>CM070103.1:255000-305000 GCA_036178185.1 Liparis tanakae
TTGCTGCTGGAATGTTAAACAAGCGAATGAAATGCGTGAGAGAGTCAGAGAGCCAGCAGGAGCCATTAATACGCCATCAGACACGGAGGGGGAGGGCTCGTACCCGGGAGGAGCCATTAATACGACATCAGACACAAGGGGGGGAAGCCAATTAGCCGGGTCGCCACGACGATGCAATTCTCGTTAACAACCTCTTCGTCTGTCCCGCCTCCCTCTCTGTTCTGAGCTGCTTCACACAACCTTAATTGGTATGTGTGTGTGTGTGTGTAATAAAAGTGTGTGTGGACTGATGTTTTGAAGCCTCTAGTTCGTCGATGTGGGCGTCGCCATCTCTTTTTTTGCAACCAGTGAACAGGAAGTGACCATATATGGACTAAGGAGTGCTGTTGAGATGTAACCTTCAGTCCCCATAAGGGTACTCACAGTTCCTTCAGTCCCCATAAGGGTACTCACAGTTCATTTAGTCCCCATAAGGGTTCTCACAGTTCCTTTAGTCCCCATAAGCGTACCCCCAGTCCTTTGAGCCCTAGTTCCTTTAGACCCCATATGGTTCTGGTTCTATTAGTTCTCAAATGTTTGTGCCCAAGTCCCCCAGTTCAAGGACTGGGGGATAAGTCTGGGGGGTAGGTCTGGGGGGTAAGTCTGGGGGTAGGTCTGGGGGTAGGTCTGGGGGGTAGGTCTGGGGGGTAGGTCTGGGGGGTAGGTCTGGGGGGTAGGTCTGGGGGTAGGTCTGGGGGGTAGGTCTGGGGGGTAGGTCTGGGGGGTAAGTCCTTAGTCATGGTCACATTAGTCCTCGTGGTCCCAGGTCCTCACACAGAGATGTTCAGTGTTCTGGACTCACCCCTGGGACAGCGCCACCTGGATGTTGTAGCAGGTAAGCAGTGGCCGGTCAGACAGCTCAAACTCAAACACTTCTCTCCGGGCTCGTTGCTCCTCATCATCCTCCTCCTCTTCATCCTCCTCTTCTTCCTCTGGGCCCGGCGGGTCAGCAAGAATGTTGTACAGTCCTACCTCACTGGATGGTTCTGTAAAACATCAGAGAATGTCCTTTGGTTCTGATGAATCTGTTATGTATTCAGTTCTTCAGTGGTTTAGAGTTCTTTGGGTCCTATCTGGTTTAGAGGTCGTTCTTTGGGTCCTATCTGGTTTAGAGGTCGTTCTTTGGGTCCTATCTGGTTTAGAGGTCGTTCTTTGGGTCCTATCTGGTTTAGAGGTCGTTCTTTGGGTCCTATCTGGTTTAGAGGTCGTTCTTTGGGTCCTATCTGGTTTAGAGGTCGTTCTTTGGGTCCTATCTGGTTTAGAGGTCGTTCTTTGGGTCCTGGCTGGTTTAGAGGTTGTCCCTTTAGTCTTGATTGGGTTCTCTCAGGACCAGTTCAGTCTATTGTGGTAGCGGGTCTTCAATAGTTCTCATTATTGATCCCGGTGTGTAAACTCACCGCACACCGAGGAGCCGTAGAACTCCCAGCATGCCCCGGGGTTGCCCTCAGGCCTTCCCTGGAGGTCGGACAGATAGTCTGCAGAGGGAGAGAGAGAGTCTGGTGGGCGATCAAAGAGCCGACCAATCAGAGAGGACGGAGGCAGCGAGACGAAAAACAATAGGGACGCACACACACAGACACAGACAGGAGGAGTGTTTGTGCTCAGTCGGTGCCGGCTTGTCGCCGCGGCGCCTGGCGCTGAGGAGACGGATGCTGGCGGCAGGGTGTGTGTGTGTGTGTGTGTGTGCGGCAGTAAGCCATTCTGGGATTCAAAAGCCAAGCCTCATTAAACCCCTCCGGAGAGAGAGAGAGAGAGAGAGAGAGAGAGGAGAGAGAGAGAGAGAGAGAGAGAGAGAGAGAGAGAGAGAGAGAGAGAGAGAGAGAGAGAGAGAGAGAGAGAGAGAGAGAGAGAGAGAGAGAGAGAGAGAGAGAGAGAGAGAGAGAGAGAGAGAGAGAGAGAGAGAGAGAGAGAGAGAGAGAGAGAGAGAGAGAGAGGCAAAGGAGAACAAATACAGGCCGGGAATGGTAATCAGACAGGCTGCACACACACACACACACACACGTACACACTTTGTTTCCTCCTCAATGACTCCGATGTTTGACTAAATCCATTTTTATTTAATCTTTTATTCATATATTTATTATTTTCTTCTTCTTTTTCTAGATATTCATAGTCATCGGGTCATTTTAACATTAACATTTTATTGAGCGAAAAACTCTAGATGTAATATAACAGTATACAATATATACATTTATATATATAAAAATATATATATATTGATAAATATTAATATAAATAAGTATATATATATATATATGTACAAATAAGTATATATATAAATATATACATATATATATATATATATATATATATATATATATATATGTATTTCTTGAGTCTATTTTATAGTAGTTGTATGTCCGGCCTCATGAACTTTAGCCCCTCATACCTTCAAGGAAGGTTTCCATGGCAGCGCTGTGGGTCATGCTGATTGGCTCTCGGCCAGAGTAGGCGGTGAGCGTCGGGTCGGCGCCGCCGGCCAGCAGGAGGCGCAGCACCTCCACGTGGTCGTTCAGCACAGCGTCGTGCAGCGGCCTGAGAGACAACACACGGTCAGGAGCAGCAGAGGAGGCCACGCCTCCCCCTGAGAGACACCGACGCCACAGACGCGTACCTGGTCCCGTCGTGAGCGCTGCAGTTGACGTCGGCGCCGTGCTCCACCAGGTGGCGCACTATGCCCAGCCAGCCGTGGGCGCAGGCCTCGTGCAGGGCGCAGTACCCGGCGTGGTCTCGGTGGTTGACGTCGCAGAGCCGGCGCTCCAGACAGTACAGCACCACCTCCTGGACAGGAGGGGGAGCGTTAATGAACGGGTGAAGCCACAGACGCCATCTTTAGGCCCCTCCCTCTCCCCTCCACCCTGTAGCGGGCGCTGGAGACAACTTGCACCGGGACGGGGGACCACGTGTTAGATTTTATCTTCTGGCATTCTTGTTCAAATTATTTCTCCCTTTGAAAGGACACAACAAGTCCACCTTAAGGAAACACAGGAAGAAGCAACAAGTCTACCTTAAGGAAACACAGGAGGAAGCAACAAGTCCACCTTAAGGAAAAACAGGAGGAAGCAACAAGTCCACCTTAAGGAAACACAGGAGGAAGCAACAAGTCCACCTTAAGGAAACACAGGAGGAAGCAACAAGTCCACCTTAAGGAAACACAGGAGGAAGCAACAAGTCCACCTTAAGGAAACACAGGAGGAAGCAACAAGTCCACCTTAATGAGCCAACACCTCTGAGTGCCCCCCCTCCCTGCCTCTCTTCTTCTGCTCTCTAAATGATTGTGGCTCAAACAAAAGAAATGGTGTGTGTGTGTGTGTGTCGCCGACGGCTTCATTTAAAACTGACTCGTTAGCTTCACCGCTGCACCTCAAGAGAGAGAGAGAGGGGGGGGGGGGCTGACAAGAGCTGTCACACTGCACATGAAATATTCAGACTGTGTGTGTGTGTACATTTGTCAAAAGAACACACACACACACACACACACACACACACACACACACACACACACACACACACAGTTCCGCCTCCGAATGGTTCAGGCGTGTTCTGCATCTCGATGACGTTAAGGTCGCAGGTTCGAGTCCAGCTGCTGACAAACAGGCTGCTGCAAAGTCAACGGATCTGAGGGTTCTCCTCAGGCTAGGATGAGGTTCTCCTCAGGCTAGGATAAGGTTCTCCTCCGGGTAGGATGAGGTTCTCCTCAGGCTAGAATGAGGTTCTCCTCCGGGTAGGATTAGGTTCTCCTCCGGCTAGAATGAGGTTCTCCTCAGGCTGGGATGAGGTTCTCCTCAGGGTAGGATGATGTTCTCCTCAGGGTAGGATGATCTCATCAGGCTAGGATGAGGTTCTCCTCAGGGTAGGATGATGTTCTCCTCAGGGTAGGATGATCTCATCAGGCTAGGATGAGGTTCTCCTCAGGCTAGAATGATGTTCTCCTCAGGCTAGGATGAGGTTCTCCTCAGGCTAGGATGAGGTTCTCCTCCGGGTAGGATGAGGTTCTCCTCAGGCTAGAATGAGGTTCTCCTCCGGGTAGGATTAGGTTCTCCTCCGGCTAGAATGAGGTTCTCCTCAGGCTGGGATGAGGTTCTCCTCAGGGTAGGATGATGTTCTCCTCAGGGTAGGATGATCTCATCAGGCTAGGATGAGGTTCTCCTCAGGCTAGAATGATGTTCTCCTCAGGCTAGGATGAGGTTCTCCTCAGGCTAGGATGAGGTTCTCCTCCGGGGAGGATTAGGTTCTCCTCAGGCTAGAATGAGGTTCTCCTCAGGCTAGAATTAGGTTCTCCTCAGGCTAGGATTAGGTTCTCCTCAGGGTAGGATGAGGTTCTCCTCAGGCTAGAATTAGGTTCTCCTCAGGGTAGGATGAGGGTTCTCCTCAGGGAACAATAGAGCTCCATCACGCTGTAATGTCCAGAAGACTAGAAACCAACAAAGAAGAGCCCCTCCCTGACTCCGCCCCTCACCTGTCCTCACCCTGTGGGCGGGGCTTACCTGGTACCCCAGGCGTGCGGCGCGCTGCAGCAGCGTCTCCCCGGAGTTCTTGTTCACGATGAGCCGCCGGACTTCAGGGGGGGGGGGGCCTGGGCTGTGTGTGAGGGGCGGGGACACCTGTGTGTGTGTGTGTGTGTGTGTATGTGTGTGTGTGTGTGAGAGAGAAAGAGACATGTAAAGTGGTTAGCTCGAGGAGGTTTTTATTACACACACACAGACTAGCTAGGTTCCTCCATTTATCACTGTCAGATGTTTTCTCCTAAACACACACACACACACACACAGTCATGAGAGCAGAGGTGGGGACAGCGCTATTTTCAACTGAGCATAGAAAACTTTGGGTGTGTGTGAGTATATGTGTGTGTTTGCGTGTGTGTGTCTGTGTGTGTGTGCATGTGCGTGTGTGTGTGTGTCTGCATGTGTGTAATGTGTGCGTCTGTCAAACGAAGCCGCTCGCCGCCACGCATCAGCAAACAGGATGCGAGCTCTGCCCTGGAGGTGTGTGTGTCTGTGTGTATTTCTGGTGTGTGTGTTCTAGCGCAGCAAACAAGGAGGAGGAGGGGCTAGTGAAAGAGAGAGAGGAACTGTGTGTGTGTATCTGTGTGCATGTGTCTGTGCGTGTGTGTAGTGTGTGTGTGTGTAGTGTGTGCATGTGCATGTTTGTGTGTGTGTGTCCTCGCTGCCCTGAGGAAATCTCCTGTGCAGCAGCTGTCAAAATGGCACAAGCCGCTGACACACACAC
Organism: Liparis tanakae; assembly: GCA_036178185.1. Classification (NCBI taxonomy): domain Eukaryota; kingdom Metazoa; phylum Chordata; class Actinopteri; order Perciformes; family Liparidae; genus Liparis; species Liparis tanakae. Next base: position 260,269 of record CM070103.1, read on the forward strand.
ACACAGACACTACACACACACACACAGACACACACACTACACACACATGTGGAGAATATTATTCTTCCTCCATAACCTTCAATCACTCCCTCCCTCGTTCGCCCGCCTGCCCTCTCTCTCTCTCATTCACTTTAATCTGCAGTGAATTGAATTACACACGCACACACACACACAAACACACACACAGTAACACCGACACACAGTAACACACACACACACGCATAGTAACACCGACACACACATATTAACACACACACACAGTAACACACACACACAGTAACACACAAACACACACACAGTAACAGTGTTTGACTCTGACTCGTTAGCGTTTGACTCGTTAGCATTTGACTCGTTAGCATTTGACTTGTTAGCATTTGACTCGTTAGCGTTTGACTCTGACTCATTAGCGTTTGACTTTTACTTGTTAGCGTTTGACTCGTTAGCATTTGACTTTGACTCGTTAGCGTTTGACTTTGACTCGTTAGCGTTTGACTTTGACTCGTTAGCATTTGGCTCGTTATCGGTTGGCTTTGACTCGTTAGCGTTTGACTTTGACTCGTTAGCATTTGACTTTGACTCGTTAGCGTTTGACTTTGACTCGTTGGCGTTTGACTTTGACTCGTTGGCGTTTGACTTTGACTCGTTGGCGTTTGACTTTGACTCGTTAGCGTTTAGGCGTTTGACTTTGACTCGTTAGCGTTTAGGCGTTTGACTTTGACTCGTTGGCGTTTGACTTTGACTCGTTGGCGTTTGACTTTGACTCGTTGGCGTTTGACTGACTCGTTTCGTAAGCGTTGATGCTGTCAACACAGAACACATCAGAGTCGTGAAGCAGTGAAAAACAAGCGCTCCTCACTCACCCTTCCACCTGCCTCCTCGTTGGCTCCGCCCCCCTCCGCCCCCGCCGCCCCCCCGCTGTGCTTCAGCTTGCAGGGCCGCTTGCCCTGCGGCTTGGCGACGTCGTGGCGGTCGGGTCGGGACGAAGAGGATGAGAGAGGAAGAGGAAGGGAGGAAGGGAGGGGACCGGACACCCTGCGGCTCTCCCTCAGCTTGTGATGCTTGTCCTGGAGGCGGGAGGAGGCGAGGGAGGAGGCGAGGGAGGAGGTGAGGGAGGTGAAGGACGCAGTTGAAGGCTGCTGGGGGGCGGAGCTGCATGGCTGAGTGAGAGAAGGGGGCGGGGCCATGTGGACACCTGGAAGAGAACACCTTTCAATAACTAATCGATAGTTAATATTATAAGTATAAAGATGAGAGGAACATGTGGAACTGCACACTGTGTGTGTGTGTGTGTGTGTGTCTGTGTGAGTGTGTTTGTGAGTGTGTATGTCTGTGTGTCCTACTATAGAGTGAATACAGTTACTCACCTCTCAGGTCGGCCCTCCAGCCTCCGTTGACCTCTGACCTCACAGCAGCATCGTCCCTGTTGAACTTCCCGTCGACCTCTACTGACCTCTGGCCAGAGGGCAGCCATTGGCTGAGCTCCCCAGGGAGGCGGGGCTTCTTGAGTTTAAGGCCGTTGAGCTCGATGCAGACCTTCAGCTTCCGGACGTCCTCGAGGGTCGAGTCTGTTAAAGGGAAAGAGTCGTTAGGATGAGGTGAAGGGAAAGAGTCGTTAGAGTCGTAATGACTAGAGAAGCACAAGGGGCCCAGTACAGAGCCCTGTGGAGCGCCTGAGGGCCGTGGTGAGGATCCTTCATGAGAATCATTTATATTTATTCTTGATTACTTATATGTATATCATTAATAACTAAGTCAGTTGCTAAGTAACAAACGGTGTTTCCTTTGATCTTGTGATTATCAATTCAGACGTCGTCTTACCGCCGGTGAGCTTGGTTTTCTTGTTGGGGTTTCCCTCCACCTCCTCCTCTCCTCTCTCCTCCTCCCTCCCCCTCCCCCCTCCCCTCCTCCTCCTCCTCCTCCTCCTCCTCCTCCTCCTCCTCCTCCCTCTCTTTCAGCCGGCTGGTGCTGCTCTGGTGAAGCGGCTCCAGACTCAAGAGGTTCTCCTCCTTCTCGGGACTCGAACCCCCGGCTGCCGGCATGGAGGCGTGTCCCTGAAACAGCTTTCTGCCTGTGGACAGAAAACGCTGTTGCTGGGAGAACACCCCGCCGCCGCCGCCGCCTCCTCCCTCTCCCTCTCCCTCTCCCCCTCCCCCTCCCTTCGGCTCCTCTTGGCGGCCCTGGGCCCGGGCGGCGGCGCGGTAGCCCGGCGGCAGGACGGGGAGGCGGGGCCGAGGGAGACCTGCAGAGGAACGAGACACGAGGGCTCCTCAGTGGTTCCTGTGCATGTTACGAAGGTCAGGAGGAAGAGGAGGAGGACGCTCTTCCTCCTCCTGACGCCACGTCTCACAAACGTGACACGCAACCTCCGCATGAGGATGAATCATGTTATCACTGATTATCATCAGGAGCCTGAACGCCTCCAGGAGGGCTGTGTAGGTGTGTGTGTGTGTGTGTGTGTGTGTGTAGGTGTGTGTGTGTGTGAGTGTAGGTGTGTGTGTAGGTGTGTATGTAGGTGTGTGTTTGTGTGTCGGTGTGAGTGTGTGTGTGTCCCCTTACCTCTCGGTGCCTCGGCGGTGGCTGCAGAGGGGTTTCTTCCTCCTCCTCCCTCCCTCCCCTCCTCCTCCTCCTCGTATTCTTCCCTCCCTCCGTCTCCCTGCTGGTCGGCTGCCAGCTCTGTCTCCTCTGGCGTCATCCCTTCTTCCTCTTCCTCGTCTTCCTCTCGTCCTCCATCTTTCTCCTTCAGCTCGAGTTCAGAGAAGCGCAGCATCGCACGCTGAGAAAGAAGAAGAGCATTGACTTCCTCCTGAGGTTCAAAGCTCAATCAACCAATCAGCTGTGAGGACCTCCAGAACACAACTGAGAAGCCCACGAGCAACACCATGTCCAACAGGAAGGTCCTGGTTTCTGACTGTCGCCATCTTGGTTTCTGACTGTCGCCATCTTGGTTTCTGACCGTCGCCATCTTGGTTTCTGACCGTCGCCATCTTGGTTTCTGACCCTGGTCCCGGTGCTGCCTGAAGGTGATATGTGGTCCACTCAGCATCACAGCCGCTCAGCTTGTTCCTCATCATGAAGAAGAGCTCTCGTCTTCTTCGTGACCTTTTCTCTTAAGGGAGGAACCGAGCGAAAGGCTCTTCCTGTCGGACGCGAACATCCGGATGTTCACGTCTGTCTTTCCGGATTAAATCCTGACGTGAATCTCCGGATGTTCTTCCGAGCCGGTCCTGGCCGTGGGTAACCGGTCCCTGTGCGCCGCCTGACAGGCCAGTATTTCTCCCTCACCTCACTTTGCCCTGAACCACAAACCCATTTTAAAAATTAATGGCCCGTGAAACGATCTACAAATCCATCCGACGCCGGCGCCCGGAGCGGCAGCACCTCGGGGCGAAGAGCGAAATGTGAGTTAATTTGAGCGTTAAACCCCCCCCCCCCCCCCCCAGAGGGGTTTAACAGCCGACAGCTGAGAGAGATGACTCATCTACAACAGCTGATATTTTCAATAAGGGAATGAATATCTGCCGTCTCACCCACAAAGAAGACTTCTCCTGATCATCTCCCACATTTAAAACCTCCGATGTTTAAATTCTAGATGCAGCAGAACCGTTCACGACGTCTGGATCTCCATGACAACGCGGGGGTTCACTTCAAAGATTCAAAACAGAGGATTCTAGTTTGACGGGTACAACGGGTATTAGGTAAAAAATACTCAGGATAATTCAGTCATATTCCAAGAAAATACACACACAGAAATCATGAGAAGAAAACGTGGACATTCACAGAAATGTAATTTGCATATTTCCAAGAAGACTTCACTAATGACGAGGAAGCGAATGTGACGTGAGATTAAAGAGTCAAAGTGTTTATAGGTCACCGCTTTGGGGGAAACGTCTTCATTATTTATTTATTCAGATTTAAAACCATTAAACACAACACTCACTCTGAAGATTATCTGGGCTCCGAGGAGCAGACACAAAGAGGAGGATTCCATTAAACTACTAGGAGGAGGAGGAGGAGAGGGAGGAGGAGAGATTTAATTTGAGTTGAAGGGGAATCTCGAGGGGATGAGGAGGTGAAGAGGAAGTGATGAACAGAGAGGCAGAGAAACAAAAATAGAGATAGAAGAAGAAGAAGAAGAAGAAGAAGAAGAAGAAGAAGAAGAAGAAGAAGAAGAAGAAGAAGAAGAAGACTCTGAACCACCAAAAATCTAAAATCCAACACAGCATCTTTAAGTCCCTCGAGGTCATCTAAGAGAACTAGAACCACTCCGACCTTTAGGTCATAAATGACTTCTAGAAATCTGATTCAACTGCAGACCACTATTGAGAATGAGATTCTTCTCACAAGACAAACACAAAGAAAAGATGAAGAGTTACCTGGAGGGCTTTCTGCTCCCGGCTCAGCCGGCTGGAGTCGGAGTAAAGCTCCGTGGTCACACACCGGATCCGGTCGCCCAGGAAGCCGGAGGAGCTGGCGATGCGCTTGGTGAGGCCGGAGCGCCGGGCCTTGCTGCTGTCCTCATCCTCGTCCTCCAGGGGATCCAGGCTGTCCTGGATCAGGTCCTCTCTCCTGTACTCATCGTACTTCAGGTCTTTACCCGGTTCGGGTCTCGTCTCTACAGGCTTCAGGTTGACGCCTCCGTTGGGAGGGTTTCCAGATGAAAGATGCCGACAGCTCGGGCTTCGAGGAAACCAGTTCACAAAGGTGGAGACACCGGGACCACCCCTCGGACCGGTCTGGTCTTTTCCAAAAGACTGTCCTCTAGGTACGCCGTTTCCACACTTAAAACACATCTTCCCGCATGCTGGAGCCCCAACATCAATGTTTTCAGCAACTGGGCTCACAACATTGCAGTTTTTGTAATTTGTAAATCTGGGATTAACGCTCCCAGAGCTCGGAGCCAACGGGTCGCTCCCTCCACGAGTTGGGCTGCTGAACATTCTGGGTTCGCAGGTTGGAGTCGTCGGAGCCAGATTTCGGCAACACGGGCCCACAAACCTTCTGCTGACGTCTCCACTGTTACATGTGGCCGTTCTCGGGTTGGCGTTGGCCCTGATGTTCGGAGCGCTGAGATTGAAACTCCTGAATGTTGAGACCTGGAGACTTGGATCTCTACCTGCTGGTCCCTTACTGCAGACTGGACTATCTGGATGGCAGCGGCCTCCATAAACTGGACTCTTTGGGCTGGTGACTGCACCGACCGCTCCCATGATGCTGTTAGAGTTGTTGTTACAAGAATCCAATGACTTTCCATCTTTGGAAAGGCTTTTCTGAGGAGGAACATGTTGATTGGCTGAGGCCGCTGCCTTAGCTTCATTGCTAACACCATGAGTCCGCCCACCGTTAACACCCCGTATCGCCTCATCGCCAGAGGCTCCAGTCTTACCTCTTCTAGTAAATTGCTGTGGAGAAGTTCGGGCACAGCGCATCGTCTGCTCCTCCTGGATGTCAGGGAATGGACCAAGTGGATCCTCTATTCCTGGGATCTCCTCTGGGATCTCCTCTGGGATCTCCTCTGGGATCTGCTCACGAGGAGGAGGTGAAGAAGCCTTGTGATGGGGGGGTGGTGGTTGGGAGGTGTTGGGTAGTACGCTTGGTCTTTGCTCAGCAGCCTGGCTGTGAGGAGCTTTTGGAGGCTCACTTTCTTGGATGCGGTTACCGCCATGCTTAGATGAATCTTCTCTTCTGTGCTTGTTGGTGGGCAATTCATCATCTTCCTCATCGCGGACCAGGTCAATACAAACTACGTCCTCTCTGGTACAGGTGAGGCTTTTCCCTGAAGCCTTCATACTTTGGCTCGTGGACTTGTCTTTCTCAATGTCACTCTTTTGAGAGCAATCCACATCCGGCCTCTCCTGGTTCCTGTATGGCTCTGCATTCCAGGTTTTGTCCTGGTTCTCAATTTGGTCAAGACCTGCGTGGGAGGAAACCATTGGAGGGGCCATCCCTCTGGAATTCTGGTATGTCATGAAGTCACCCTGGTTTGGATGTACACTGTATGGGAGTCCATGTTTTGGTGCAATGCAAGGTGGGTAAAAGCTGCTGTTGCTAAGCAGAGCCGGGCGGGTATAGCCAGGCCCTTTGCCTGGTATGCTCATGCGTTGCAAGGAGATGTTCTCAGCAACTGAGAATGAGATGTAGCGGTTAGTGTAACCTAAACCGGGAGGCAGGTAGGAGTCACCGTAGATCTGACCAGAGGAGTTTCCCACACGAGGCTGCTGTGGAGGAGGAGGTTGGCTCTCTTGCACCTCAGGCTGAGCAGGAGCTGTCGTCTGTTTTCCAGGACATGAATGAGTTTCTCCTTTACCGTTTGGATTCTCCAAATCAGTACCAGGAACTTGCTGCCATTCGCCTTTGGCCTTAGGGGAAGGAGGTGATGCTGAGGGTCGTCCCACTGAGGCAGGGCTGAGGATATTGGTTCCGTTGACTGTCTTGGAGACAGAAATATGGTCTACACTCTTGTTCTTCGTAATTTGGGAACCTCTGCTGTGCTGTGCAGTGCTGAGAGCTAGGGAAGGACCCGGAGCAACCCAAGGTGAGGGTACAGTGCTGATCACTTCAGGACGATCTGGAGTCTTTGCTGAAGTGGTAACAGGTAGGTTCTGGTAATGAGAGGGTGGTAAATACCCCAACTTGACCAGAGCATCTAATTTAGATTGGAGTCCATTTGAGAATTCTAATTCCAACTCTTTGGCAGACAGATCCAAAGTGTTTTCCCTGGGGGTTTTGGCAGACTTTTGAGGTACAGCTTTGTCCAGTGTTGTCTTTGCAGGTGAAATCTCTGCAGTAGTGCACTCTGAGCTGGTATCTTTGGTTTTTTTGGTGCCCGAAGTGGCCATGTAAAAGGGGCGAGACAGTGAGGTTGAGGAGGTCCTCCTGTAAAGGGACTTCTGGAGGTCTGTTGTGCTGCTGTTGAGGGTTTGGGGAACCAAGTGTGGGGGATGGGGAACTGGGAGTGACTCTAAGGCAGCAGCTGAACTGCTAACGGGGGCATCAGCACATCCACCACTGTTGCTGCTGCTAATCGTAGTCTTGGTGGGAGTGGGTTGACTGGACATTGCGCCACTGCTGCCATGTTGTCGCTCAAGCTGTTCCTGTTGATGAACGGCTTGAGTCTCCTGATGGATCTGGGGACTGGCACTGAAGGCAGAGGGTTCCTGGTGCGCCTGAGAACCGAGGCCCTGTAAAGCCTCGTCCTGGCAGCGGGGCAGCGGTGACAGGACCGCAGGACCTGGAGTTGCTGTGGGCATCCTAATCAGAGGGCCCAGTGGGGAGGAGATGTGGGCCGGGCCATAATGAGGCAGGTAGAACAGTCGGTCTTCCCCAGGTGTGCCGCTTCCTGCCCCAGCTGCACATAGAGATTGGTATGCCAGCTGCTGGTGAAGGAAGGGCGATGGCTGGGACAGCAAGGAGGCCTTGTACGCCAGGTCAAAGAAGGGGTACATCGTTGCATCAGCATACGGGCTGAACCAGGGCAATCTCACCAAGCCGCCGGCACTACTCAAACCCAGACCGTCAGCCCCGGCACCGGGACCCACCAGGGGTTTCTGCATCCCCGGCGGTTGGCTTTTATAAAGTCCAACGTATCCATTTGCAGATTTATGGGCATCCAACAGGGTTACGCCCGGTTTGTAAAGGAGGTCATAGCCGAGCGGGAGAGAAGCTCCGGCCTCCTGCGGCTTCTCAGTGGAGAGAAGCTGAACGCCGGGATAATAGAGTCCCGTGTGCCGGCGGTAGTCCTCCCCAACCAGAGCACCGCGGTCAATGCCGAGGGCAGCGAGCGGGTTCATCCCGGAAGACGCACTGGCATCCACCTGCAAGATGGAGAGGAGACAATGAGTCACGACCAGACAGAGTCACGACCATACAGAGTCACGACCAGACAGAGTCACGACCAGACAGAGTCACGACCAGACAGAGTCACGACCAGACAGAGTCACGACCAGACAGAGTCGCGACCAGACAGAGTCACGACCAGACAGAGTCACGACCAGACAGAGTCACGGCCAGACAGAGTCACGGCCAGACAGAGTCACGGCCAGACAGAGTCACGGCCAGACAGAGTCACGGCCAGACAGAGTCACGGCCAGACAGAGTCACGGCCAGACTTCCCTCCGTCGTTCCTGAGGATACTCTTCATTACAGCAGGACCGTCAGTGACATTCTTTTCCTTTCTCTGATCTCTTCCGTGGCCGGGAGAGGACTCGCTCTGAGACGAGCACTACGAGCGTCAGATGTCTGAAGTCACGCTGAGCGGCCTTCGAGGAGGTAAGACCATCTCCAGGACGGAGTCTGTGATTTCATTTCTCCTTTCATGCAGAAGAATAGGAGCAGCCTTCCTTTTCTTTTCTTTTTTTTGTATTCCTGGATGACATATGACGCCGCGAGCTATTCTTTCACTCTCGCTCGACAGATCCAGGAAATAGAGAGAAGAGAGGGGAGGCGTGAGATAAACAAAGAGAGGGCGAGAGACAAAGGGACAGCCCGGCAGAGAGAGAGGCTCAGGGAGAGCAAGACGAAGGGAAGAAACGGCCTAATTGAATTTCCTGTCACACGGCGTCGTGAACCATCTCTGATTGGCTATTAGCCGCAGGGCCATTAGGACATTACCCAGACAGTTATACAATGACGCAACGCGTGGCGATGACGCAACGCTTCTACGTGACGAATGGTTTTAAATGTACATGTTGTGAGCAAAAACAACAATAATAAAGTAAAACTGTTTTTAGCTGTTAACATTTTAAAGTCAATGGAGTTTGCCGTGTGGATCCTTTCAGCTGCACTCACACACACACACCCACATGCACACACACACACACACACAGAGTGACGCTGCGAGGCTTATGTGTTTTATCGCCCAGCCGGAGGGCTGATAAGGCACGTCGCCTCATTTCCCGAGGAAGGAATAATCCAGCGGAGAGAGAGCACGGATCAGCGGCGCCCCACGAGCACACACACATCGTGTTGCTGCACAGCACACACACACACACACACACACACACCAAGTGTGTTGCTGCACAGCACACACACACACCAGTGATTGATGGCTGTTAGGGAGCTGGGATTTCAATAACGGCTCTTATCGCTGTGTGTGTGTGTGTGTGTGTGGCCATGCCCATCCATCCATCAAATCTCTCTCTCTCACACACACACACACACACACACACACACACACACACACACACACACACACACACACACACACACACACACACACACACACACACACACACACACACACACACACACACACACACACACTTGTAGCTGCGTTACCTTCAGCGGTGGAATTTAACTAGAGTACGTACTTCAGGTAATTGTACACTACTTGTGTATTTCTACTAGAATTTATTTTGACAGATGTCACATTTCCCAGAATTCATTGGGGGCGGATATAAGGAAAACAACATGCATTATCTCTATACAGTAGTGATGCCCCTAATGGCCACCAGGAGAACTACATGTGTTATCTCTATAATACAGTAGTGATGCCCCTAGAGGACACCAGGAGAACTACATGTGTTATCTCTATACAGTAGTGATGCCCCTAGTGGACACCAGGAGAACTACATGTGTTATCTCTATAATACAGTAGTGATGCCCCTAGTGGACACCATGAGAACTACATGTGTTATCTCTATAGTAGTGATGCCCCTAGAGGACACCAGGAGAACTACATGTGTTATCTCTATACAGTAGTGATGCCCCTAGTGGACACCAGGAGAACTACATGTGTTATCTCTATAATACAGTAGTGATGCCCCTAGTGGACACCAGGAGAACTACATGTGTTATCTCTATGATACAGTAGTGATGCCCCTAGTGGACACCAGGAGAACTACATGTGATATCTCTATACAGTAGTGATGCCCCTAGTGGACACCAGGAGAACTACATGTGATATCTCTATACAGTAGTGATGCCCCTAGTGGACACCAGGAGAACTACATGTGTTATCTCTATAATACAGTAGTGATGCCCCTAGTGGACACCAGGAGAACTACATGTGTTATCTCTATAATACAGTAGTGATGCCCCTAGTGGACACCAGGAGAACTACATGTGTTATCTCTGATACAGTAGTTCACCCCTAGTGGCCACCAGGAGAACTACATGTGTTATCTCTATACAGTAGTGATGCCCCTAGTGGCCACCAGGAGAACTACATGTGTTATCTCTATACAGTAGTTCACCCCTAGTGGCCACCAGGAGAACTACATGTGTTATCTCTATACAGTAGTGATGCCCCTTGTGGACACCAGGAGAACTACATGTGTTATCTCTATACAGTAGTGATGCCCCTAGTGGACACCAGGAGAACTACATGTGTTATCTCTATGATACAGTAGTGATGCCCCTAGTGGACACCAGGAGAACTACATGTGTTATCTCTATGATACAGTAGTGATGCCCCTAGTGGACACCAGGAGAACTACATGTGTTATCTCTATACAGTAGTGATGCCCCTTGTGGACACCAGGAGAACTACATGTGTTATCTCTATACAGTAGTGATGCCCCTTGTGGACACCAGGAGAACTACATGTGTTATCTCTATACAGTAGTGATGCCCCTAGTGGACACCAGGAGAACTACATGTGTTATCTCTATGATACAGTAGTGATGCCCCTAGTGGACACCAGGAGAACTACATGTGTTATCTCTATGATACAGTAGTGATGCCCCTAGTGGACACCAGGAGAACTACATGTGTTATCTCTATACAGTAGTGATGCCCCTAGTGGACACCAGGAGAACTACATGTGTTATCTCTATAATACAGTAGTGATGCCCCTAGTGGACACCAGGAGAACTACATGTGTTATCTCTATAGTAGTGATGCCCCTAGTGGACACCAGGAGAACTACATGTGTTATCTCTATGATACAGTAGTGATGCCCCTAGTGGACACCAGGAGAACTACATGTGTTATCTCTATGATACAGTAGTGATGCCCCTAGTGGACACCAGGAGAACTACATGTGTTATCTCTATACAGTAGTGATGCCCCTAGTGGACACCAGGAGAACTACATGTGTTATCTCTATAATACAGTAGTGATGCCCCTAGTGGACACCAGGAGAACTACATGTGTTATCTCTATAATACAGTAGTGATGCCCCTAGTGGACACCAGGAGAACTACATGCGTTATCTCACACAGGAACAGGAAGTGAGACGGCTTCAAAATAAGATCACAGTGGGAAGAAAGTAATAGAGAGCTGAGACTTTTATTTTTAAGGACCCTTTGTGTATTTTCAGAGTTGTAGATGTGAAGTTACTTTAGTGTCTGTTATCTTTGTCCTTGTGTCCTTGTGTCCTCATTTCCGGCTCTTAACATTAAAGACATTAAAGACGATGTAAAAGGTGACGATGTAAACACTGGATTCATCTGACATGTGTTCAACATTACGTTAGGATTGACCTCTGACCTCACAGGAAGCAGCAGGGTTGTGTCCTTGTCTCCTTGTGTCCTCATGTCCTTGTCACCTCGTGTCCTTCAGAGACCTGTAAAGATCAAACAAATTAAATAAACTTGAATCCTCAAACTAAATGTTCCACAAAGTTTGAAAGAAATGCAGTAATATTATGAATATTATAGCAATACTTAATTATAATGATTATGATAATATTAATAAGTATGATTCCGATTCTTCTGATTGTTGTGATTATTAGGAGGTCTATATCCAGAGTACACAGTGGGACCAGCAGCAGTGATGTGGATGAAGAGTTCTGAGGATGAAGAGCAGGAGCCCCCTCCTCCTCCTCCTCCTCCTCTGGTACTTAATATCCCGTCCAGGTATCGATACCTGCTCAAGTCAATTAATCCTCATTGATCAGCTGCGTGCGAATGGACGGGGACGAGCACACTCACAACACACACACATGGGCAAAGCGCGCGCGCGGTTAGTTCAGTGTTTCCTCTCAAAATCAATACAAATCGATGTTTCTATGAATGAAGTCACGCGAGCGCGCGCGCGCGCGCCTCCGGGTCAGGGACAAGGTGTCCGGAGCACACACCTGGACACGCTCAGCAGTCACGCGCACAGACGCACGCGCCCTCCGGAACCGGGTTGAACTCTCAGCGCGTGCGCGTGTGTGTCCCGGCAGGACGGGTTCGAGACCAGATGAAGAAGAACCAACCGGAACCGGAGAGATAATCCTGCGCGAGCGGGACGCTGCTCCGGGGGTCGCGCGCGCGGCACGCGGCTGGCTCCACGTTTCTTTTCTGTCTCCCGTCGGTCTGCTGGGTTTCTGTCCCGCTCCTCCTCCTCCTCCTCCTCCTCCTCCTCCTCCTCTTCCCCCTCCTCTTCCTCAGCCTCTCTCTGTGCGTCAAGCTGCGCGCGACGACCACCGTGTTTCCTGCGCGCGCTCACAATAAAACTCCAGGTAGAAACACTAGAGTCCAAATAAAGCCCCGAATGAAGCGGAAGGCTTCCCGCGTCAACATGTGTGTTGTTACACATGTTGACGCATTAAAGGCATCAGAGCGGTTCAATTACAGTAGAATATTCTGTTAGGATGAACTAAAGTTATGCTTTTATATATTAGATCATACATATTCATTTGTTTCATTTCATCAATAACCAGAGATAAAGTATAAGTACACTCAGTATTTAACACCACAGCGCCACCAAGTGGATCCAAAGAGTACTGCGACACAATAGAGGAGTACATGACCACCACGCACACACTCTCGTCTGTCCGTCCGTAACATCATTACGTCACCGTAGTGTAAGATGACGTCATATACGGCTCATTAAACGGACTGATAATTATCTCTCCTCCTGCTAGTTAGCTGCTAACGGCTAGCCAGTTAGCTGCTAACTAGCGGCTAACTAGCTGGTAGTTCGCCACTAGTTAGCCGCTGCTTGGTGTCTTCTCACTTCCGGTACCGGACCCGCTCAGACCGCTCACCTGTTGCACAACAACCCCTCCGCTACGGGCACTTTACTTCTTCGTTGGTGTTTTTTGGGCGATTGGTTAATAACTAGCTGTCGCACTACCGCCACCCAGCGGTGAGTGTTTAGTACTTGTATTCTCATGGAAGCCCTTTGTGATGTTGAGATATACAATATATATATATATATATATATATATATATATATATATATGTATATACAGTATTTATATTGTCACTTTTTAATTTCTGAATATTTTCTGTTCTAATGAATTTTTCTGCAGAAGAAGAAAACTGAATAAATGTTAAAAAACAACAAACAATTGATTCTGTTTGAGTTAAAAATGTTAAAATAAAACCTCAAACATTTAATTAAAGTAATTCACTCCCCGAAGCTGATCCTGGTCTCATCAGGACCCTGTCCCATCAGGACCTGGTCTCATCAGGACCTGGTCTCATCAGGACCTGAATATGTGGTATGTAGCGTATGGTTTGGTGTGAACTTTGACCCCGCCGTGTAGGGGGGGGGGGGCACAGAGGGACAAACCAAATGCCTCCGCTGACCTTTGACCCCGGGGGAGGGGGGGTCACATTCCTCGGGCCCGGCTCTCCAATTGGCTGAAAACTAATTAAAGTTCAACGGGTGAGTGAGTTCTGGAGTACTCAGTGAGGTATTAGTACCTCTACTATCAGAGTACTCAGTGAGGTATTAGTACCTCTACATTCGTCTAAGTGCTAACAGCTGAAGGGAGACACCTGGTGGCTGAAGAGGGAACATCAGGTAGAAAAGTCCAATTAGTTAATGAGTTTAGTGTGTGTGTGTGTGCATGTGTGTGTGCATGTGAGTGTATGTGTGTGTGTGTGCATGTGTGTGTGTGCACGTGTATGTGAGTGTGTATTTGTGTGTGAGAGCGTATATATATGTGTGTGTGTATATGTGTGTGTATATATGTGTGTGTGTATGTGTGTATGTGAGTGTATGTGTGAGTGTGTATATATGTGTGTGTATATGTGTGTGTGCGTGCGTACGTGTGTGTCTATATGTGTGTGTGTATATATGTGTGTGAGTGTATCTGTGTATATATGTGTGTGTGTGTGTGTGTGTATGTGTGTGTATATGTGTGTGTGTGTGTTGTTCTTTTGTTGATCTCTTGTTGCAGCTGTTTGTTTCTTCAGCGCCTCATGATGTTTACACACTGCTGCTGTTGCGTAACACACTCACACACACACAAACACTCACACACACACAAACACTCACACACAGGGTCAAAGGTCGAGCAGACTTTCTGGTCGAGGCGTAACGTTTTGTGGAGTTATTTGCGTTTAAAGGAAGAAAAACATTTAAATATAACATCGGAGTCGCGTGGCTGCGGGTGGTGTCAGGTGGGGGGGGGGGGAGAGGGGGGAGGTATGTGCAGCAGGGTCTATTTTAGAGCCGGTGTGACACAGCCGGCGGCTATAAAGACGGGGCGGTGCGGCCGGCAGACAGAACGCACAGAACGGACAGAACGGACAGAAGCGGACAGAAGCGGACAGAACCGGACAGAACCGACAGAAGCGGACCCCGGACCTCAGCCAGAAGCCGGTGGACGTGCAGCCGGGCCCGCCGGGCCGCGGTGCCATGGAGAGCCTGGAGCAGCAGCTGGGCTGCCCCATCTGCCTGGACATGCTGGTGAAGCCCGTGGTCATCCTGCCCTGCCAGCACAACCTGTGCCGCGGCTGCGCCAGCGACCTGTACGAGTCCAAGAACCCGTACCGCTACTCGGGGGGCGCCTTCCGCTGCCCCACCTGCCGCTTCGAGGTGGTGCTGGACCGGCACGGCGTGTACGGGCTGCAGAGGAACCTGCTGGTGGAGAACATCATCGACATGTACAAGCAGCAGCAGGAGGGCGAGGGGGGCGTGGCCGAGGAGCCGGCGCCGAAGGACCGGGACGGCGAGGAGCCCGCGTGCCCGGAGCACGCGGGCGAGCGCATCAACATCTACTGCGTGAGCTGCGGCGCGCCCACCTGCTCGCTGTGCAAGGTGTTCGGCGCGCACCGCGACTGCGAGGTGGCGCCGCTGCGCGCCGCGTACCTGAGCCAGAAGGCCGAGCTGCGCGCCGCCGCGGAGCGGCTGGCCGCCGCGGACGGCCCGGTGAAGGCGCTCGTGGCGCAGACGGACGCCGCCTGCGAGCGGATCCGGGAGAACGGCGAGCTGCGGCGCCGGCGGCTGGGCGAGAGCTTCGACCTGCTGTACGCCACCCTGGAGGAGCGCAAAGGCCTCCTCCTGCAGCGCGTGGACCAGGAGGCGCAGCGCCGCGTGGCCCGGCTGCAGAGCCTGGCGGAGCGGCACCGGCAGCGGCTGCAGCTCGGCAACCGGCTGCGGGAGAAGCTGGAGCTCCACCTGCAGACGGCCGGCGCCGCCCAGTTCCTGCTGGCCGCCAAGCGGCTGCAGGAGGAGGCGCGGGAGGCCGCCGCCGCCGCGGCGCCGCAGGGGCCCGGCCCCGCCCACCGCACCATGGAGCACCTGAGGGTGGACACCCGGGAGGCGGAGCGGCTGCTCAACGCCATGGACTTCAGGGAGGGGGGCGAGGAAGACGAGTAGGACTCCACCTTCGTGGCGAGGAAGACGAGTAGGACTCCACCTTCGTGGCGAGGAAGACGAGTAGGACTCCACCTTTGTGGCAGGAAGACGAGTAGGACTCCACCTTCTGGTGAGGAAGACGAGTAGGACGTTTGTGCACTTTGATACTTTTCTATTGTCCCTTCTGGTCGAGCTCTAGATTTGATGTTCCTGTCCGTCTGGCCGGTGTGAATAAAGTTGTGTGGTTGTAACTTTCTCTCCCGGCCTCGCACCCTATTTAGGGCGCACGTGTTGTCCTATATTTACCAGGGTCAGTGAACGCCTCCCGGCCTTAGAGGCGTCTGCTCGTGTTGATGGATCTTAATCTGGTGAGGGACGGGAATAGTTCAGGGGGGGGGGGGGGTGCTTGTGGAGTGAGAAGGACGAAGAGGAGTGGACGGGACGAAGAGGAGGTCGACGGGACGAAGAGGAGGTCGACGGGACGAAGAGGAGGTCGACGGGACGAAGAGGAGTGGACGGGACGAAGAGGAGGTCGACGGGACGAAGAGGAGTGGACGGGACGAAGAGGAGGTCGACGGGACGAAGAGGAGTGGACGGGACGAAGAGGAGGTCGACGGGGACGGGACGAAGAGGAGGTCGACGGGACGAAGAGGAGGTCGACGGGACGAAGAGGAGGTCGACGGGACGAAGAGGAGGTCGACGGGACGAAGAGGAGGTCGACGGGACGAAGAGGAGGTCGACGGGACGAAGAGGAGTGGACGGGACGAAGAGGAGTGGACGGGACGAAGAGGAGGTCGACGGGACGAAGAGGAGTGGACGGGACGAAGAGGAGTGGAGGGGACGAAGAAGAGTGGACGGGACGAAGAGGAGGGACCGAAGAGGAGGACGACGCATTTAAGAGGAGTATATGTATAGTAGAGTAGTGTGTGTATATATATATATATATGTGTGTATATATATATATATATATATATATATATATATATATATATATACATAAATATAACATTTTAGACAACTTGCAAGTTAAAATTGTTTTAACGACAAATAAGAATACATTAAAAACATTGAATTAAATATTACAATACAATTAGAATATAATTGTAAAATATGTTCATCTGTATGTGATAAATAATAAAAGAATAATCAAATGAAATACAGAAAATAATCAAATAGTGATAAAACGAGAATATTAATCTAAATAATAATGTTTAAAAAAACAACTAACATTTCATACTTTTTTTCGCTTTTATGTAAAACTGAGTGGAAACATTCAATAAACATGTGAAATATGAACAAACATATAATACAGAGCAGTTCAATGAAAAACTAGAACATTGCAGGCAAATAAATTAAATAAATAGATCAACAAAGCCTGATCAATACATCGATAGATCAACAGAGCCTGATCAATACATCGATAGATCAACAGAGCCTGATCAATACATCGATAGATCAACAGATGGAAGTATTGAGTAAACGTCCTGAAGATGAACGACGTGGTCCGGTTCATCTGGTTGGGTGGAGTTAGCGGCCAGGCGGGTGGAGTTAGCGGCCAGGCAGGTGGAGTTAGCGGCCAGACGGGTGGAGTTAGCGGCCAGGCGGGTGGAGTTAACGGCGACATGCAGCTCATCATTAAATAAAAGACTTTATTTAAATACTTCAAACTGCAGTTTGTCGTGTGAAATTCAGACGAGGAGGCCACGCCCCTCTGCGAGGAGGCCCCGCCCCTTTGAGAAGGAGGCCCCGCCCCCTGCAGTTCAGTGCTGCGCCAGCAGGGCGCTGCGGCCAGCCTTCAGCTTGTCCAGACGCCTGGACAGACGGACGCTGCTCAACTCAAGCTCCGCGATCCGGTCCAGAGCCGAGCGCAGCTGAGGAGACGAGAGGACACAAGGACATGAGGACAAGAGGACAAGTGGACAAGAGGACATCAGGACAAGAGGACAAGTGGACACAAGGACATGAAGACAAGTGGACAAGAGGACATCAGGACAAGAGGACATCAGGACAAGAGGACAAGTGGACACAAGGACATGAAGACAAATGGACAAGAGGACATCAGGACAAGAGGACAAGTGGACACAAGGACATGATTACAAGTGGACAAGAGGACATCAGGACAAGAGGACAAGTGGACACAAGGACATGATTACAAGTGGACAAGAGGACACAAGGACAAGTGGACAAGAGGACATCAGGACAAGTGGACACAAGGACATGAAGACAAGTGGACATCAGGACAAGAGGACAGGTGGACACAAGGACAAGAGGACACAAGGACAAGTGGACAAGAGGACATCAGGACAAGAGGACAAGTGGACACAAGGACAAATGGACATATGGACAAGAGGACAAGTGGACAAGAGGACATCAGGACAAGTGGACAAGAGGACAAGTGGACACAAGGACAAGTGGACACAAGGACATGATTACAAGTGGACAAGAGGACATGAAGACAAGAGGACAAGAGGACATCAGGACAAGTGGACACAAGGACATGAAGACAAATGGAAAAGAGGACAAGAGGACAAGTGGACACAAGGACAAGTGGACACAAGGACATGATTACAAGTGGACAAGAGGACATCAGGACAAGTGGACAAGTGGACACAAGGACATGATTACAAGTGGACAAGAGGACAGGTGGACACAAGGACAAGAGGACACAAGGACAAGTGGACAAGAGGACATCAGGACAAGTGGACACAAGGACATGAAGACAAGTGGACAAGAGGACATCAGGACAAGAGGACACAAGGACATGAAGACAAGAGGACATCAGGACAAGAGGACAGGTGGACACAAGGACATGAGGACAAGTGGACAAGAGGACATCAGGACAAGAGGACAAGTGGACACAAGGACATGAAGACAAATGGACAAGAGGACAAGTGGACACAAGGACAATTGGACACAAGGACATGATTACAAGTGGACAAGAGGACATCAGGACAAGAGGACAAGTGGACACAAGGACAAGTGGACACAAGGACATGATTACAAGTGGACAAGAGGACATGAAGACAAGTGTACAAGAGGACATCAGGACAAGAGGACAAGTGGACACAAGGACATGAAGACAAATGGACAAGAGGACATCAGGACAAGAGGACAAGTGGACAAGAGGACAAGTGGACACAAGGACAAGTGGACACAAGGACATGATTACAAGTGGACAAGAGGACATCAGGACAAGAGGACAAGTGGACACAAGGACAAGTGGACACAAGGACATGATTACAAGTGGACAAGAGGACATCAGGACAAGTGGACAAGAGGACAGGTGGACACAAGGACAAGAGGACACAAGGACAATTGGACACAAGGACAAGTGGACAAGAGGACATCAGGACAAGTGGACACAAGGACATGAAGACAAGTGGACATCAGGACAAGAGGACACAAGGACATGAAGACAAGAGGACATCAGGACAAGAGGACAGGTGGACACAAGGACAAGAGGACAAGTGGACAAGAGGACATCAGGACAAGAGGACAAGTGGACACAAGGACATGAAGACAAATGGACAAGAGGACATCAGGACAAGAGGACAAGAGGACAAGTGGCCACAAGGACAAGTGGACACAAGGACAAGAGGACAAGTGGACACAAGGACAAGTGGACACAAGGACAAGTGGACACAAGGACATGATTACAAGTGGACAAGAGGACATGAAGACAAGTGGACAAGAGGACAAGAGGACATCAGGACAAGAGGACAAGTGGACACAAGGACATGAAGACAAATGGAAAAGAGGACATCAGGACAAGAGGACAAGTGGACACAAGGACAAGTGGACACAAGGACATGATTACAAGTGGACAAGAGGACATCAGGACAAGAGGACAAGTGGACACAAGGACAAGAGGACACAAGGACAAGTGGACAAGAGGACATCAGGACAAGTGGACACAAGGACATGAAGACAAGTGGACAAGAGGACATCAGGACAAGAGGACACAAGGACATGAAGACAAGAGGACATCAGGACAAGAGGACAGGTGGACACAAGGACAAGTGGACACAAGGACATGAGGACAAGTGGACAAGAGGACATCAGGACAAGAGGACAAGTGGACAAGAGGACATCAGGACAAGAGGACAAGTGGACACAAGGACATGAAGACAAATGGAAAAGAGGACAAGAGGACAAGTGGACACAAGGACAAGTGGACACAAGGACATGATTACAAGTGGACAAGAGGACATCAGGACAAGTGGACAAGTGGACACAAGGACATGATTACAAGTGGACAAGAGGACAGGTGGACACAAGGACAAGAGGACACAAGGACAAGTGGACAAGAGGACATCAGGACAAGTGGACACAAGGACATGAAGACAAGTGGACAAGAGGACATCAGGACAAGAGGACACAAGGACATGAAGACAAGAGGACATCAGGACAAGAGGACAGGTGGACACAAGGACATGAGGACAAGTGGACAAGAGGACATCAGGACAAGAGGACAAGTGGACACAAGGACATGAAGACAAATGGACAAGAGGACAAGTTGACACAAGGACAATTGGACACAAGGACATGATTACAAGTGGACAAGAGGACATCAGGACAAGAGGACAAGTGGACACAAGGACAAGTGGACACAAGGACATGATTACAAGTGGACAAGAGGACATGAAGACAAGTGTACAAGAGGACAAGAGGACAAGTGGACACAAGGACATGAAGACAAATGGACAAGAGGACATCAGGACAAGAGGACAAGTGGACAAGTGGACACAAGGACAAGTGGACACAAGGACATGATTACAAGTGGACAAGAGGACATCAGGACAAGAGGACAAGTGGACACAAGGACAAGTGGACACAAGGACATGATTACAAGTGGACAAGAGGACATCAGGACAAGTGGACAAGAGGACAGGTGGACACAAGGACAAGAGGACACAAGGACAATTGGACACAAGGACAAGTGGACAAGAGGACATCAGGACAAGTGGACACAAGGACATGAAGACAAGTGGACATCAGGACAAGAGGACACAAGGACATGAAGACAAGAGGACATCAGGACAAGAGGACAGGTGGACACAAGGACAAGAGGACACAAGGACAAGTGGACACAAGGACATGAGGACAAGAGGACATCAGGACAAGAGGACAAGTGGACACAAGGACATGAAGACAAATGGACAAGAGGACATCAGGACAAGAGGACAAGAGGACAAGTGGCCACAAGGACAAGTGGACACAAGGACATCAGGACAAGAGGACAAGTGGACACAAGGACAAGTGGACACAAGGACAAGTGGACACAAGGACATGATTACAAGTGGACAAGAGGACATGAAGACAAGTGGACAAGAGGACAAGAGGACATCAGGACAAGAGGACAAGTGGACACAAGGACATGAAGACAAATGGAAAAGAGGACATCAGGACAAGAGGACAAGTGGACAAGAGGACAAGTGGACACAAGGACAAGTGGACACAAGGACATGATTACAAGTGGACAAGAGGACATCAGGACAAGAGGACAAGTGGACACAAGGACATGATTACAAGTGGACAAGAGGACATCAGGACAAGAGGACAGGTGGACACAAGGACAAGAGGACACAAGGACAAGTGGACAAGAGGACATCAGGACAAGTGGACACAAGGACATGAAGACAAGTGGACAAGAGGACATCAGGACAAGAGGACACAAGGACATGAAGACAAGAGGACATCAGGACAAGAGGACAGGTGGACACAAGGACAAGTGGACACAAGGACATGAGGACAAGTGGACAAGAGGACATCAGGACAAGAGGACAAGTGGACACAAGGACATGAAGACAAATGGACAAGAGGACATCAGGACAAGTGGACAAGAGGACAAGTGGACACAAGGACAAGTGGACACAAGGACATGATTACAAGTGGACAAGAGGACATCAGGACAAGAGGACAAGTGGACACAAGGACAAGTGGACACAAGGACATGATTACAAGTGGACAAGAGGACATGAAGACAAGTGGACAAGAGGACATCAGGACAAGAGGACAAGTGGACACAAGGACATGAATACAAATGGACAAGAGGACATCAGGACAAGAGGACAAGTGGACAAGAGGACAAGTGGACACAAGGACAAGTGGACACAAGGACATGATTACAAGTGGACAAGAGGACATCAGGACAAGAGGACAAGTGGACACAAGGACAAGTGGACACAAGGACATGATTACAAGTGGACAAGAGGACATCAGGACAAGTGGACAAGAGGACAGGTGGACACAAGGACAAGAGGACACAAGGACAATTGGACACAAGGACAAGTGGACAAGAGGACATCAGGACAAGTGGACACAAGGACATGAAGACAAGTGGACAAGAGGACATCAGGACACAAGACATGAAGACAATAGGACATCAGGACAAGAGGACAGGTGGACACAAGGACAAGAGGACACAAGGACAAGTGGACACAAGGACATGAGGACAAGTGGACAAGAGGACATCAGGACAAGAGGACAAGTGGACACAAGGACATGAAGACAAATGGACAAGAGGACATCAGGACAAGAGGACAAGTGGCCACAAGGACAAGTGGACACAAGGACATGATTACAAGTGGACAAGAGGACATCAGGACAAGAGGACAAGTGGACACAAGGACAAGTGGACACAAGGACATGATTACAAGTGGACAAGAGGACATCAGGACAAGTGGACAAGAGGACAGGTGGACACAAGGACAATTGGACACAAGGACAAGTGGACAAGAGGACATCAGGACAAGTGGACACAAGGACATGAAGACACGTGGACAAGAGGACAGGTGGACACAAGGACAAGTGGACACAAGGACATGAGGACAAGAGGACATCAGGACAAGTGGACACAAGGACATGAAGACAAGTGGACAAGAGGACATCAGGACAAGAGGACACAAGGACAAGTAGACAAGTGGACACAAGGACAAGTGGACACAAGGACATGAGGACAAGTGGACATCAGGACAAGTGGACACAAGGACATGAGGACAAGTGGACACCAGGACAAGAGGACAGGCCCCTCCTACCTCTCGGTGGAGCTTCCTCTTGTCCACTTTCAGCTCGTCTTCGATCTTCTCGGCGTTTTCCGCCGCTGCTCTGTATCGAGTCACCTGACCCTCCAGACGGATCACCTGGGCACAGGACACGCCTCAGTACGCGGGAGGACACAAGGACACGAGACACAGGACGAGGACACGAGACAAGGACACTGACCTTCTGCTCCAGGGTCTTCACCTCCTGCTCAGACTTCACCAGCTGGAACTTCAAGTCACTGATCTGTCTGTTGGCCTCTCCTAGGACACAGAAGAAGACCAGAGGAGACAAGGAGACATCTACAGAGGGACAACAAGACCAGAGGAGACAAGGAGACATCTACAGAGGGACAACAAGACCAGAGGAGACAAGGATACATCTACAGAGGGACAACAAGACCAGAGGAGACAATGAGACATCTACAGAGGGACAACAAGACCAGAGGAGACATCTACAGAGAGAAGAAGACAGGAGAAGACGGATGAAGAGGACTCACTCTGGAGGTCAGGCCCGTGGTCCCGCCCCTCTGGGTTCTGGCCCCGCCCCCCTGGGTTCTGGTCCAGCCGGGCCGTCCCCGGAGCCCGCGGCGTCTCTCTGTCCTCGCTCGGCGTCTCCAGTCCTGCAGGGGGACAGGTCAGGACCACAGGGAGGAGGACAGCTTCTCATTGGTTCTTACCCAGTGTGCTTTCAGCCAATCGGAGGGCACATTCTGCGCTGACATCATCATCCCCGGCCACGCCCGGTGCCGCCGCCCCATTGAAGGAGAACTCAGGAGAGACGGCGACTCCGTGTTTCTGTCAGGGAGGAAATCAATTAATCAATTAATCAATCATCACTCGGGTGAAGGCGGTGACATCACTCAGGTGAAAGCGATGACATCACTCAGGTGAAAGCGATGACATCACTCAGGTGAAAGCGATGACATCACTCAGGTGAAGGCGGTGACATCACTCAGGTGAAAGCGATGACATCACTCAGGTGAAGGCGGTGACATCACTCAGGTGAAAGCGATGACATCACTCAGGTGAAGGCGGTGACATCACTCAGGTGAAAGCGATGACATCACTCAGGTGAAAGCGATGACATCACTCAGGTGACATCACTCTTTACCTCCAGTAAGTCTCTCAGTCTGACGACATCGTTTCTGAGCCGGTCGCGTTCGATTTGAACGATGTCAGAGATTTCTCTCCGTCTCTCTAACGCCTGAGAGAGGAAGAGGAGGAGGAAGAGGAAGAGGAGGAGGAAGAGGAGGAGGAGGAAGAGAAAAAAGAGAGGTGAAAGAAAAGACTATTTGAAATATTAGTTAGGTGAAGTGAAGTGAAATAGGAAGTCAAACAGGAAGTCCAAACGGAAGTAAACCAGGAATTTAACGCGGAAGTTAAGCAACAAGGTAAACAGGAAGTCAAACAGGAAATCAAACAGGAAGTTAAACAGGAAGTTAAGGAGGAAGTCAAACCGGAAGTGGATCACTAAATCATGATTGAATCTTCATCGTACCTCCATCTTCTTTTCCTTCCACTGAAGAACCTCCTGCAGGTCAGACACCTCCTGGGAGTAACTACTGCTCCTCAAGCGGAGGTCAGACACCTCCTGGAGGAGCAGGAGCAGGAGGAGGAGGAGAGGAGCAGGAGGAGAGGAGGAGGAGAGGAGCAGGAGCAGGAGGAGAGGAGGAGGAGAGGAGGGGGAGCAGGAGGAGAGGGAGCAGGAGAGGAGGAGGAGCAGGAGGAGGAGCAGGAGAAGGAGGAGGAGGAGGAGAGGAGGGGGAGCAGGAGAAGGAGCAGGAGGAGCAGGAGAAGAAGGAAGAGGAGGATGAGGAGGAGGAGCAGGAGAGGAGGGGGAGCAGGAGAAGGAGGAGGAGCATATCAGTAGAGGTTCAGCTCATTTAGAGTCTCAACATTCAGATCTCATAACATGTGAGATGAGATTATTGATCTGGAGGAATCAACTATTGATGTATTGATTGATATATTGATGTATTAATTGATGTATTGATTCATATATTGATGTATTGATTGATGTATTAATTGATGTATTGATTGATGTATTGATTGATGTATTAATTGATATATTGATGTATTGATTGATGTATTGATTGATGTATTGATTGATGTATTGATTGATATATTGATGTATTGATTGATGTATTGATGTATTGATTGATGGTGAACTGACCTTCAGCCCCTCCTCACAGCGCCTCACCGTCTCCTCCATCTCAGTGAACTGTAGCTGCAGAAGGAGGCGCGCCTGGCGCTCACGCTCCAGCTCCTGGTGTCAGACGGGAGTTATTGATCAGGTCACATGAGAGTTATTGATCAGGTCACACAGGATTAATTGATGAGGTCACATGAGAGTAATTGATCCAGTCACACAGGAGTTATTGATCGATGGACAGAATAAAGGGATCGGGGTACCTTGGTGCGGTCCTCCCAGAGCCTCCGTGACTCCCACAGCAGCTCCTCCATGTCGCCCAGCTCCTCCTTCAGGTTCTCCACCTGATACATCAGACTGGACTTCTGGTTGTGGAGCTGAGCGCTGGAGACCATGGCCTTCCGGAACCGGTCCTCGGCCTGGGCCAGGGAGTCCTGCAGGCGCGTGACTAATGTAGTTAATGTTGTTGTTATTGTTATTATGAATGTTATTATTGTTGTTGTTGTTGATGAAAATCTCATCCCATTATGAAATAAAGGGAGGAGTCCTGTCACCTTCATGTCTCTGATGGACGCCTCCGTCTCCACGGACAACGACGTGTCACAGCTTCCTCTGCGAGACGAAGCTCCGCCCAGAGACGCCAGCGTGGCGGCGGACAGCGAGGAGGCGGTCCTCGAACCCTGAGGAAGAACGCACCATCATCATCATCACCAGCTGAGGAGGGTCTGCAGCCCGGTAACGGCTTTATAACCTATTACATCTTTATAACATCTGTATAACATCTGTATAACATCTGTATAACATCTTTATAACCTATACCATCTTTATAACATCTTTATAACCTATAACATCTTTATAACATCTTTATAACATCTTTATAACCTATAACATCTTTATAACATCTTTATAACCTATAACATCTGTATAACATCTTTATAACCTATACCATCTTTATAACATCTTTATAACCTATAACATCTTTATAACATCTTTATAACATCTTTATAACCTATAACATCTTTATAACATCTTTATAACCTATAACATCTTTATAACATCTTTATAACCTATAACATCTTTATAACATCTTTATAACCTATAACATCTTTATAACATCTTTATAACCTATAACATCTTTATAACATCTTTATAACATCTTTATAACATCTTTATAACCTATAACATATTTATAACATCTTTATAACCTATAACATCTTTATAACATCTTTATAACCTATAACATCTTTATAACATCTTTATAACATCTTTATAACCTATAACATCTTTATAACATCTTTATAACCTATAACATCTTTATAACATCTCTATAACATCTGTATAACATCTTTATAACATCTTTATAACCTATAACATCTTTATAACATCTCTATAACATCTGTATAACATCTTTATAACATCTTTATAACCTATAACATCTTTATAACATCTCTATAACATCTGTATAACATCTTTATAACCATAACATCTTTAAAGTGCCTCACTTTGTCCATAAAGTCTCGGTCGGATCGCTCCTCCACCTGAACACACAAACCCATGTTAATGTTGTTGTTGTTGTTGTTGTTGTTGACTAGAGAGAAGAACCAGCAGACAGACACCCAGAGAAGAGAGCTCACCACTGGGCTCGCACGAGCTGAGCCGGCCCTGGAGGACGCTCTGGAGGAGGAGCCTAGGAAACCACTATAGTCTGAGGGCTGAGGAGAGGGAGGGAGGGAGGGAGGGAGGATAGGAAGGAAGGAAATAGGGAGGTATTAATACTCTCATAGTACCTCTATAGTGTACTCTCATACATGGTATACTAGTACTCGTAGTACTCTCATGGTGTACTAGTACTCGTAGTACTCTCGTAGTAGTCACCCTCAGGCTGCTCCGGCTCCCCACTGACATCCTCTCTTCATCGTCAGACATCTACAGAAACAAGACAACAGTTAACCAGCGAAGAAGAGGAGGAGGAAGAGGAGGAAGAAGAAGAAGGAGAGGAAGAGGAGGAAGAAGAAGAAGAAGAAGGAGAGGAAGAGGAGGAAGAAGAAGAAGAAGGCGGCGTACAGACCGAGGTGTGTCTCCGTGGGGGCCGAGCATACCGCTCACTGTCCTCCTGAAACACACGAAGAAGAAGTTGAAGCTCTGCCTGGCAGAGCAGACCCAGGGCACAGCGCCTAAGAGGACACATCTTCATCATCTTCATCTTCATCTTCTCTAGTGGGTTGAACAGGCCGGTCATCAACATGAGAGTCTGAGTACATGCACAACAACAACAACAACAACAGCTATGATCACAGACACATGGAAAGAAGAAGAAGAAGAAGAAGAAGAAGAAGAAGAAGAAGAAGAAGAAGAAGAAGAAGAAGAAGCCTACCATCCACTGCTCAATGTGACCCCACTTATTATCCAGACCATAATACTTCTGGAAGCAGGAGGAAGAGGAGAAGAGGAGGAGGAAGAGGAGGAGAAAACATCAGAAGTGATGAGACTAGTAATCTCTAAAGAGACGGAGGTGAAGAGGTGTGGTTGTTTTGTGGGCGGGGCTTTGAACGAGCACACCTGTGTGAGGAGCTGTACCTGGTGGCTGAGAGACAGCTGCAGCCGGGAGGAGAGAGGGCAGAGGTCAGAGGTCAGGGAGAACTCACTGGCTCTTAAAGGGACAGTACACACATCACTACAGGGATACAAATACCGTACACAATACTACACTGAAGCAGTATACCACAGTAAATACTACAGTAGATACTACAGTAGACATAAAGCTTTAACTAATATTCATGTTGCATATAACATTTTAGATTTAAGACAAATAAATATAAATAAAGTAGCAGCAATATATTAATATATTAATATATATATATATATATATATATATATATATATATATATATATATATATATATATATATATATATATATATATATATATATATATAAAATATATATGTATGTGTGTGTATATATATAAAATATATATATATATATGTATGGGTGTGTATATATATATATATAAATATATATATGTGTGTATATATATATATATATATAAATATATATATTTATATATACATATATATATAAATAATGTAGCAGACTCTCCAGGCAGTCTGACCTTTGACCTCTAACCTCACGTCTGATCATATGACACGGATAAATAAAGTTATCTGTACCTCATGAAGACCTGGGTCACCTGACGGTCCTGACCCCTCTTTTCACAATAAGAGCCCACCTGTCTCCGGCGCTTTTCACAATAAGAGCTCACCTCTCTGTGTTGCCTCTCCAGCTCCTTCATCCGGATCTCTCGGGCCTCAGCCCTCGCCGCTCTCCTCGCCGCCAGCCGGGCCTCCGCCTGCACAGATCAATACTCTGATTATTGGTTATGGATCAACCAGTTACTGATGACTCATAAAGGAAGATCGAGGAGGAGGAGGAGGAGGAGTCTCATGTTGAGATGCAGATTAATGTTTGTTTGTGCTGTTGAGGATTAAAGAATAGAGGTCACACACACACACACACACACACAGACACACACACACGTAATAAAGTTGGGTTTCCACTTCCTGCCTGACCTTCACAATAAAAGCCGCTTTGGACCAATAAAAAACATCAGATTGATGAAACTAAAGCACCACGGTAGAAGAAGAGAAGTAGGACAACAACAACACAATGAGCAGAGGCTTTTGTTCCAACATCAAGGAGATATAATAATATATACAATACATATTCTTTAATTGATATATTTTCAAAATAAAACAAATAAATAAAAAGGAAATAAAACAAAGAACTTTCAGAAAACCATGAATGTGTTGTTGTATTAATCCATTGTTATTGTTATCATTATCATTATTGTTGTTGTTGTTGTTGTTGTTGTTATATCATCCTGTTTGTTGAGGTCCTTCACCTCTCGTGCGACCTGGCTCAGAGCCTCGTCCTCGGCGGTCCGCTGGTCCCGGTTCGGGACCCTCCTCCGGCCCCCCGGGCCCTGGGTCCCCATGGCGCTTCTGCCTGCAGCCGAGTCTTCCATGCAGGTCTCCTCTGGTCCCCCACATGCGGACCGGGACCCAGCACCGGACCTGGACTCCAGAAACGGGCTTTCCTGGCCGCGGCGGCGTCTCTCGGTTCGGGTTCCGGTCCGTACCGGACTGAGCGGGCAGGTCGTTACCGGGTCCGGGAGCCCGTACAGGTCTAGGGCTCAGGGATCAAGATTACAATGTAACTCAATTAAAACACTAAAAATAACCACGTCGGTTCCGCTTCGGTATTACAGCTGCAGGTTATGGAGCCGGTCACCGGGAACAGAACCGACGGGCACGGCGGGAGGAGCACCGGGAAGAGGACCGGTTAGACCCGTCAGAGGACGCGGACGCCGGTCTCGTTGCACGAGCCGGTCGGTGGACCGGGCCGGTGGACCGGGCCGGTGGAGTCGGTAATCCACCGCCAACGGTTTAAACTCGGGGTCCCTGAAGTAAACAGGGGCAGGAAGGTGGGCCCGGTACCGGACCCTGAACGCATCCCGACAACACAATCCGCAGTGTGACAGCAGCGAGGGGAGCCTTATTGTGGTGGGGTGTGGACCGGATGTGACGCCGCCGGGCTACACACGTTGAGATGCTAACCGGAAACTGAGTGTCGAAATAAAAGCTGACAGTCCAAAACCTAAAATATCTAAATTCTTGTTCCTCACGTTTCATCTCTATACATATACATAACTATATATAAATATACAGAACTACAGTATGTATAAATATACAGACGTATAGGAGGTGTATGTGATGTGTAAGATCATTGAGTCACGCTCGTAGTTTATTGATCATAAAGCTTTTAATACATTATTTTTCATTTCATCAGATCTGAACAACATTTTGATTCAATATTTCCGAACATTAGATAATAACGATCAGCAGGCGATCAATACATCGATAGCCACCACACGTTGGGTCTCATGCAGTTATTGATTATAGGAACTGATCAGCTGATTATTAAAAGGAAGGGGCCAAAATGAAAAAAAGATTTCAAAATTAAAAACACAACAATAAACATTTCAATAATCAAAATTATAACTCTTCATTTTACTGACATTTAATTTAATTATTTTTATTTTAAAAGATTTTCAAAATTCAAATATTTAAAATGTTCTGTATTTTGAGATATTTTAAGTATTAAATGTAATTATTAGAAATATATTTCATGTTCCAATAGGGCTCAAATTATTTTAGTTAAATGAATATTATGTAAAATATTTTTAAATATATAATTTGTATTTATCATCCATGATTTTCTAATCTTAAACAAAAAAAACAAGTATTTATTTGTACTTTCAGTTTATTAACGTCTGATGAAAATATTCAAAGATTAAATTAAGATTATTTTGATCTCAGCAGAATTTTAAACATTATTTTGTTTTCAGATGGTTTTCACAAAAAGATAATAATATAAAATAATGAATGTTTGTTTAACTCAAAGAGTTGAAAATAAACAATAAACCAGAAGAAATTATCTTTGAATTCCAGGATTCAGGATCAGAACAGGTTTGATTTCCACTGCGCTCCGTTACTGCCCTCTGTCAACAACAACAACAACAACAACAACAACAGCATCAGAGTGAACGGCTTACTATATGTTTACGATAACTTTAATAAACTATAATAATTACGTGTGAAACTTACTGGAGAAATCCTGAGTTGATTTCTTCCTCTGAGATCCAGAAACCTGAAAAAGAGGAAACGTCTTCAAAATAATAAAACCTCAAACTAACTAAATATAATCCGTTTTAAAAATCAACCTGTACTTCTAATAAAGATCCATAATCATCGTCCCAAGTATAACATTCTGCATTATCTCTCTTCCTCATGTGCACGAAGCGCAACAAACCTTCTTCTTGGAGGTCAGGGCAGCGATCTTACTCTCGATGTCCGACACCTGCAGACAGGTACACCAGTTACACCACAGGTACACCACAGGTACACCAGTTACACCACAGGTACACCACAGGTACACCAGTTACACCACAGGTACACCAGTTACACAAGTTACACCACAGTTACACCACAGGTACACAAGTTACACCAGTTACACCACAGGTACACCAGGTCAAGGAGGTCGCGGCGCCGGTACCTCGCTCTCGGCGCTCTGGACCCGGGCCGCCGTGCGGGTCACCACGTCCTCCAGCTCCGACAGCTCGGAGTCCGTCGCCCCCCCGTGGCGAGCCGAGGCGCTGCGCTCCAGCCGCTGCAGCTTGGCCTCCAGCGCGTGGGACTGACCGGCCGCCAGGTACACCTGAGGGGACACGGGCCACTGAGCCGGGCCGAGCCGGGCCGGGGGCGGGGGCGGAGCCGGGGGCGGGGCCACTGAGCCGGGCTGAGCCGACCGGGTGGGGCGGGCGGGCCGGGCGGGCCACTGAGCCGGGCCGAGCGGGACCGGGGGCGGGTCTGACGGACAGACCAGGGTCTTGGAGAAGGTTCTCACACACGATCAGATATATGGAGATTCAGATGTTTTATAATAACAGAGACCGGTCCTGGTCTACAGAGACCCGGTCCTGGTCTACAGAGACCTGGTTCTGGTCTACAGAGACCCGGTTCTGGTCTACAGAGACTCGGTCCTGGTCTACAGAGACCCGGTTCTGGTCTACAGAGACTCGGTCTTGGTCTACAGAGACCCGGTTCTGGTCTACAGAGACTCGGTCCTGGTCTACAGAGACTCGGTCCTGGTCTACAGAGACCCGGTCTTGGTCTACAGAGACCAAGCCTGGTCTACAAAGACCCGGTCCTGGTCTGCAGAGACCCCGGTCTTGGTCTACAGAGACCAAGCCTGGGCTATAAAGACCCGGTCCTGGTCTGCAGAGACCCGGTCCTGGTCTGACACACAGCAGCCACAGACATTCAAAGCCAGTCCAGACACTCATGCTTTAGACGAGGCGGGGGCCGGCGGGAATACGGGGGGGGGGGGTCTTACATTTTCCTCAAGTTCCCTGAACGCATCGTCGGCCTGCTTAAGGCCGGCCCCCCCTGAGTGGGCCCTGGCGCCCGGCTGCGGGGGGCAGCCGTGCGCGGCCATTGCGTGCTCTGTGGCGTTCACGGTCCTCAGGACCTCAGTGGTGAGGTCACAGAGGGCGGCGGCGCTCCTTCTCTGAAACCAGAGGAGGAGGAGGAGGAGGAGGAGGAGGAGGAGGAGGAGAGGTTAACAGCTGGAACACAACACCTGGACCTGAACCAGAACCACGGGACTACAGGGACTCAGGTCTCCTGGGTCAAAGTCCTCCAGGAGGAAACTCAACGACACAGGAGGAGGAGGAGGAGGAGGAGGAGCAGGAGGAGCAGGAGGAGCAGGAGGAGGAGGAGGAGGAGAAGCAGGAGCAGGAGGAGGAGGAGGAGCAGGAGGAGGAGGAGGAGCAGGAGGAGGAGGAGGAGGAGGAGCAGGAGGAGGAGAAGAAGCAGCAGGAGGAGGAGGAGCAGGAGGAGGAGGAGCAGGAGGAGGAGCAGGAGGAGGAGGAGCAGGAGGAGCAGGAGTCTGGTGCAGAGCCACCACAAAAGAAGAGGTCCGGGTCCACAACCTGCGGCGCGGTGACCAGCTAACGCAGGAAGCAGCGGCTAGAGGCTAGCGGCTAGCGGCTAGCGGCTAGCGGTTAGCGGGTAGCAGGTAGCGGCTAGCGGGTAGCGGGTAGCAGGTAGCGGCTAGCGGCTAGCGGCTAGCGGCTAGCGGAGGGTCTGCTGCTCATGCCGAGCGGGGGGGAGCCGGGACGTTCACGTGGGCCCGGCTGGACCCACCGGGACCAGAACCTCCGGGTCCCACCCCCCTACCTTCTGGGCCTCGGAGGGGCCCTCGTCGCTGGAGGAGCTCAGGCCCTTCAGGTCCTTCAGGCCCTTTAGGTCCCTCTGGGGGTCCAGACCCGGACCGGCAGAGGAGGTCTTCTTCCCCGCCTCCTCGTCCGAGGACCGGTTCTTGTCGCTCAGGTTCCCCGCCAGCTCACTCAGCTTCCTCCTCAACTTCTCCTCCTCCTGGGGGCCGGAGGGGGTCTGGAGGGACCAGAGGGATGAGACCACATGGGACCACATGGAGACCACATGGGACCACATGGGGACCACATGGGACCACATGGGGACCACATGGGGACCACATGGGACCACATGGGGACTCCATGGGACCACATGGGACCCACATGGGGACCACATGGGACCACATGGGGACTCCATGGGACCACATGGGACCACATGGGGACCACGTGGAGACCACGTGGGGACCACATGGGGACCACATGGGGACCACATGGGACCGCATGGGACCACATGGGACCACATGGGGACCCGCTCAGACCTGGTCTGCGGGCGTGACCTTCTCCTCCAGGCGGTTCAGCAGACTCTCGATGGCCGACATGCGCTTGTTCAGCTCGTTCATCTGGCCAATCAGAGCAGAGGCGGGTCAGTACGTGCCGGAGGCGGGGCCTTCTGCGATTGGCTGCCGGTCCTTACGGGCGGGGCTTGGCCCAGGTGCTCCTGAGACGAGGCCCTGCTGTTCCTGCGGCGGTGGGGGGGCTGCAGGTACACGGGGGGGCGGCGCGGGGACTCCTCTTCATCAGACGTGTCCAGGTACTGCAGCCGGGCCACGGAGGAGCTGATCTTAGACAGGGAGCGGTCCAGACGGGGCTCACACACCTCCTCTGGGGGGGGACAGAGACACACAGAGAGGAGGGAGAGAGAGAGAGACACAGAGAGGGGGGAGAGAGAGGGAGAGACAGAGAGAGAGAGAGAGAGAGAGAGAGAGAGAGACAGTGTTATCAAAGGTCAGCGGAACTCACACCCTGTGGTGTCCCTCAGGGTTCTGTGCTGGGTCCTCTTCATCTTCTCCTCCTCTACCCTCATCTTTACCTCTTAAGCAAGGCTGTGTGTACTCTGTGTGTACTCTGTGTGTACTCTGTGTGTACTCTGTGTGTACTGTGTGTACTGTGTGTACTCTGTGTACTCTGTGTACTCTGTGTACTCTGTGTCCTGTACCTGGCCTCATGGCGTAGCGGTCCAGGCTCCTCCTCCTGTTGGCCCGGTGGTTGTACTCGTAGTCCATTTCAGTCCTGAAGGCTCGATCCTCCAGAATCTGGTCCAAGACACTCGATTCAGTCCACAGCGCGGGACACATTATAGAATGATATAACATAACATATAACACGTTATATAATATGATATAGTATAACATATAACACGTTATAGAATATGATATAACATATAACACGTTATAGAATATGATATAACATAACATATAACACGTTATAGAATATGATATAGTATAACATATAACACGTTATAGAATATGATATAACATATAACACGTTATAGAATATGATATAACATAACATATAACACGTTATAGAATATGATATAATATGATATATAACACGTTATAGAATATGATGTATAACACATTATAGAATATGATATAACATATAACACGTTATAGAATATGATATATAACACGTTATAGAATATGATGTATAACACGTTATATAATATGATATATAACACGTTATAGAATATGATATAATATATAACACGTTATAGAATATGATATAACATAACACGTTATAGAATATGATGTATAACACGTTATAGAATATGATGTATAACACGTTATAGAATATAATGTATAACACGTTATATAATATGATATATAACACGATATAGAATATAATATAATATATAACACGTTATAGAATATGATATAACATATAACACGTCATAGAATATGATGTATAACACGTTATATAATATAATATATAACACGTTATAGAATATGATATAACATATAACACGTTATAGAATATGATGTATAACACGTTATAGAATATGATGTATAACACGTTATATAATATGATATATAACACGATATAGAATATAATATAATATATAACACGTTATAGAATATGATATAACATATAACACGTCATAGAATATGATGTATAACACGTTATATAATATAATATATAACACGTTATAGAATATGATATAACATATAACACGTTATAGAATATGATGTATAACACGTTATATAATATGATATATAACACGTTATAGAATATAATATAATATATAACACGTTATAGAATATGATATAACATATAACACGTTATAGAATATGATGTATAACACGTTATATAATATGATACATAACACGTTATAGAATATGATATATAGTCGTTTATATTTAGTTGTAGTACTTGTACAGACGGCCGGCGGGAATACGGGAAATATTCCTCAGGGTCGAAGTCCAGCGGATGAACAGAGAGAAGACGTTTGTTCTTCCTCATCTGAAAGAGAAGGAGGAGAAGGAGGAGGAGGAGGAGGAGGAGGAGGAGCAGAAGGAGGAGGAGGCGGAGGAGGAGGAGGAAGAGGAGCTTGTAGTTTCCGTCCCTACCACTTTGTAGCGCTGGACTTCTTCCACATGGTCGTCCTCCTCCATCCCGTTGTACACACCTACAGGTACAAGTACACAACTTATGTACTAGGTAAAGTAAAGACTTTATGTTCATTCGTAAAGTGAGTTTCTGACTCACTGCTGCGGACGTCTGGCATACTCTGAGTGTCGTCATCACGGCCGGCTGAAACACAAGTACTCATATATATATACATGTACACATAAAGTACTCATATATATATATATATATACATGTAAACACAAAGTATTTGTATATTAATACATTGCTGTTTCTATCAACATTGAGGTACATCTCGTGTATCGTGGTATCTCGTGTATCTCGTGTATCTCATGGTATCTTGTGGTATCTCGTGTATCTCGTGGTATCTTGTGTATCTCGTGGTATCTCGTGTTTCTCATGGTATCTTGTGGTATCTCGTGTATCTCGTGTATCTCATGGTATCTTGTGGTATCTCGTGTATCTCGTGGTATCTCCTACATTAGTACTTGTTTGTTTCCTGTTCTCTTGTGTTGAGTCTGAATCATGAAAGACTTCAGTCAGCTGAGCCTCTGGGACTGATCTCAGTTACACAGCGGCTGACACCATGTGACCTCATCTCTATGACCTCATCTCTATGACCTCATCTCTATGACATCACCCTCGTGACCTCATCTCTATGACCTCATCTCTATGACATCGCCCTCGTGACCTCATCTCTATGACCTCGCCCTCGTGACCTCATCTCTATGACCTCGCCCTCGTGACCTTGTGACCTCATCTCGATGACCTCGCCTCACCGTCTCCGTTCAGCCTCTTGTACAGCGACCTCATGACCTTGGCGCTGCCGAAGCGCTTGAAGCGGTTTCTGACGTCGTCGTGGTACCAACCCACGGTCCCGATCTTCAGCACCCTGCAGAGTACACACAGTACCTCATGAGTACATGCAGCTGCTGTGTACCAGGTGGTACACGCCCCCCCTCTCACCTGGTCATGCGGCAGTTGTCGCACACCCAGCCGTGCTCCTTCTTGTTGTAGCGGCTGCAGTTCTTGCAGGTGAACATGCGGCAGTCCAGACACGAGCGCTTGCTATTCACCAGGAAGCGGAACGGCTGCAGGCAGCGGACGCACAGCGACTGGGACAGGCGGCG
Organism: Liparis tanakae; assembly: GCA_036178185.1. Lineage (NCBI taxonomy): Eukaryota > Metazoa > Chordata > Actinopteri > Perciformes > Liparidae > Liparis > Liparis tanakae. The sequence goes on from CM070103.1 coordinate 296,470, forward strand.
GGCGCCCAGCAGCTCCTGCTTACAGTCCTCCTGCTGGATCCTGGTCTTCAGGCCGCTGGGAGCAGAACAGGGCCTCAGGGCCGGGACCAGGGCCTCAGGGCCGGGACCAGGGCCTCAGGGCCGAGACCAGGGCCTCAGGGAGCAGAACAGGGCCTCAGGGCCGGGACCAGGGCCTCAGGACCGGGACCAGGGCCTCAGGGCCGGGACCAGGGCCTCAGGCCTGGGACCAGGGCCTCAGGGCCGGGACCAGGGCCTCAGGGCCGGGACCTGAGGCCCTGGTCCCGGCCCTGAGGCCCTGTTCTGCTCCCTGAGGCCCTGGTCTCGGCCCTGAGGCCCTGGTCCCGGCCCAGGATATGCAACAGGAAGTGGGACCAGGATATGCAACAGGAAGTGGGACCAGGATATACAACAGGAAGTGGGACAAGGATAGGCAACAGGAAGTGGGACCAGGGTGGGCAACAGGAAGTGGGACCAGGATATGCAACAGGAAGTGGGACCAGGATATACAACAAGAAGTGGGACCAGGATATACAACAGGAAGTGGGACCAGGATATACAACAGGAAGTGGGACCAGGATATACAACAGGAAGTGGGACCAGGATATACAACAGGAAGTGGGACCAGGACATGCAACAACAGGACGTTGTCGTCATCCTTCTGCGTTTCTGAGAAGCAGGAGAACACGCTTCCAGAGGGAAGTGGCCTCAGACTGGGACAACAGGGAGGCCTGTGTGTGAGCGTGCCCACGGGGCTGATGGGAAATGTAGTGTTCAGGGAACACAGAGCGCCTCTGTTGCTCCGCTCCGTGTGACCGCGTTGTGATCAACGCCGACTTTCACGCTCACATTCCTCCAGCCTCACGAGAACCACACGAGGGGCCGGACTGGGCTGCAGAGACATCCGTCTACGTGGTGGAGGTCTACATGGTGAAGGTCTACGTGGTGGAGGTCTACATGGTGGAGGTCTACGTGGTGGAGGTCTACATGGTGGAGGTCCACGTGGTGGAGGTCTACATGGTGGAGGTCCACGTGGTGGAGGTCTACGTGGTGGAGGTCTACACGGTGGAGGTCTACGTGGTGGAGGTCTACGTGGTGGAGGTCCACGTGGTGGAGGTCCACGTGGTGGAGGTCTACACGGTGGAGGTCTACGTGGTGAAGGTCTACGTGGTGGAGGTCTACGTGGTGGAGGTCTACGTGGTGGAGGTCTACGTGGTGGAGGTCTACGTGGTGGAGGTCTACGTGGTGAAGGTCTACGTGGTGGAGTCTCGTGGTGGAGGTCTACGTGGTGGAGGTCTACGTGGTGAAGGTCTACGTGGTGGAGGTCTACGTGGTGGAGGTCTACGTGGTGGAGGTCTACGTGGTGGAGGTCTACGTGGTGAAGGTTCTACGTGGTGGAGGTCCACGTGGTGGAGGTCTACGTGGTGGAGGTCTACGTGGTGGAGGTCTACGTGGTGAAGGTTCTACGTGGTGGAGGTCCACGTGTTGGAGGTCTACATGGTGGAGGTCTACGTGGTGAAGGTCTACGTGGTGGAGGTCTACATGGTGGAGGTCTACGTGGTGAAGGTCTACGTGGTGGAGGTCTACGTGGTGGAGGTCCACGTGGTGGAGGTCTACATGGTGGAGGTCTACGTGGTGAAGGTCTACGTGGTGGAGGTCTATGTGGTGGAGGTCTACGTGGTGGAGGTCTACGTGGTGGAGGTCAGCAGCTCTCACCCCAGCCGCTCCTCCTCCGTCTTGCGCAGGTTGAAGTCCCGTTGGATCACGTCCCAGACGTGCTTGGCCTCGGCGTCGCTCAGGCGGGACAGGTCCAGCTTACGCTCCATGGCGACCACGACACGCCCACGACACGACCACGACACGACCACGACGCGGGGACTCAGGGGCGCCTCAGGGTCCTGTTGGGGGCCCTCTTTACATCATAGACACAATATGTAGGAAACACCCTGATGACGTCATGAAACACTCTGATGACAACATGATGATGTCATGAAACACTCTGATGACAACATGATGACATAATGAAACACCCTGATGACGTCATGAAACACTCTGATGACAACATGATGATGTCATGAAACACCCTGATGACAACATGACATCATGAACCACCCTGATGACATGATGACATCATGAACCACCCTGATGACAACATGATGACATCATGAAACACCCTGATGACAACATGATGACATCATGAAACACCCTGATGACATCATGAAACACCCTGATGACAACATGATGACATCATGAAACACCCTGATGACATCATGCAACACCCTGATGACATCATGAACCACCCTGATGACAACATGATGACATCATGAACCACCCTGATGACAACATGACATCATGAACCACCCTGATGACATGATGACATCATGAACCACCCTGATGACAACATGATGACATCATGAAACACCCTGATGACAACATGATGACATCATGAAACACCCTGATGACATCATGAAACACCCTGATGACAACATGATGACATCATGAAACACCCTGATGACAACATGACATCATGAACCACCCTGACGACAACATGATGACATCATGAACCACCCTGATGACAACATGACACCATGAACCACCCTGATGACAACATGATGACATCATGAAACACCCTGATGACAACATGACGACATCATGAAACACCCTGATGACATCATGAAACACTCTGATGACAACATGATGACATCATGAACCACCCTGATGACAACATGACATCATGAACCACCCTGATGACAACATGATGACATCATGAAACACCCTGATGACAACATGACGACATCATGAAACACCCTGATGACATCATGAAACACTCTGATGACAACATGATGACATCATGAACCACCCTGATGACAACATGAAACACCCTGATGACAACATGATGACATCATGAAACACCCTGATGACATCATGAAACACCCTGATGACAACATGATGACATCATGAACCACCCTGATGACAACATGATGACATCATGAACCACCCTGATGACAACATGATGACGTCATGAAACACCCTGATGACATCATGATGACATCATGAACCACCCTGATGACAACATGATGACATCATGAACCACCCTGATGACAACATCATGACATCATGAACCACCCTGATGACAACATGATGACATCATGAACCACCCTGATGACAACATGACATCATGAACCACCCTGATGACATCATGATGACTTAATTAAATAATTTCTTCTCTGCATGTATTCATATTTAAATATTTAACAGCTCAATTAAGCAGAAAAACAAACAATACATTTTTGTTGCTTTTCTGCTTAATTGAGCTGTTAAATATTTAAATTACTTTTTATAACTTCCATAATTCATTCATTTACTTCATGGCAGAAGTTTTACATTTAAATATTTAGCAAATCAAACTAATAACAAATTTAAGAGATTGAATAAGAGAGGAGTGAACTCACCGTGTCTCGGTGTGTTCGGGCTGCTGGACGATGAGCGACTGAGTGGAAGGAGAGTCAGCTGATCACATGATGACACCCTCATGACGCTGTCGTCATGACGACGCCCACAGCTGGAGGCCCCCCCCCCCCCCACACACACACACACACACACTGGCTCTATGAGGCACTGAGGATGAAACCGTCTTCATGTGGGACGCGGAGGTAAATTATGGCCATCCTGTTCAGAACACGTTTAAAAAGTCACAACATTTGGACATGTTATCACTTTATTTTATTTATATAATTTAACAAGATGTAATTGTGTTTTATGACCTTGTGACACAAGTACAAGCGCATTGTATTTGCTGTGTGGTCCTGGAGACTCCAGAGGTCGGGGGTCAGGAGAGACAGGCCAATGCCCGGCCTGGTGGCCCCGCCTCTTCTGCCTCGTGGCCCCGCCTCCTCTGGTCCTGGGAGGGGAACTCTCGAGTATTCAGGGTCAGGGTTCAGTCCCCCTCACTGACCCCCCACCCCCCGACAAACAGTCCTCCTAGCTCCGCCTCCAGCTCCTGCAGGTGGGCGGGGCTAAACGTGTGGACGTCGCCGGTCTCCTGGAGCCTCCACCAGGGCAGCCTGCTCGCCTGCAGCGCTGCATTGTGGGAGTCGCGGGCGCGAGCGGCAACAAGACCCGAGGGACTCAGGAAGGACTCGGCGTCCGTTGTGGTGACGATGGAGAGGGGCGGGGCATCTGAGGGGGCGGAGCATATGTCAATTAAATGTGACATGTTTCTTAAATACACAGATATTTGTGTGTGAGTGTACGTGTGTGTGTGCGTAACTGTGTGTGTGTATCTGTGTGAGTAAGTGTGTGTGAGTAGGTGTGTGTGTATGTGTGTGCGTGTGTGACCTCGGAGCAGCTCCAGCTGTGTGTGTGTGTGAGCCAGTAGAGCCTCCACCCGCTGCTCCTCCCTCCTCCTCTGGCCTCCTCTCTGCAGCTCCTCCAGTAGCAGATGCTGCACCTCCTCGTGGAGGCGCTCGCGCTCCTGCCGCGACACGCGGGTCGACTGCACGCAAAGCATTGTGGGTAAACATGCCTGGCAGGAGCCGATGATCTCCGACTCTTTGAAAACAGTCGGCGTCTCACCGGATGCTGAGCGACGTGCTCCTCCACCTGCCGGCGGAGCTCCGCCCTCCGGCTCTCCGTCAAGCCCTGCTGACCAATCCAGAAGGAGCTGGTGGGCGGAGCCAGCGCTGCTCGTCGTCTCTGCAGGAAGCGACGCACCTGGAACGGGAGTCGCCGACACGCGTCAGCTGTACACTTGTGTGTACTTGTACACGTGTGTACACTTGTACATCGAGCTAATCGTTTAATTTAATTTATGTTTAATTACATCCCACTGAAAGCCTTCATAAGACGATGAGTGTAAACATGGAACATGTGGGCCCTCTAGTGGCCATTTGAGGAAATGTAGTGTGGCAAGAAGACAAGCGCATGTGTGTGTGTGTGTGTGTGTGTACCGCTCTTTGCAGCGTCCTGGCGGCCTGCTGCCGTGCGTGTGTGTGCCTCTGTGTGTTGTTGTTGTTGTTGTTGTTGTAGCGTCGTCTCTCTCTGAACCCTCTCCAGGAGCTCTGGATCACAACGGCCGCCCGGCGCTCACACTCCTGCAGGTACGGCTGCACCTGGTCTACACACACACACACACACAACATAGTCATGTAAATCATAAATAATGTGCAAGTAATGTGTGTGTATTGTGAGAGTGTAAGTGTGTGTGTGTTTGAGAGTGAGTGTGTGTGTGTGTGTGTGTGTGTGTACCAGGAGGAAGTAGCTGCAGCAGTTGTCTCTGTTTCTGATGGAACTTCCTTCTTGCCTGCTGACGCGTCACACACACCTAAACACACACACACACACACACACACACACATTACTACAGTATTTCTAGTAGTCAGAGTACTCAGACTGAAGTTTTACTCTCACCTGATACTTCAACTCCTCCTCCCATCGCTGCTCCTCCTCCTGCTGCCGCTGCCTCCTCCTGTGAGCCCTGACACACAAGTACCACACACGTGTACTCAAGTACCACACACGTGTACTCAAGTACCACAGACAGGCAGGCAGGCAGACAGCTACCTGTATCTCCTCTGCAGCGTGCTGACCGCTCTGCTCAGGGTCTTTGCCCTGCGTCTCGTCTGATAGGACTTCCAGGCCGCCTGGATCAAGCACGCCGCCCGCACGCGCTCAGTAGACGACTACACAGACAGGGCGGGGGGGGGGGGGTCAGAGGTCAACAGGGACAGACAGACAGACAGACAGACAGACCTGTGGGAACTTCCTGGTGTCTGATTGGATCAGTGCAATCAGCTGATCCACGTCTGGGTCAAAGCCCCGCCTCCGCCAGTCTTTGTCCAATAGGCTGTCCAGACCTGCAGGGACAGGTGACCTCTGTGACCTCTGACCTTACAGTGTTCGTGACCCACTCGACTGTTGTGAATGTTTGTGACCTCTGACCTCTGAAGCTGAGGAGGAGGGGCTGCACCCGGAGCTCCTGCTGATTGGCCATGGAGAGGATCAGTCTGATGGAGGCCCCGCCCACTAAAGAGTCGGAGCTCACGGCCAATAGGCCGACGGCCTCGTTGAGCAGCAAGAGGGCGGAGTCATCGCTCAGCTGAGACAGGAAGGCCCTGCAGAGACGTGTGTGAGTGTGTGTGTGTGTCTCTGTGTGTGTGTCAGTGTGTGCGTGTGTCTCTGTGTGTGTGTGTGTCAGTCTGTGTGTGTGTGTGTGTCAGTCTGTGTGTGTGTGTGTGTGTGTGTGTGTACCTGCTGGCTGTGCAGCTCTCAGCCCACATCTGGACACAGAGCAGAGACACAGTGACATCATCACACATCTGGATCAGCTCGTAGTGGACAGAGCTGAGGACTGGAGACGCAGAGGGACCGTTAGGGAAACCCCTAGAGAACCCCTAGAGAACCCCAAGAGAACCCCTAGGAGCAGTGGTTCTCAAATGGGGGTCCGCGTACCCCTGGGGGTACGTGACGGCACTCCAGGGGGTACGTGAGATTTTTTTTAAATCTATTTAAAATTAGCATCCATTAAAAAATCCTTTAAAAATAGTTATTTAATAAATATTTAATAAAACAAATGTGTAAGTTCATAAACTGAATTGTATATCAAGTAGGCAATTTAATTTAATTAACCTAAAAACCCAGAGTCCCCCCTCCCACCATATCAGGATGGTTTGACCCAACGTGGCTCACCTCACGGAGCGTCTCTCACGGGCTCTTAGCAACGCTGCTGAAACACGGACACACACCCCGTCTCACACACACACACACCCCGTCTCACACACACACCCCGTCTCACACACACCCCGTCTCACACACACCCCGTCTCTCACACACCCCGTCTCTCACACACGTCTCACACACCCCGTCCCACACACACCCCGTCTCACACACACCCGTCTCACACACCCCGTCTCTCACACACCCCGTCTCACACACACCCCGTCTCTCACACACCCCGTCTCACACACACCCCGTCTCACACACACCCGTCTCACACACACCCCGTCTCTCACACCGTCTCACACACACCCGTCTCCACACACCCCCGTCTCACACACACCCGTCTCTCACACACCCGTCTCACACACACCGTCTCACACCACACACCGTCCACACCGTCTCACACACCCCGTCTCTCACACACCCGTCTACACACACCCGTCTCACACACACCCGTCTCTCACACCACACCCGTCTCCACACACCCTGTCTCACACACACCCGTCTCACACACACCGTCTCCACACACCCGTCTCTCACACACCCGTCTCACACACACACCCGTCTCTAACACACACCCGTCTCCACACACACACCCCGTCTCACACACACCCGTCTCACACACACCCGTCTCACACACACCGTCTCACACACACACACACCCGTCTCTCACACCCGTCTCACACACACCCGTCTCCACACACACCCGTCTCTACACACACCCGTCTCACACCCCGTCTCACACACACCCCGTCTCACACACACCCCGTCTCTCACACACACACCCGTCTCACACACACACCCCGTCTCACACACACCCCGTCTCACACACACCCCGTCTCACACACACCCCGTCTCACACACACCCCGTCTCACACACACCCCGTCTCTCACACACCCTCTCCACACACCGTCTCACACACACCCGTCTGCCTCACACACACCCACCGTCTCCACACACACACCCGTCTCTCACACACCCGTCTCACACACACACCCGTCTCACACACACCCGTCTCACACACCCGTCTCACACACACCCGTCTCTAACACACACCCGTCTCACACACACACCCGTCTCCCACACACACCCGTCTCACACACCCGTCTCCACACACACACCCGTCTCACACACACCCGTCTCCACACACACACACCCGTCTCACACACACACCCGTCTCACACACACCCGTCTCACACACACCCGTCTCACACACCCCGCTCCACACACCCGTCTCACACACCCGTCTCACACACTTCGTCTCACACACACCCGTCTCACCCCGTCCTCACACACCCCTCTCACACACACCCGTCTCTCCACACACCCCGTCTCACACACACCCCGTCTCTATCACACACCCCCTCTCACACACAACCCGTCTCACACACCCGTCTCACACACACCCGTCTCTCACACACACCCGTCTCTCCACACACACCTCTCACACACCCGTCTCACACACACCCGTCTCTACACACACCCCCGTCCTCTCCACACACACCCGTCTCACACACACCCGTCTCTACACACACCCGTCTCACACACCCCTCTCACACCCGTCTCTCACACACACCCCGTCTCACACACACCCCGTCTCTAACACACACCCCGTCTCTCACACACCCCGTCTCCTCTCCTCGCGTCGCTAGAGCGTTGCAGGCGCGCGCCTCGTTTACCGTGATGCGCCCCCCCGCCCCCCCCCACCCCCTAGAGAACCTCTAGAGAACCCCTAGAGAACCTCTAGTCCCTCAAGGTTCTCTTCAGGGACTCAGGAGAACCTTGGGGGACTATCTTCATCAATAGAGCGATCAAG
>CM070103.1:310000-347500 GCA_036178185.1 Liparis tanakae
CCGACCTGGGCGGCTCCCTGGAGTACGACCACGTGGAGTGGACCGAGCTGCGCCTGGGCCTGGAGGAGTTCACCGGCGCCGCCGCGCAGCTGCTAGCGCAGCTGGAGCAGCTGGAGGCCGGCATGAGCCGCACGCCGGAGCCGCAGGACATCGAGGAGGCCCGCAGGTGAGGTATTGATCAGTAGATCAGGTGATCACTGATCACCGATCACTGACCCCGTGACCCCGTGACCCCGTGGAGCCCCGGTGGTCATGTGACAGCCCCTCCCCCTGGCCGTCCTCAGGCTGCTGGAGGAACACGCTCGTCTCCGTAACGCCGTGTCCGCGGCCCCGGTGGACTCTCTGGAGCGAGAGGGGCGGAGCCTCCTGCAGCGCATGCGCCTGGGCCCGTCTCAGGGCGACGCCCCCGGCGAAGGCGGCGGGAGCCACGGCAGCTGGCTGTCGGGCGGGGCCGACTTCCAGAGCGTGGCGCCCGGGGTCTCCGCCCTCCTGGAGCGGCTGCAGGCGGCGCGCACGCAGCTGCTGCAGAGCTGGAGCGACCGCCGGCTGCAGCTGGAGCAGGCGCTGCAGCTGCACCTGTTCCAGCAGGACGCCGCCAAGGTGAGCCCCGCCCACAAGGTGAGCCCCGCCCACAAGGTGAGGCCCGCCCACAAGGTGAGGCCCGCCCACAAGGTGAGCCCCGCCCACAAGGTGAGCCCCGCCCACAAGGTGAGCCCCCGGCTACAGCCAGGGGGGACTACTGGAGGACATGAGTACTACAACTACACGAGTACTACTACAGCTACACAAGTACTACTATAACTGAGGTACTCTCCTCTCCTCCTCTCCTCCTCCTCCTCCTCTCCCCTCCTCCTCCTCCTCTCCTCTCCTCTCTTCTCCTCCTCCTCCTCCTCCTCCTCCTCCTCCTCCTCCTCCTCTCCTCTCCTCCTCTCATCTCCTCCTCTCCTCCTCTCCTCCTCCTCTCCTCTCCTCCTCCTCCTCTCCTCTCCTCTCCTCCTCCTCCTCTCCTCTCTCCCTCTCCCTCTCCTCTCCTCCTCCCTCTCCTCCTCTCCTCTCCTCTCTCCCTCTCCCTCCTCTCCTCTCCCTCTCCTCTCCCCTCTCCTCCTCCTCTCCCTCTCCTCTCCTCCTCCCTCTCCTCTCCCCTCTCCTCCTCCCTCCCTCCTCTCCTCCTCTCCCCTCCCTCCTCCTCCTCTCCTCTCTCTCCTCCTCTCCTCCCTCTCCCTCTCCCCTCCCTCCTCTCCCTCCTCCCTCTCCCTCTCTCCTCCTCTCCTCCTCCTCTCCTCTCCCTCCTCTCCTCTCTCCTCTCCTCTCCTCTCCCTCCTCCTCCCTCTCCTCCTCCTCTCTCCCTCTCCTCCTCCTCCCTCTCCTCTCTCCTCCCTCTCTCCCTCCTCCTCTCCCTCTCTCCTCCTCCCTCTCCCTCTCCTCCTCCTCCTCTCCTCCCTCTCCCTCTCCTCTCCTCCTCCTCCCTCCCTCCCTCCTCTCCTCCTCCTCTCCTCTCCTCTCCTCTCCCCTCCCCTCTCCCCTCCTCTCTCCTCCTCCCTCCTCTCCTCCTCCCCTCCTCTCCTCCTCTCCTCCTCTCCCCTCCTCTCCTCTCCTCCTCCTCTCCTCTCCTCCCTCTCCTCCTCCTCTCCTCCCTCTCTCCCCCCTCTCCCCTCTCTCCTCCTCTCTCCTCCTCTCCCTCTCCTCTCCTCCTCTCCTCTCTCTCCTCCTCCTCTCCTCCTCTCCTCTCCTCCCTCTCCCTCTCCTCTCCTCTCCTCCTCCTCCTCTCCTCTCCTCCTCCTCCTCTCCTCCTCTCCTCTCCTCTCCTCCTCCTCCTCTCCTCCTCTCCTCCTCTCCTCTCCTCTCCTCTCCTCCTCCTCCTCCTCCTCCTCCTCCTCAGATGTCCCAGTGGATCTCTCACAGTAGGGACCTGTTCCTCCAGACTCTGGTGGACGTGGGTCAGAACCAGGAGCACGGCCTGGAGCTGCAGAACCAGCACCAGCACTTCACGGCCAACTGCATGGTGTGTGTGTGTGTGAGTGTGTGTGTGTGTGAGTGTGTGTGTGTGTGTGTGTGTGTGTGAGTGTGTGTGTGTGCGTGTGTGCGTGTGTGTGTGTGCGTGTGTGTGTGTGTGTGTGCGTGTGCGTGTGTGTGTGTGTGTGTGTGTGTGTGTGTGTGTGTGTGAGTGTGTGTGTGTGCGTGTGTGCGTGTGTGTGTGTGTGTGTGAGTGTGTGTGTGTGCGTGTGTGCGTGTGTGTGTGTGCGTGTGTGTGTGTGTGTGTGCGTGTGCGTGTGTGTCTGTGTGTGTGTGTCTGTGTGTGTGTTTTACACCTGAAGGCCCACCTCCCCCCACCTTGTTTGTTTGTTGACGTTTGTTTGTTGACAGAACGGCAGTGTGAACGTGGACAGCGTGGTCACCGTGGCGACCCGGCTGGCGGAGGCCGGTCACTACGGCGCCGAGCGCATCGCCGCGGTGTCGTCACGGTTACAGGACGACTGGAAGAACCTGACGACGGCGCTAGAGGAGCGCGGCAACACACTCGCCATGGCAACCGGCTTCCACCAGGGGGCGGAGCAGGTGATGACACACCCACCTGTCTCACCTCCTCCCATTGTACCTGTCTGACACCCCACCACCTACCTGTCTGCCTCTCTACCTGTCTGCTGTACCTGTCTGCCTCTCTACCTGTCTACTGTATCTGTCTGCCTCTCTACCTGTCTGCTGTACCTGTCTGCCTCTCTACCTGTCTGCTGTACCTGTCTGCCTCTCTACCTGTCTGCTGTACCTGTCTCTCTGCCTGTCCAGTTCCTGCTCAGAGTGGACAGCTGGGTTCAGGTGTGCTCTGAAGGCCCGTTGCCGTCGGCGACAGCAGAGCTGGAAGCTGCAACCAAGAAACACCAGGAGGTGAAGGAGGAGATGTGTGCTTCCTACACACAGGTACCTGTCTGTCTGCCTGTCTGTCTGCCTGCATACCTGTCTGAACACATACTGGTCTGTTTGCATACCTGTCTGTCTACCTGTCTGTCTGTCTGCCTGCATACCTCTCTGAATATATACCTGTCTGCCTGCATACCTGTCTGTGAACACTGCCTGTCTGTCTGCAGGTCAGTGAGAGCGGTAAAGCCCTAATGGACGTCCTCCAGCGTTGCCCGGCAACCGACTCAGACAACTCTGCGCCCAAAGACGACTTTCCCGTCGCCACGCACGGCATCATGGGAGTTCTGCAGCAGGTCATGCAGGTATGGCTGACGGTAGCGCATCTCACCTGTGACCGGCAGACAGACAGGTGGACTGACGGAGCCTTTTGTTCTGCAGGGTCATCATGAGGTGGAGGGGGCGTGGCAGCACCGGAAGCTCCGCCTCCACCAGCGCCTGCAACTGTGTGTGTTCCAACAGGATGTCAGACAGGTACGACAGGTCCTGGTCCTGGTCCAGGTCCAGGTCCTGGTCCTGGTCCTGGTCCAGGTCCAGGTCCAGGTCCAGGTCCTGGTCCAGGTCCAGGTCGATACCCCCTCACATGGTATAGTTAAAGGACACCTGTCGGCCTCTCAGGTGTTGGACTGGGTGGAGCAGCACGGGGAGGTCTTCCTCGTCAAACATGGCGGCGTGGGGAAGTCTCTCCACCGAGCGCGGGCGCTTCAGAAACGCCACGACGACTTCCAGCAGGTCGCTCAGGTGAGCCTGGACTAACTAAACCCTGAGCCTGGACTAACTAAACTGTGTGTCTCTCTCTGTGTTGGCCATGGTGGCGCTGTGTGTGTGCCTGTGTCTCTCTCTGTGTGTGTGTGTCTCTCTGTGTCTGTGTGTGTGTGTGTCTCTCTCTCTCTGTGTGTGTGTCTGTGTCTGTCTGTCTGTGTGTGTGTCTCTCTGTGTCTGTGTGTGTGTGTGTGTGTCTCTCTCTCTCTGTGTGTGTCTGTGTCTGTGTGTGTGTGTGTTTCTCTGTGTGTGTGTGTAGAACACCTACACCAATGCTGAGAAGCTGCTGGAGGCGGCTGACCAGTTGGCCCAGTCGGGCGAGTGTGAGCAGGAGGAGATCTACCAGGCCGCCCGGGACCTGGAGCTACGCATGCAGGTCACTCAGGCTCTTATTCTGAAGGGCAGCGGCAGGAAGTGGTTGCATTATGTCAATGTGTGTGTGTGTGTGTGTGTGTGTGTGTGTGTGTGTGTGTGTGTGTGTGTGTGTGTGTGTGTGTAGGCGTTCATACAGAGAGTGGAACAGAGGAAGCAGCTGCTGGACCTCGCTGTGTCGTTCTACACACACACCAAGGAGGTAACACACTATACACACACACACATATATGTATTATATCATGTCATTACATCACATGTCATGTAGCAGAGGCTTTTATCCAAAGAGACTTACAAGAAGTGCATTTCAACCTAGAGGACAAACTAAGAACAACAAGAACACAGAAAGTAACAAACTACTAAAGTACCACAATAAGAGCCATTCATGCTACTAAAGTGCAAATCTGTGTTTAATCCAGAAATATCATATATTTCATATATTATATATATATATATAAAATATGTATATATCGTCTCCCCCAGCTCTCCGTGTGGATGGAGGGGCTCCACAAGCAGCTCTCCTCTGATGTCGCCGTGTGTCCCGACTCCGTTGAGGCTCTCCAGGCTCTGATTGGCCAGCAGCAGCAGCAGCAGGCCAACACACAGGTGACCCGCTGACCTTTGACCTACGACCCTAACCCGCCGTGCCCTCTCACCCCTCACACCAACCCACCTCTGACCCTGGCTACAGGAAGCTGCACTGAGCGTGATCCGGGAAGGAGAGGACCTCATCCTGCAGCTCAGGTAGGCGGGGGGGGGGTTAGGGGGGACAGAGCGCCGGCTGGGAGCAGTGTGACCGCTGAGGGGCGTGGCTCACCTGTGGCGTGCTCCAGGCCTCAGGGCGGCTCGGTGGGCCAGGTGGAGGCGGTGCTGCAGCAGCTGGAGGAGGCGCACCTGCAGCTGGAGGAGCTGCTCCACCAGAGGAAGCTGCGGCTGGACGTGTACCTGCAGCTCCGCATCCTGCAGCAGTGCACGCTGGAGGTAGGCCGCCGACCGTAGCTCCTCCCCCGCGGGCTGGAGGGCGTGGCCTGAAAGCTGGTGTTCCCTAGGTAACGGGGGAGATGAACGCCTGGAAGCAGGACCTCCAGAAGCAGGCCCAGGACTTCTCAGCGGAGAAGACGGCGTCCGGCCAGGACCGGCTAACGGCGGGCCCACCGGAGATGCTAACGCTAGCGCAGCAGCGCATCCACAGGTAAGGCAGAGCGATGACATCACCCGATGACATCACCCGATGACATCACGGGGCTGACCGCTGTGGCCCCCAGGCACATGGAGCGGAGGCTGGCCACCAACAGCATGGTCCACGAGGTCGTCCAGCAAGGTCACGACCTCCAGCAGTACGCCACGGAGCTGCAGGCCGCAGGTGATGGGGGGGGGGGCACAGAGCTGCCTGGGGGTCCTGGGGGTCCTGGGGGGCCCTGGGGGGCCCTGGGGGGCCTGGGGGGCCTGGGGGTCCTCCTTCAGGGGTTTGTCGGTCCGGTTCAAACTGGGAATATTATTCAAACATATAAAAGAATAAAAGATGTCAGCACATCAGTCTGACCGGGGGGGGTTACCATGGAAACTGTTCTCTGAAGCACACAGCTGGTCCCCATGGAAACCAGAGTATTGGATTTGCACAGACACACACACACACACACACACACACACACACACACACACACACAAAAGGTCCCCACTCTGAGGCTCCTGCATCTGTCTCTGTGTGTGTCTGTGGTGTGTGTGTGTGTGTGTGTGTGTGTGTGTGTGTGGTGTGTGTGTGTATGTGTGTGTGTGTCTGTGGTGTGTGTGTGTATGGTGTGTGTGTGTCTGTGTGTGTGTGTCTGTGGTGTGTGTGTGTATGTGTGTGTGTGTCTGTGTGTGTGTGTGTGGTGTGTGTGTGTATGTGTGTGTGTGTGTGTGTGTGTGTGTGTCAGGTATCGAGCTGTCGGAGGCGGAGGGGGGTCTCTCCACTCAGGTGGAGGAGCTGCAGCGCCACCTGCAGGACAAACAGAAGGAGCTGCAGCAGATTGCAGATCACACACACACACACCTGGAGCAGAACCTGCAGCTGAGACACCTGCAGACCCAGGTCAAGCAGGTAACACACACACACACACACACACTCAGAGACACACACACACACACGCACACTCAGAGACACACACACACACACGCACACTCAGAGACACACACACACACACACTCAGAGACACACACACACACTCAGAGACACACACACACACTCAGAGACACACACACACACACTCAGAGACACACACACACACACTCAGAGACACACACACACACACTCAGAGACACACACACACTCAGAGACACACACACACACTCAGAGACACACACACACACACACTCAGAGACACACACACACACTCAGAGACACACACACACACACTCAGAGACACACACACACACTCAGAGACACACACACACACACACACTCAGAGACACACACACACTCAGAGACACACACACACCCACACACACACACACTCAGAGCCCCCCCCCCAGGTGCTGGGCTGGATCTCGGAGGGCGAGGTGATGCTGGCGTCCTGCATGCTGAACTCCAGCTGTCTGTCGGAGGCGGAGCAGCTGCAGCGGGAACACGAGCGCCTCCAGCAGGCCATCGAGGTAACTGCAGGCCGCCGCCCCGCCCCGCCTCTCTGACCCTGACCCCTGACCCTGACCCTGAGCCGTGTCTGCAGGCGCTGCTGCACGCCGACTCCCTGCAGAGGACCCACCAGGTGGCGCTGGCCCTGCAGCAGAGGGCGGAGCTCCTGGTCAGGTTAGTCTCCGCCCACCACGCCACGTCCTTTAATACCCAGGTGACGGATAGAGGCGTTCCGGGCGCTACGCTAAGCTACGCTAACAGGCCCCTCCCCCAGGTCGGGCCACTACGACCCGGACGCAGTGCGCTCCTGCGCCCAGACGGTGGCGCTGCACTGGCAGACGCTGATGCTGAGGATCGAGGACCGGCTGAAGCTCGTCAACGCCTCGGCCGCCTTCTACCGCACCTCCCAGCAGGTACGCCCGTCTGTCTGCCTGTCTGTCTGTCTACCTGTCTGTCTGTCTGTCTGCCTCTCTGTCTACCTGTCTGTCTGTCTGTCTGCCTCTCTGTCTACCTGTCTGTCTGTCTACCTGTCTGTCTGTCTGTCTACCTACCTGTCTACCTACCAGCCTGTCTACCTGTCTGTCTGCCTGTCTACCTACCAGCCTGTCTACCTGTCTGTCTGCCTGTCTACCTACCAGCCTGTCTGCCTGTCTATCTACCTGCCTGTCTACCTGTCTGTCTGCCTGTCTACCTACCTGCCTGTCTACCTGTCTGTCTGTCTGCCTGTCTACCTGTCTGTCTGCCTGTCTACCTACCAGCCTGTCTGCCTGTCTACCTACCTGTCTACCTACCAGCCTGTCTACCTGTCTGTCTGCCTGTCTACCTACCAGCCTGTCTGCCTGTCTATCTACCTGCCTGTCTACCTGTCTGTCTGCCTGTCTACCTGTCTGTCTGCCTGTCTACCTACCAGCCTGTCTGCCTGTCTACCTACCTGTCTACCTACCAGCCTGTCTACCTGTCTGTCTGCCTGTCTACCTACCAGCCTGTCTGCCTGTCTATCTACCTGCCTGTCTACCTGTCTGTCTGCCTGTCTACCTACCAGCCTGTCTGCCTGTCTATCTACCTGCCTGTCTACCTGTCTGTCTGCCTGTCTACCTACCAGCCTGTCTGCCTGTCTACCTACCTGCCTGTCTACCTGTCTGTCTGTCTGGCTGTCTACCTGTCTGTCTGCCTGTCTACCTACCAGCCTGTCTGCCTGTCTACCTACCTGTCTGTCTACCTGTCTACCTGCCTGTCTACCTGCCCCCTGTCGGCCCCTCCAGGTGTGCGGGGTGCTGGAGAGCCTGGAGCAGGAGTACCGGCGGGAGGAGGACTGGTGTGGAGGAGGAGAGCGTCAGCCAGAGCTCCTCCTGCCGCTGGTCAGCAAGCACCTGGAGCAGAAGGAGGCCTTCCTGAAGGAGGAGGAGGAGGAGGAGGAGGAGGAGGAAGAGGAGCATAAGGAGCAGGAGGAGCAGGAGGAAGAGGAGAAGGGGGAGGAGGAGGAGGAAGAGGAGGAGGAGGAGGAGAAGGAGGATAAGGAGCAGGAGGAGGAGGAGGAGCAGGAGGAAGGAGGAGGAGGAGGAGGAGGAGGAGGAGGAAGAGGAGCATAAGGAGCAGGAGGAGCAGGAGGAAGAGGAGGATAAGGAGCAGGAGGAGCAGGAGGGAAGAGGAGGAAGAGGAGAGAGAAGGAGCAGGAGGAGGGAGGAGAGAAGAGGAGGAAAGGAGGAGGAGGAGGAGGGGGAGGAGAAGGAGGAAGAGGAGGAAGGAGCAGGAGGAAGAGGAGGAAGAGGAGGATAAGGAGCAGGAGGAGCAGGAGGAAGAGGAGGAAGAGGAGGATAAGGAGCAGGAGGAGCAGGAGGAAGAGGAGGATAAGGAGCAGGAGGAGAAGGAGGAAGAGGAGGATAAGGAGCAGGAGGAAGAGGAGGAAGAGGATAAGGAGCAGGAGGAGCAGGAGGAAGAGGAGCAGGGAGGAGAGGAGGGAGAGGAGGAGAGGAGGAGAGGATAAGGAGCAGGAGGAGGGAGGAAGGAGGAAGGAGCAGGAGAGGAGGAAGAGGAGGAAGAGGAGGATAAGGAGCAGGAGGAGCAGGAGGAAGAGGAGGAAGAGGAGCAGCAGCAGGAGGAGCAGGAGGAAGAGGAGCAGGAGGAGGAGGAGGAGGAGGAGGAAGAGGAGGATAAGGAGCAGGAGGAAGAGGAGGAAGAGGAGGATAAGGAGCAGGAGGAGCAGGAGGAAGAGGAGGAAGAGGAGGATAAAGAGGAGGAGGAGGAGCAGGAGGAAGAGGAGGATAGGGAGCAGGGAAGAGGAGGAGGGATAAGGAGCAGGAGGAGCAGGAGGAAGAGGAGGAAGAGGAGCAGCAGCAGGAGGAGCAGGAGGAAGAGGAGGATAAGGAGCAGGAGGAAGAGGAGGAAGAGGAGGATAAGGAGCAGGAGGAAGAGGAGGAAGAGGAGGAGGAGGAGGAAAAGGAGCAGGAGGAAGAGGAGGAAGAGGAGGAAAAGGAGCAGGAGGAAGAGGAGGAAGAGGAGGATAAGGAGCAGGAGGAGCAGGAGGAAGAGGAGGATAAGGAGCAGGAGGAGCAGGAGGAAAAGGAGGAAGAGGAGGATAAGGAGGAAAAGGAGCAGGAGGAAGAGGAGGATAAGGAGGATAAGGAGCAGGAGGATAAGGAGGAGGAGGAGGAAAAGGAGCAGGAGGAAGAGGAGCAGGAGGAAGAGGAGAAGGGGGAGGAGGAGGAGGAAGAGGAGGAGGAGAAGGAGGAAGAGGAGGATAAGGAGCAGGAGGAGCAGGAGGAAGAGGAGGATAAGGAGCATGAGGAGTAGGAGGAAGAGGAGGAGGAGGAGCAGCAGCAGCAGGAGGAAGAAGAGGATAAGGAGCAGGAGGAGCAGGAGGAGCAGGAGGAAGAGGAGAAGGGGGAGGAGGAGGAGGAAGAGGAGGAGGAGGAGGGGAGAAGGAGGAGGAGGAGAAGGAGGAAGAGGATGAGGAAGAGGATAAGGAGTAGGAGGAGCAGGAGGAGCAGGAGGAAGAGGAGAAGGGGGAGAAGGAGGAGGAGGAGGGGGAGGAGGAGGAGGAGGATAAGGAGCAGGAGGAGGAGGAGGAAGAGGAGGAAGAGGAGGATAAGGAGCAGGAGGAGCAGGAGGAAAAGGAGGAAGAGGAGGATAAGGAGGAGGAGGAGGAAAAGGAGCAGGAGGAAGAGGAGGAAGAGGAGGATAAGGAGCAGGAGGAGCAGGAGGAAGAGGAGGAAGAGGAGGATAAGGAGCAGGAGGAGCAGGAGGAAGAGGAGGAAGAGGAGGAAGAGGAGGAAGAGGAGGATAAGGAGCAGGAGGAAGAGGAGGAAGAGGAGGAGGAGGAGGAAAAGGAGCAGGAGGAAGAGGAGGAAGAGGAGGATAAGGAGCAGGAGGAAGAGGAGGATAAGGAGCAGGAGGAAGAGGAGGAAGAGGAGGATAAGGAGCAGGAGGAGCAGGAGGAGCAGGAGGAGCAGCAGCAGCCCCCTAACGCCCCCCCTCAGGCCTGCACTCTGGCCCGGAGGAACGCCGAGGTGTTCCTGAAGTACATCCACAGGAACAGCGCCACCATGGCCAACATCTCGGGCCACGGCGGGCCGGGCGTCCCCGAGGCCACGGGCCACTCCAGGGTGCCGGAGCAGCAGGTCAAAGGTGAGGGGAGGCGCGTGGCCTGTGGGGGCGCCGCGGGAGGCCACGCCCCTCCCCTCACCCCGCTGTGTTGCAGGGATCCTCAGCGAGCTGCTCCAGAGGGAGAACCGGGTCCTGCACTTCTGGACCCTGAAGAAGCGCCGGCTGGACCAGTGCCAGCAGTACCTGATGTTCCAGAGCCACGCCCAGCAGGTAGCCACGCCCCCATGACCCCACGACCTCATGACCTCACGACCCCACGACCTCATGACCCCACGACCTCATGACCCCATGACCTCACGACCCCACGACCTCATGACCCCACGACCTCATGACCCCATGACCTCACGACCCCACGACCTCATGACCCCACGCCCCCATGACCTCATGGCCCCACGATCTCACGACCCCATGACCTCACGGCCCCATGACCCCATGACCTCATGACCCCACGACCCCATGACCCCATGACCTCATGACCCCACGACCTCACGACCCCATGACCTCATGACCCTACGACCCCATGGCCCCACGATCTCACGGCCCCATGACCTCATGACCCCATGACCCCACAACCCCATGACCCCACGACCTCCCAAGGCCTCCTGGGAGAGGACGTTGACCCCGTGTCTGACCTGTGCTGCAGGCTCTGGATTGGCTGCAGCAGTCAGGTGACCTCTACCTGGCCACACACACCTCGCCAGGGGGGAGCGCGGCCGAGACGCAAGAACTGCTGAGTCAGCACCGAGAGTTCTGTGTGTCGGCCAAGGTGAGAACACACACACACACACACACACACACACACACACACACACACACACACGCGCCTCTAGAGGCTGGCTAAGAGGGCCGGGCGGGGTCCACACTCACCTGTCCTCTGCAGCACACTCAGGAGAAGGTGCACCTGCTGATCCAATTGGCCGAGAGCATGCTGGCCAAAGGCCACGCCCACCGCGCCGAGCTGCGCCGCTGCGTGGCGGCGGTGGACAAGCGCTACCGCGACTTCACGGCGCGCATGGCGCAGCAGCGCCACCTGCTGGAGGCGGCGCTGGGCGGCGGCCCGCAGGTACGCGCCCCGCGCCGCTCGGCGGTACTTCCCGTGTACTCTGTGTGCTTCACGTGTACTGACGGTACTCTGTGCACTCTGTGTACCCGTGTACTGGCGGTACTCTGTGCACTCTGTGTACCCGTGTACTGACGGTACTCTGTGCACTCTGTGTACCCGTGTACTGACGGTACTCTGTGCACTCTGTGTACCCGTGTACTGACGGTACTCTGCGTGGCAGGACCACCAGGACCTGGAGCTGGAGCTGACCCCCAACAGCCTGTCGGACTCCGACCCCGAGGTCAACCTCAGCGACCCGGGGCAGCAGCTCAGTGACGAGAAGCGCCGCTCGGCCCGCAAGAAGGAGTGAGTATGAGTACTGAGAGTACTGAGTACTGAGGACTGAGTACTGAGAGTACTGAGGACTGAGAGTACGAGCTGTCTGTGTACTCAGGTACATCATGGCCGAGCTGCTTCAAACGGAGAGGGTCTACGTCAGAGATCTGCAGGAGTGTATTGAGGTACTGCAGTACACACAGAGTACTACACAACACACAGAGTACTACAGTACACACAGAGTACTAGAGTACTGCCCAGTGTACCAGCACCAGTGTACCAGGCCGGCCCCTGCTGGCCGGCCTGCACACCCGCAGCGCCCCCGTGAGCCAGTAGTACCTGCTGCATCGCGGGTAGTACCTGCTGCATCGCGGGTAGTACCTGCTGCATCGCGGGTAGTACCTGCTGCATCGCGGGTAGTACCTGCTGCATCGCGGGTAGTACCTGCTGCATCGCGGGTAGTACCTGCTGCAGTAACGTTCCTGTGCAGACGTACCTGTGGGAGATGACGAGCGGCGCGGAGGACGTCCCGCCGGGCACAGGCATACACTAGCACAAGCACACACAACATCAGGACCTGTACGAGGTTCCACAACAGGTACAAAGCACTAGTACACATCCAGGACCCAAAATGCTCCTCAGCAAGGTACACAAGCACACCAGAGTACACATCCAGGACCTGTACGAGTTCCACAACAGGTACAAGTACACTAGAGTACACATCCAGGACCTGTACGAGTTCCACAACAGGTACAAGTACACTAGAGTACACATCCAGGACCTGTACGAGTTCCACAACAGGTACAAGTACACTAGAGTACACATCCAGGACCTGTAATGAGTTCCACAACAGGTACAAGTACACTAGAGTACACATCCAGGACCTGTACGAGTTCCACAACAGGTACAAGTACACTAGAGTACACATCCAGGACCTGTACATGAGTTCCACAACAGGTACAAGTACACTAGAGTACACATCCAGGACCTGTACGAGTTCCACAACAGGTACAAGTACACTAGAGTACACATCCAGGACCTGTACGAGTTCCACAACAGGTACAAGTACACTAGAGTACACATCCAGGACCTGTACGAGTTCCACAACAGGTACAAGTACACTAGAGTACACATCCAGGACCTGTACGAGTTCCACAACAGGTACAAGTACTTGTCAGTACTCGCATGTAGTACATCAGCTGTAGTTGTTGTGTATATCTTTAGTGTGTACTCTCTAGTAAGGTTATTCTATGTCAGAGTACTTGTACACAGTGTGTGTCCTTGTCCTCAGGACGTGTGTCACTCTGAGCACCGGACAGGAAAAGACTTGTAACTCTGTGTACTCTGTGTACTCTGTGTACTCAGTATCTTCCTGAAGGAGCTGGAGAACTACGAGCAGCTCCCTGAGGACGTGGGCCACTGCTTCGTTACCTGGGTAACCGCCTCCTGTCCTTATCAGAGACCAAGTACTTGGACCTGGACCTGGTCCAAGTCCTGGTCCAGGTCCTGGTCCAAGTCCAGGTCCAGGTCCTGGTCCAAGTCCAGGTCCAGGTCCTGGTCCTGGTCCAGGTCCTGGTCCTGGTCCAGGTCCTGGTCCTGACAGCCGTGCGTTGCAGGCGGATAAGTTCCACATGTACGTGACGTACTGCAGAAACAAGCCGGACTCCAGTCTGCTGATCCAGCAGCACGGAGCGGGCTTCTTCCAGGTGAGCCCCCTGCTGTCAACAACAACAACAACAACAACAACAACAACAACAACAACTAAAGTTGACAATAAAATAAAAGCACCCAACATATACAAAGTCACCTATCAAAATAAAAGCTCACGGGAAACAGTCAACAAATACACACACATCACGTACTGCAACTCTAGCACTCTAGTAGTACTACTAGAGTACTACTAGAGTACTACTAGAGTCGTCCTGTAGCAGCAGGTCCAACCCGCCGTGTGTTCTGCAGGAGGTCCAGAGGAGACACGGGCTCACCAACTCCATCTCCTCCGCCCTCATCAAGCCGGTCCAGAGGATCACCAAGTACCAGCTGCTGCTCAAGGTACTTGTACACAGAGTGTGTACTGTATGTGTAGATGGTACCAGCTGCTGCTCGAGGTACTTGTACACAGTGTGTACTATGTGTGTCCAGGAGCTGCTGGCGTGCTGCGAGGAGGGCAAGGGGGAGATCCGGGAGGGTCTGGACGTGATGCTGAGCGTCCCCAAGAGGGCCAACGACGCCATGCACGTCAGCATGCTGGAAGGTACGCTCTTATTGTGGAGGGGCTGGGGGCTCTTATTGTGGAGGGCTGGGGGCTCTAATTGTAGAGGACTGGGGGCTCTTATTGTGGAGGGCTGGGGGCTCTTATTGTGGAGGGGCTGGGGGCTGTGCGTGAATGCTGCCGCTCTGTGGCAGGTCTGGAGGAGGCGCTGGAGGTGCAGGGGGAGCTCCTCCTGCAGGACTCCTTCCTGGTCTGGGAGCCCAAGTCCCTGATCAGGAAGGGGAGGGAGCGCCACCTCTTCCTCTTCGAGCTGTCGCTCCTCTTCAGCAAGGACATCAAAGACTCCTCCGGCAGGACCAAGTACCTCTACAAGAGCCGGCTGAGGGTGAGCAGGAGGAGCAGGAGGAGCAGGAACAGGAACAGGAGGAGCAGGAGGAGCAGGAGCAGGAGGAGCAGGAACAGGAGGAGCAGGAGCAGGAGGAACAGGAGGAGCAGGAGGAGCAGGAACAGGAACAGGAGGAGCAGGAGGAGCAGGAACAGGAGGAGGAGGAGGAGGAGCAGGAGGAGCAGGAACAGGAGGAGCAGGAGGAGCAGGAGGAGGAGGAGGAGGAGGAGCAGGAGCAGGAGGAGGAGGAGGAGCAGAAACAGGAACAGGAGGAGGAGCAGGAACAGGAGGAGCAGGAGGAGGAGGAGGAACAGGAGCAGGAGGAGGAGGAGGAGCAGAAACAGGAGGAGGAGAAGCAGGAACAGAAGGAGGAGAAGCAGGAACAGGAGGAGTAGCAGGAGCAGCAGGAGGAGGAGGATGAAGAACAGTAGGAGGAACAATAGTCTCTCTCTCTCTCCACCTGTCTCTCTCTCTCTCTCCACCCGTCTCTCTCTCTCTCTCCACCCATCTCTCTCTCTCTCTCTCTCTCTCCACCCGTCTCTCTCTCTCTCCACCCCTCTCTCTCTCTCTCCACCCGTCTCTCTCTCTCTCCACCCGTCTCTCTCTCTCTCCACCCGTCTCTCTCTCTCTCTCCACCCGTCTCTCTCTCTCTCTCCACCCATCTCTCTCTCTCTCCACCCGTCTCTCTCTCTCTCCACCCGTCTCTCTCTCTCTCTCCACCCGTCTCTCTCCACCCGTTCTCTCTCTCCACCCGTCACTCTCTCTCTCCACCCGTCTCTCTCTCTCCACCCTTCTCTCTCTCTCTCTCCACCCGTGTCTCTCTCTCTCTCTCCACCCGTCTCTCTCTCTCTCTCCACCTGTCTCTCTCTCTCTCTCCACCCGTCTCTCTCTCTCTCTCCACCCGTCTCTCTCTCTCCACCCGTCTCTCTCTCTCTCTCCACCCGTCTCTCTCTCTCTCTCCACCCCTCTCTCTCTCTCTCCACCCCTCTCTCTCTCTCCACCCGCCTTCTCTCTCTCCACCCGCTCTCTCTCCACCGTCTCTCTCTCTCTCCACCCGTCTCTCTCTCTCTCTCCACCCGTCTCTCTCTCTCTCCACCCGTCTCTCTCTCTCTCCACCCGTCTCTCTCTCTCCACCCGTCTCTCTCTCTCTCTCCACCCGTCTCTCTCTCTCTCCACCCGTCTCTCTCTCTCTCCCACCCGTCTCTCTCTCTCTCCACCCGTCTCTCTCTCTCCACCCTCTCTCTCTCCACCCGTCTCTCAGACCTCGGAGCTCGGGGTGACGGAGCACATCGAGGGCGATCCCTGTAAGTTCGCCCTGTGGGTCGGCCGGACGCCGACCTCCGACAACAAGACGGTGTTGAAGGTGTGTGAGGACGTCGACCACGCACACACACACGCACACACACGCACACACACTCACACACACTCACACACGCCCCCCCCCCCTCCCCCCCCCAGGCCTCGTCTCTGGAGCTGAAGCAGGAGTGGGTGCGCAGCATCCGCCAGGTGATCCAGGAGAGGCGGGGCCACCTGCGGGGGGCGCTGCGGGAGCCCATCCCCCTCCCCAAGACACCCAACCCCACCCTGGGGCGACAGCGCAGCATCAACCGCAGGTCAGAGCCGCAACACGTCAACACGTCAACATAAACACGTAAACATAAACACGTAAACATAAACACGTAAACATAAACACGTAAACATTAACATGTAAACATAAACAAGTAAATATAAACACGTAAACATAAACACGTAAACATTAACATGTAAATACAAACACGTAAACATAAACATGTAAACATAAACACGTAAACATAAACATGTAAACATAAACACGTAAACATAAACATGTAAACATAAACACGTAAACATTAACATGTAAACATAAACACGTAAACATAAACACGTAATTATAAACACGTAAACACAAACACGTAAACACAAACACATAAATTTAAACATGTAAACATAAACACGTAAACATAAACATGTAAACATAAACATGTAAACATAAACATGTAAACATAAACACATAACCACGTAAACATAAACACGTAAACATAAACACGTACACATTAACATAAACACGTAAACATAAACATGTAAACATAAACATGTAAACATAAACACATAAACATGTAAACATAAACACGTAAACATAAACACGTAAACATAAACACGTAAACACAAACATGTAAACACAAACATAAATTTAAACATGTAAACATAAACACGTAAACATAAACATGTAAACATAAACACGTAAACATAAACATGTAAACATAAACACATAACCATGTAAACATAAACACATAAACATGTAAACATAAACACGTAAACATAAACATGTAAACATAAACACGTAAACATTAACATGTAAACATAAACAAGTACACATAAACATGTAAACATAAACACGTAAACATAAATACGTAAACATAAACACATAAACATGTAAACATAAACACATATATAAACATGTAAACATAAACACGTAAACATAAACATGTAAACATAAGCACGTGTCTCTTCAGGGAGACGAGTGAAGACGCAGACAGTCTGGGAGACGCCAGCAGCCAACCAGACACCGTGTCCATCGCCTCTAGAACCTCCCAGAACAGTGACAAGGTACACACACACACACACACACACACACACACACAGACACACACAGACACACAGACACACAAACACAAAGGGGCGTGTCCTCATGACATCACTGCAGCTGTTTTCCTCTTCAGTTCTAGAAGGTTCCTCTGCTCTCGTCTGGAGGTACGTTGGTTTGTTCTACCATGTATCACGCGTGTGCCCCCCCCCCCCAGCTGTCCGGCGGCTGTGAACTGGTGGTGGTTCTGTTGGACTTCTCTCCCGGCGGCCCCGGGGAGCTGGCCGTGCGCTGCGGTCAGACGGTGGAGCTGGTGGAGCGCTCGGCCGAGCGGCCCGGGTGGTGTCTGGTCAGGACGACGGATCAAACGCCGCCGCAGGTAACCAATCACAGGCCGGGGGGCGGGCCGGGGGGCGGGCCGGGGGGCGGGCCGGGAGGCGGGGCTCTAACTGTGCTCCTCCTGCAGGAGGGCTCGCTGCCGCTGAGCGCCCTCTGCCTGTCGCACTCGCACAGTGCGGCCGACATGGAGGCGCTCATCCCGGCTTCCACCTCCTCCTCCTCCTCCTCGGGGACCTCTTCCACCACCACCTCTTCCTCCTCCTCCTCCTCCTCCTCCACCACCACCACCTCCTCCTCCTCCTCCTGCAGTGCAGGGAGAGGTGAGTCACTTCCTGTCCGTCACTTCCTCTGGCTGTTGTTCTCAGGCCTCTCAGCAGGGACCCTGAGGGAGCATCACTTGGGATTTAAAGAGACAGTACGCCTCCTTCCCATTGGTGGAGCTTCACTCCTGGAGATGACAGAATATATACATTCTGTTATTATTGAGACACTTCAATGGAAAAGAGTCAAGTCAGGGCCCATGAGCAGCGACACCTCGAGGTCAACCGGATCCACATACCAGAGAGAGAGGGGGGGGGAGAGGGAGAGAGAGGGGGGGGGAGAGGGGAGAGGGGAGAGAGGAGAGAGAGGGAGAGAGGGGTGAGAGAGAGAGAGAGGGAGAGAGAGCGACACCTCCCTGCCCGTCTGTCTGGGTCCTTATTTCTCGTCGAGTGGATCGATGCTGAAGCATGTGGCGGGGAAGAGGTGCATGCTGGGATTTTTCCACGATTTGTGGGTGTGTTGTGGGCGAGAGAGGTGGGTTTTTAATGTGAGAGAGAGCGTGTGTTTTTGTTAATGATTGACAGAACATTGTCTCTCTCTCTCTCTCTGTGTGTCTCTCTCCCTGTCTCTCTCTCTGTGTCTCTCTTTCTCTCTCTCTCTCTCTCTCTGTGTCTCTCTCTCTCTCTCTCTCTCTCTGTCTCTCTCTTTCTCTCTCTCTCTCTCTCTCTGTGTCTCTCTCTCTCTCTCTCTCTCTCTCTCTCTGTGTCTCTCTCTCTCTCTCTCTCTCTCTCTCTCTGTCTCTCTCTCTCTCTCTGTGTCTCTCTCTCTCTCTCTCTCTCTCTGTGTCTCTCTCTCTCTGTTCTCTCTCTCTCTCTCTCTGTGTCTCTCTGTCTCTCTCTCTCTCTCTCTGTCTCTCTCTCTCTCTGTGTCTCTCTCTCTCTCTCTGTGTCTCTCTCTCTCTGTCTCTCTCTCTCTCTCTCTAAGTTTCTTTAGAAACGTGCAGCAGAAAATGTTTCATGTGTTGGACGGAAACAAGTGTGTGTGTGTGTGTGTGTGTGTGTGTGTGTGAGTGTGTGTGTGAGCGTGTGAGTGTGTGAGTGTGTGAGTGTGTGTGTGTGTATGAGTGTGTGAGCGTGTGTGTGTGTGTGTATGAGTGTGTGAGCGTGTGAGTGTGTGTGTGTGTGTGAGCGTGTGTGTGTGTGTGTGTGTGAGTGTGTGAGTGTGTGAGTGTGTGTGTGTGTGTATAAGTTTTTGTGAGTGTAATATGGTATAGTTTATCGTCATGATGACGTCTTTAACTTATTTACTTCTTTGTATAATATGTCTATATATTATTATTATATATTATTTATATAATAGGTTTATATATTATTATATATATGTTTACGTATTATTATATAATATTAATATAATAGGTCTATATATTACTATATATAATAATAATATAATTTGTTTATATATTATATACACTATTAATACAACATGTTTATACATTGTTATACATAATAATAATATAACATGTTTATATATTATTATATATAATATTAATATAAACATACAACATGTTTATATATTGTTATATATAATAGTAATACAACATGTTTATATATTGTTATATATAATAGTAATACAACATGTTTATATATTGTTATATATAATATGAATACAACATGTTTATATATTGTTATATATAATAGTAATACAACATGTTTATATATTGTTATATATAATAGTAATACAACATGTTTGTATATTGTTATATATAATAGTAATACAACATGTTTGTATATTGTTATATATAATAGTAATACAACATGTTTGTATATTGTTATATATAATAGTAATACAACATGTTTATATATTGTTATATATAATAGTAATACAACATGTTTATATATTGTTATATATAATAGTAATACAACATGTTTGTATATTGTTATATATAATATAGTGCATCATTAACTTGTAACTTCTTTCCGTTCAGACTCCGGCGTGTTCGACGGGCTCCAGACGTCCAGTCAGAGTGAGACCTCTCTCCGATCCTCACGTTTACCCACCGCGCTGACGGACAGTGAACTCACCACCTACTTCTGCCCCTCCCCCTCTCCCAGGTGCAGCCTACGGAGTGGGCGTGGCCTCAGTGGGCGTGGCCTCGGTGGGCGCCGTCGGCTCCCCGGGAGCGAAACGCAGCGGCTCGGGAACCGGTAACACCCTGAAAGTAAGAGTACACAGAGTACACGTAGCAGTACACAGAACACACACAGGAGTACTAAGTGATAGTACTAATACACGAGTACCCGTTGCAGCGCTGGCTCACGAGTCCCGTGCGGCGGCTCAGTCAGGGGAAGGCTGACGGGCAGAAGAAACCGCCAATCAGAACCAGGAGGCGGGACAATAGGACCGAGGTGACCACGCCCCTCACCGGCAACGCGCAGGTGGTAAACAAACAAACAAACAAACAAACAAACAATAACAACAGAATAAAGATGGATGCTTTCCGTTGGTTGGAGCAGAAGGCGAGGAAGGAGGAGGCGGGGCTTAGCGGAGGGGAGGAGGAGCCAGAGGAGGAGAGCCACACCCCTTTACCTCCTCCCATGCAGATCATCAAGGACCCCAACAACCCCGAGGTACCGAGCCGCGGGCCCAGAGCCGCGGGCCCAGAGCCGCGGGGAACCGAGGTACTGACTGTGTTCTGGTCCCCAGGCGCCGGACTCGGACCAGGGCTCCAACGAGTCGGACTCGGAGCAGAGAACCAAGGCGCTGAGGGGACGCATGTGAGGACCGGCAGAACCTCCACACAGAACCCCCACACAGAACCCCCACACGCAGAACCTCCACACACAGAACCCCCACACACAGAACCTCCACACACAGAACCTCCACACAGAACCCCCACACACAGAACCTCCACACAGAACCCCCACACGCAGAACCTCCACACACAGAACCCCCACACACAGAACCTCCACACACAGAACCTCCACACAGAACCCCCACACACAGAACCTCCACACAGAACCCCCACACGCAGAACCTCCACACACAGAACCCCCACACACAGAACCTCCACACACAGAACCTCCACACAAAACCCCCACAGAAAACCTCCACACACAGAACCTCCACACAGAACCCCCACACACAGAACCTCCACACAGAACCCCCACACGCAGAACCTCCACACACAGAACCCCCACACACAGAACCTCCACACACAGAACCTCCACACAGAACCCCCACACAGAACCTCCACACACAGAACCTCCACACAGAACCTCCACACACAGAACCTCCACACAGAACCTCCACACACAGAACCCCCACACACAGAACCTACACACACAGAACCCCCACACACAGAACCTCCACACACAGAACCCCCACACACAGAACCTCCACACAGAACCTCCACACACAGAACCTCCACACACAGAACCTCCACAGAACCCGTGTCTTGTGGTTGCAGGTTTGTGGTGAACGAGATGGTCCAATCAGAGAAGGACTACGTGAAGGACCTGGCGGTGATCGTGGAGGTGAGACGCGCTCACGCACACGCGTGTGTCTGAGGTCACGCGTGTGTCTGAGGTCACGCGTGACCTCTGCCCTCTGCCTCAGGGCTTCATGTCCCGGCTGGAGGTCCGAGGGATCCCAGAGGACCTGAGGGGGAAGGACAAGATGGTGTTCGGCAACATCCAGCAGATCTACGACTGGCACCGCGAGTCCGTCACACGCTAAGCACACGCTATACACATGCTAAGCACACACTATACACACGCTAAACACACGCTATACAAATGCTAAGCACACACTATACACACGCTAAACACACGCTATACACATGCTAAGCACACGCTAAGCACACGCTAAACACACGCTATACACATGCTAAGCACACACTAACATGCTAAGCACACGCTATACAAATGCTAAGCACACACTATACACACGCTAAACACACGCTATACAAATGCTAAGCACACACTATACACACGCTAAACACACGCTATACACATGCTAAGCACACGCTAAGCACACGCTAAGCACACACACTATACCATGTGACTGATGTGGTGTTAACACGTGTGTGTGTGTGTGGCCTCCAGCTTCTTCCTGGTGGAGTTGGACCGCTGTGTTCAGAACCATGACCTGCTGGCCGACCTCTTCATCAGACATGTGGGTCAACTTCCTCCAGGTTACACGCTAAACAACACGCCAATAACACGGTAATAACACGTGATATGTGTGTGTGTGTGTGTGTGTGTGTGCGCGCTGCAGGAGCGACGCCTCCACATGTACGTGGTCTACTGCCAGAACAAGCCGAGGTCAGAGGTCATCGTCATCGAGTACGAGACCTTCTTTGAGGTAACGCAGGAGGAGGAGGAGGAGGAGGAGGAGGAGTTCTCTGATGAAGTACCTCTCTCTCCACACCTGTCTCTCTCTCCACCCGTCTGCAGGACATCCAGAATGAGATCAGCTGCAGGATGTCACTCAGTGACTATCTGATCAAACCCATCCAGAGAATCACCAAATACCAGCTGCTGCTGAAGGTAGTACACACACACACACACACACACACACACACAGACACAGACACAGACACACACACACACACACACCCACACACACGTATTATGTCTGTCTGTCTGTATTTCAGGATTTCCTGAAGTATTCGTCCAAAGCCGGACTGGACTGTGAGGAGATGGAGGTAGAGACAGAACCACAAGAACCACCACGCCAACGCCCTGCACACAGCTAACGTTTGTGTGTGTGTGTCTGTGTGTGTGTGTGTCTGTGTGTGTGTCTGTGTGTGTGTGTGTGTGTGTCTGTGTGTGTGTGTGTGTGTGTCTGTGTGTGTGTCTGTGTGTGTGTCTGTGTGTGTGTCTGTGTGTGTGTCTGTGTGTCTGTGTGTGTGTGTGTCTGTGTGTGTGTGTGTGTGTGTGTCTGTGTGTGTGTGTGTCTGTGTGTGTGTGTGTCTGTAGAAAGCGGTGGAGCTGATGTCGTTGGTGCCGAAGCGCTGCAACGACATGATGAACCTGGGTCGCCTGCAGGGATACGAGGTACATCCAACAGAACAGAACAGAACACGAACAGAACCTCATACGTTTGTTCGCAGCTCTTTTAGTTCCCCAAGTGGACTAAATAGTGTTCACGCCGTTTCAACCAAAATAGAATATAAGGGGCCGAGCAGAGAACCCTGAGGAACCCCATAAGTAATGATCAACAGCAAGGGGCCGAGCAGAGAACCCTGAGGAACCCCATAAGTAATGATCAACAGCAAGGGGCCGAGCAGAGAACCCTGAGGAACCCCATAAGTAATGATCAACAGCAAGGGGCCGAGCAGAGAACCCTGAGGAACCCCATAAGTAATGATCAACAGCAAGGGGCCGAGCAGAGAACCCTGAGGAACCCCATAAGTAATGATCAACAGCAAGGGGCCGAGCAGAGAACCCTGAGGAACCCCATAAGTAATGATCAACAGCAAGGGGCCGAGCAGAGAACCCGGAGGAACCCCAGGATGACGCCCCTGACGGCTGTGTGCAGGGCCAGCTGAGCTCCCAGGGGAAGCTGCTGCAGCAGGAGACGTTCTGCGTGTGGGAGCAGGACGGGGGGGTTCTGTCCCGCAGCAAGGAGCGCCGCGTCTTCCTCTTCGAGCAGCTCGTCATCTTCAGCGAGCTGCAGCGCAAAGGCTCCCACAACCCGGGGTACCAGTTCAAGAACAGCATCAAGGTGGGCCTGAGTTCTGCTGGGTCTGCTAAGTCTGGGCCTGTGTTCTGCTGGTTCTGATGGCGTGTCCTGTGCCCAGGTGAGTTACCTGGCGATGCAGGCCTGCGTGGACGGGGAGGACCCCTGTAAGTTCGTGCTGTGGTCCCGCGGCTCGGCGGAGCGCTTCACGCTGCAGGCGTCGGCCGCCAGCATCAAGCAGACGTGGGCGGAGACTATCGGCACGCTGCTGGACGCGCAGAGCAGCTTCCTGTCAGGTGGGTCGGGAGCACCGACGCCCAGAGCCGGGGGGTCCGGGACGCGATCCGGTCGAGTTGAACCTGAATCTGTCTCCACAGCGCTGCAGTCCCCCATCGAGTATCAGAGGAAAGAGGGCGGGACGTCGGTGACCCGGCCTCTGTCGTCGGGGCGACCGCCATCGGCCCCGCCCACGCCCAACGGCCACGCCCTCCAGCCCGCTGATGGCGAGCAGGACGACCAGGTTCGGATCCCAGTCCCCTTGTACCCTGTCAGACCTCCTGAGGTTCAGACCCTCTCTAACCCCCCCCCCAGGAGCTGGTCCTGGTCCTGCAGGACTTCACGGCGGTCCGGGAGGACGAGATCTCCGTGTTCCGGGGCGAGAGGGTTCAGGTCCTGGCCTCCAACCAGCAGGGCCAGAGCCTCGTGTACCGGCCGGCCAACAGCGACTCGCCGGCCGCCGAGGGCTGGGTGGCCCGCAGCGCGCTGCACACACACTGACACACACACACACTGACACACACACACACACACACACTGACACACACACACACACACACATGGTACTGTTAGTCTCCTCCCTCCTGGAGACAGACACGCCTCCTCGCCTCGTCCAATCAGACGTCCAGTTTACTGCAAACTGTCCGTGGGAGGGAGGTCACATGACCACATCATCTTCATCACCGAAGACGACAAACTGTGATTCCAGGAAGTTGAGACGACTTTAAAAAATAACGTAAAAAAAATACTAAAAGCCTCCTGGAAGAGAAAAGGTGGAGAAGACCGTCAGCCAATCAGAACTGACCTCTCGCTCGGCCACTCACCTGTTAATAGTGTGTATAAATAGACTGAAAAGACACACACCACACACCACACACACACACACTGCTATGATGAAGATTAACTTTGATGATTATTAAGATAATAGAAGCTGTTTTTCACCTCAATTAGAAAACAAGAGAAACTGTTTGTCATATTGTTTGTATGTGTGTGTGTGTGTGAGAGTGAATGTGTGTGTGTGTGTGTTCCATGGACAGTTAGGTGGTGTCCTGGTGTAGCGTCGCCATGAACTTGTGTTTGAGGTGACAGTTTGTCTTTTAGCGAACCAGAGCTGCCAACGTCTCTCCTCCTCCTCCTCCTCCCTCCCCTCCCCTGGTGCATGCAGCTCTGGTTAGTGTGGTATTTTTCTTGTTCCTGTACATAGCCCAGGCCTCCAGCTGCTCCTCACTGACTCAACAGACACTGATGTGAGATGTGGGCGGAGCCTCAGCAGACTAGAAGTGAGGAGGCGTCTCGGGGGACAGGGCCATGAGAGCCTCCCCTCCTTTATTAAAACATTACAGACGGAGTTCAACCCTTGAAAAGCATCTGAATCATCTCACGGGAGGTTTCATTCAACAGCGTCAGTCCAGTGTGTGTTGCCCTTTAAGGCTGTCAGGGGCTCGCTAGGACTCTGAGAGGCTCTCTAGAGGTCGCTAGGGGTCGCTAGGGGTCTCAGAGACTCTCTAGGGCTCTTTAGGGCTCTCTCAGGGTCTCTCTGGCTCTCTCAGGTTCTCTAGGGGTCTCCAGGGGTCTCTCGAGGTCTATAGGGGTCTTTAGGGCTCTCTATGGTCTCTCTGGCTATCATTCGCCTTGTATTCGCTTCATCCGTCGGGACGGTGTGGCCTAGTGCACTCTGGAGGGCGCCGGGAGACCGAGCTCCACCAACCAATCAGCTCGTTACTATACAGAGCTAACAGCTGCTAACAGCTGCTAACAGACTGCTAACAGCTGCTAACAGGCCGCTAACAGCTGCTAAACAGGCCGCTAACAGCTGCTAACAGGCCGCTAACAGCTGCTAACGGGCCGCTAACAGAACTAACAGCTGCTAACAGAACTAACAGCTGCTAACGGGCCGCTAACAGCTGCTAACAGGCCGCTAACAGGCCGCTAACAGCTGCTAACAGGCCGCTAACAGAACTAACAGCTGCTAACGGGCGCTAACAGTCTGTCCTTGTTTGTAATAAACTTCATTTTTCATCCAAAGCGGTCAACGTGTTTATTCTTTGGTTCATCGATAAGTCAACATATCATTATTGATTACAAGCCCACTGATCAGCTAACGATAAGCTAACGATTAGCTAACGATTAGCTAACGCACGTTTAGTCTGCCGTCAGCGGAGCGTTGTGTACGAGGTTCATGAGTTCCATACGTCACAAGGTTATGAGTCATGCAGATGATTTCTCCTCTTGTTACTGTTGTCTTCGTCTCTTTGTTTCTTTGTCTCTTTCAGACTCAAACATCTTCCAGCTCTCCGTCTCCTGGTCAGAATAACATCAAGAAGTCAAGAGACGTTCTTGCTACGATGTACGTGTTGCAGCAATGCCATGACCTCTACCAGTGCAGCCTGACCTCTACCAGTGCAGCCTGACCTCTACCAGTGCAGCCTGACCTCTACCAGTGCAGCCTGGCTTCAGTGCCATGCTGTTCATGTGATATCATACTCCACACTCTGTGGTGACCCTCCATACGCACTGCAGCGCCCCACCCTCCCAGCGGTGGTGTTCATGGTCCAGGTGTTGTGGAACACTGGGTGTTGTCGGGGCGTCACCGACCTGACGTAGCTCCTGATAGGAGCAGCTGTAAAGCACTAAACCCATCAACCAATTACACGGCAGGAGGCCGGCGGGCTGAAGTTCATCCGTTATCCACTTGTTCACACGTTGAATCTCGGCGGGAAGTGAAAACGTCTCTCCAGAGCCGCCAGCAGGGGGAGCAGCGGCTGCACAACGGTAGTGTGTGTGTGACCACTTGGTGTATTTGAGGAATATGAAGTAATAGAAGTTAAAGGAATGAGATTTAATGACAGGAACTCGTTTGACCTTCACATTCTTTAGGATCCGATGCTTTTCCTGGTCGTGTCGTGACATCGTGTTTCTTTGGCTGCGTTCCTAAAGTCTTATCTCGTTGACCCATATGAAGTGACTCACTGCCACCAGGGGGCGCCTTAAGAAGGTCAGGTTGGCAGAGTGAAGTCCACAGGCGCTTACATAACCCACAGAGTTGATATGCTCTCCGAGGTCTGGAGGTCTTCACGTGTCTCCGGGACCTGAAGCTCCACCAGACAGAAGCATGCAGTCCGTCTTCGCCACCAACGGCTCGGAGACCCCGGAGCCGGTGAGCGCGCCGGTGGAAGGTGAGTCCCAGAAGACAAACACTGCTCACACAAATATTTAGCTCTAGATGCAGAACCGACCCGATGCGTCCCTCAGTCATGGCTTCATATGTGTATTATACTATATAAGACGTGTCAGACGCTGGTGATTTATTTTGTGCTGAAATGTGTTTTAAAGTTTAACTTCTAGTTATGAGACATTCAATTAAATTGTATTGAGATGATTAAACATAATAATGAACAACATACCTGCGTGACCTTTGACCTGCAGGGTGCATCCCGCCCTGGCTGCAGGGCACCCTGCTGAGGAACGGCCCCGGGCTCTTCTCCGTGGGCAGGTCCCATTACAACCACTGGTTCGACGGCATGGCGCTCATCCACAGCTTCACCTTCGCCAACGGTGAGACAGGAAATGAAGATCTACACGGACATGACGCCCCTGGTGGACAGCGTGAGAGTTACCTGTGTGGTTTCAGGGGAAGTGACGTACAGGAGCAAGTTCCTGAAGAGCGAGACGTACAAGCGGAACCTCAAGGCCAACAGGATCGTCGTCTCAGAGTTCGGAACCATGATCTACCCGGATCCCTGCCAAAACATCTTCTCCAGGTACGGTCCATCCAGAGTAGAGATTTGTCTTAGTCCATCAAAGAGACATATAGATCTGTCTTAGTCCATCAAGGAGGCAGAGATATCTGTCTTAGTCCATCAAGGAGACAGATAGATCTGTCTTAGTCCATCAAGGAGACAGATAGATCTGTCTTAGTCCATCAAGGAGACATATAGATCTGTCTTAGTCCATCAAGGAGACATATAGATCTGTCTTAGTCCATCAAGGAGACAGAGATATCTGTCTTAGTCCATCAAGGAGACATATAGATCTGTCTTAGTCCATCAAGGAGACAGAGATATCTGTCTTAGTCCATCAAGGAGACAGATAGATCTGTCTTAGTCCATCAAGGAGACAGAGATCCGTCTTAGTCCATCAAGGAGACAGAGATCTGTCTTAGTCCATCAAGGAGACATATAGATCTGTCTTAGTCCATCAAGGAGACAGAGATCTGTCTTAGTCCTTCCAGAATAAGTAGAGATCTGTATTTCTTCTCCCAGGACCTTTTTCATACAGTATGATTGATGATTTGGATGTCGAGCTTCACTTTTCTCAAACTCTCATTAGGGCCTTCACGCACCTCAGCAACATCATCCCCGACTTCACCGATAACAACCTGATCAACATCATCCGCTACGGGGAAGACTACTACGCCTCCTCCGAGGTCAACTACATGAACCAGATCGATCCTGCGACCCTGGAGACTGTCGGCAGGGTGAGTCGGTGTCCGCCGCCTCCTCATCGCACTCCTCAGACGCATCGTGTTGATCAAACCTTTCTTCCGATTTCTAGATCAACTACAGGAACCACATCGCTCTGAACCTGGCCACGGCTCACCCTCACTATGACGACGAGGGCAACACCTACAACATGGGCACGGCCATCATGGGCCTGGGCCTGCCCAAGTACGTCATCTTCAAAGTCCCCGCGGCGGCTTCAGGTAAGGTGGCCCAGAAACGTGATTGGACTTTAAGGACTTCAAAGATGTTCATGTTTACACTGGAGGACTGTACCAGACATCTGCCAGGGAACTTTGTATTTTAGATTAGTTGCAGCAATAAAGTTACTTTATTGTACCCGAGCTCACGAAGTTGCATCTTTATCTAAAATGGTTTAATTGTTTTATGACGCTGCAATCAGACTGTCTTGGAAACAGATGTATCAGTAAAGCCCTAAAAGAGAGATCCCTGTCTTTACAGCCTCTTCAGAGGTAAACAGGGACCGGGTTTCTCTTTCCCAGGGCCACGGTTTAAGTGGAGAGGGCAGTAGTTTGGTCAAAACAACGACACAAGAACTGAGGCGTTTGTTCCAGATAAAGACCGCAGGAAGCCGGCGCTGAGGAAGGTCCAGCAGGTGTGTTCCATCCCATTCCGGTCCACTCTGTTCCCGAGTTACTTCCACAGCTTCGGCATGACCGACAACTACATCGTGTTCGTGGAGCAGCCCTTCAAACTGGACGTGGTCAGACTGGCCACCGCCTACTTCAGAGGGGTCAACTGGGGGAGCTGCCTCAAATTCGACAAGGACGACATTGTAAGTCGTCTTCACGTCAAACCTCTACTGAACGCAGGCTTACCCACAACCCCTTCTGCCTGCTGGTACGGTCAGAACGTAAAACCCGTCAGAAGGTTCTGACGGTAGAAGAGACCAACGTGCTGGCTCAGAGGGGTGGGGGTCTCCAGAGGCACACCTGACCCAGGTGCATACCGCAGACCAAGAGAATAATCGGGCTGTTTGCTTTTCCTTCCAGACGTTGTTTCACGTCGTCAACAGAAAGACCGGAAAGGCCGTGTCCACCCGTTTCTACGGCGACGCCCTGGTGGTCTTTCACCACGTCAACGCGTACGAGGACGACGGCCACGTGGTGTTCGACCTGATCGCCTACGACAACAGCGACCTGTACGAGATGTTCTACATCTGGAACATGAAGCAGGAGACCGACGACTTCATCAAGAACAACCAAAGCTTCTCGCCGCCGGCGTGCCAGCGGTTCGTCCTGCCGCTCCACGTCCTCAAGGTGACGGCCGACGACCAAAACACAGCCGACGCCTTTTTCCGTGAGCTTCTGTTGAGGGTTTGTGGTGATGATTCTGCAGGAAGCCCCCAGAGGATCCAACACGGTGACCCTGACGGACACCACGGCCCAGGCCACGGTGCAGGAGGACGGCTCCGTCTTCTGCCGGCCGGAGACTCTGTTTGAAGGTTGGTGACCTGCAGTCGGCTCGGAACGCTCCTCCTCCTTCACTCCTCTCCCAAGCTAACGAGTCCTCCTCAGGTCTGGAGCTGCCGGGAATCAACTACAAGTTCAACGCCAAGAAGTACCGATACTTCTACGGCTCCAGGGTGGAGCTGTCGCCTCATCCCAACAAGGTGAGCCACCTACCGCCCGACTTCCTAGGGTAAGACGTATGTAAGGATGAGGATAGAGACTTCTGGACCAAGAGGTTCTCAGGGTAAGACGTACGTAAGGATGAAGATAGAGACTTCTGGACCAAGAGGTTCTCAGGGTAAGACGTACGTAAGGATGAAGATAGAGACTTCTGGACCAAGAGGTTCTCAGGGTAAGACGTACGTAAGGATGAAGATAGAGACTTCTGGACCAAGAGGTTCTCAGGGTAAGACGTACGTAAGGATGAAGATGGAGACTTCTGGACCAAGAGGTTCTCAGGGTAAGACGTGCGTGGGATGAAGATAGAGACTTCTGGACCAAGAGGTTCTCAGGGTAAGACGTACGTAAGGATGAAGATGGAGACTTCTGGACCAAGAGGTTCTCAGGGTAAGACGTACGTAAGGATGAAGATAGAGACTTCTGGACCAAGAGGTTCTCTCTCTCAACAGATGGTGAAGTTCGACATCGTCACCAGGCGCCACGTGGAGTGGACCCAGGAGAACTGCTTCCCCTCAGAGCCGGTGTTTGTGGCGTCTCCGGGAGCCGTGGAGGAAGACGACGGTGAGCCCCCCCTCCTCTCTCCCCCTCCTCTCTCCCCCTCCTCTCCCCATTCTGACCGTCTCTCGTTCAGGTGTGATCTTATCCTCCGTCGTCTCTGCGGACCCGAAGGTCTCTCCGTTCCTGCTCGTCCTCGACGCCAAGACCTGGGAGGAGATGGGCCGGGCCTCCGTCCCGGTCCAGGTCCACATGGACCTCCACGGGCTCTTCATCCCGGCCGCCGTCTGACGGACAAACACACCGCATTTATTCCTAGGACTCTGTTCCCAGAGGAATCTGTCCCCAGAGGAATCTGTCCCCAGAGGACCCTGTTCCCAGAGGACCCTGTTCCCAGAGGACCCCGTCCCCAGAGGACCCCGTTCCCAGAGGACCCCGTCCCCAGAGGACCCCATTCTTATTGGTTTGAGGGAATAAATGTCTTCATGTTTTACATTAAAGCTTTATAATTATAATTATTATTAATCAGCTGTAACATTACATTGTGTTGACTATTGTTTGTAATAAAATGTAAGCCTTAACTGTCAATGTTATGTCATTATTTTATTAATTTTAAACATTATCCTTCATTACTTCATTTAGCTCAGCTGAAGTAGAGACACATTGATACTGGTTTAATATTATTAATAATGAATAATAATGAATACCAGTGAAGCGCTCTTCAGGGTCCATCAGGAACGTGGGAGTTTATTACATCAGCACAACAGTTTAAAGCTCCTGAAAGTCTTTGAAATGCTTCAGTTCGTCTGCTGTGAAACCAGCCGGCTGCCGCGGGACACAGGTCCCACAATGCACCTGTGCTTGGCTGCTCGTTAAGCTCGTTAAGTCTGGAGGCGGAGCCTGGGACACGGAGCAGCAGCCAAAACCAGAGAAGAAGACCAACGTTGATGCTGAAGAACAGGCACGTTGGAATACTGTGTGTGTGCGTGTGTATGTGTGTGTGTGTGTGTGCCTGTGTGTGTGTGTGCGCGTGCCTGTGTGTGTGTGTGTGTGTGTGCGTAACTGTGTGTGTGTGGTCCCTCAGATGATCTCGAAGGTCTTCTTCAGCTCCATGATCAGCTGCCAGTCGTTCTTCGTCATGTCGTCCCTGAACCAGTTCTTCAGAGCGTCGATAGATGACCTCGTGATCTGAGACAACAAACAACAACAACAAACAAACAATAAAAAACTATTACAAAGATGACATATTTCCTGTGGACATTTCACAATAAAAGCCTCAGACTGAAACACAAATGAATACAGACGTGGAGGTGAATATTTAAAGGCCCCCCCTCACCTTGCTGACGAGCAGGTCGGTGGCCTCGAAGTGGCGCCCGTACATCTTGGGCGAGTCCCCGGGGATGGGCTCCACCTTGATGCAGATCTCCTGGCCCTTCTTGGCGCTGTCCACGGCCTTGTGGTTCATCTCGATGCTCGTCACCACGCCCACGTCCACAAACTGAAACAGCAGCGCCAAGTCAACGTGCTGCTGCTGCTGTTGTTGTTGTTGTTGTTGTTGTTGTTGTTAGAGAGGGGCGGGGCTTACCCCTTTAGTGGGGACGCACAGCGGCGTTCCCTGGCGCAGGACGCCGGCCTCCACGACCACACCCATCACGATGGGGTCTCTGGAGTTGAAGATGAACTGAGGGAGAATACGCAGCTTCGCCGGGAACACCGCGATGTTCCTAGAGCCCAGAGAGAACATGTTAAGAACACGCCAAGCACACGTTAAGAACACGCCAAGCACATGCTAAGAACACACCAAGCCCCGCCAAGCACACGCTAAGACCACGTTAAAAACACGCCAAGCACACGCTAAGAATACATTAAGAACAAGCCAAGCACATGCTAAGCCCTTGGTAAGCACACACTAAGAACACAGCAGGCACACGCCAAGCACATGCTAAGCAGACGGCAAGCACACGCCAAGCACATGCTTAGAACACGCCAAGCACACTCTAAGAACATGCCAAGCACACGCTAATGACACACCAAGCACACGCTAAGCACACGCTAAGGACACACCAAGCACACGCTAAGCAAACACCAAGAACACGCTAAGCACGCGCTAAGAACACATTAAGAACACGCTAATCACACGCTAAGCACACACCAAGAACATGCCAAGCACACGCTAAGAACACATTAAGAACACGCCAAACACACATTAAGAACACAGCAAGCACACACTAAGCACACGGCAAAAACACACCAAGAACACGCTAAGAACATGCTAAGCACACACTAAGAACATGCTATGCACACACCAGGAACACGCCAAGCACATGCTAAGAACACGCTAAGCACACACCAAGAACACGCTAAACACACGCCAAGCACACGCTAAGCACACACCAAGAACACGCTAAGAACATGCTAAGCACACACTAAGAACATGCTAAGCACACACTAAGAACATGCTAAGCACAAGCCAAGCACATGCTAAGAACACGTTAACACCAAGACACCACACACACGCTAGCACGGGCACAAGGCACTTGAACTCCTCCTAGATGGCCCTCCTCCCAGAACATGCATCACAGGTCCAGGCCTCACCCTGAACAGCCAGGTATCACAGATCTCACACACAGGCAGAGACAGGTACAACACACACACACACACACACACACACAGGTACACACACACACCACAGGTCACACAGACACACACACAGCCTACACACAGACAGACACAGGTACACACAGACACACACACACAGGTACACACACACACACACGGGTACACACACACACAGGTACACACAGGTACACACACACAGGTACACACAGACACACACACAGACACACACACACACACAGGTACACACAGACACACACAGGTACACACAGACACACACAGGTACACACACACAGACACAGGTACTCAGACACAGACACAGGTACTCACAGACACACACACACACGGGTACACACACACACACAGGTACACACAGGTACACACACACACACACACGTACACACAGACAGGTACACACAGACACACACGGGTACACACACACAGACACACACACACACACAGGTACACACAGGTACACACACACACACAGGTACACACAGACACACAGGTACACACAGACACACACAGGTACACACAGACACACACACACACAGGTACACACACAGACACAGGTACTCACACAGACACAGGTACTCACAGACACACACACAGACACACACACAGACACACACACAGACACACACACACACAGACACAGGTACTCACAGACACACACACACAGGTACACACAGACACACACACACACACACACACAGGTACACACACACACACACAGGTACACACACACAGGTACACACACACAGGTACACACACACACACACAGGTACTCACAGACACACACACAGGTACACACAGACACACACACACAGGTACACACAGACACACACAGGTACACACACACAGGTACACACACACAGACACACACACACACGGGTACACACACACACAGGTACACACAGACACAGAGGTACACACAGACACACACACACAGGTACACACAGACACACAGGTACACACACAGACACAGGTACTCACAGACACACACAGGTACACACACACACACACACACGGGTACACACAGACACACACACACAGGTACACACAGACAGGTACACACACACACACACACACACACGGGTACACACAGACACACACACACAGGTACACACAGACAGGTACACACACACACACACAGGTACACACACACAGGTACACACACACACACGGGTACACACACACACACACAGACACAGGTACACACAGACACACACAGGTACTCACACACACACACACAGGTACACAGACACACACAGGTACTCACAGACACACACACACAGGTACACACACACACACAGGTACACACACACACAGGTACACACACAGACACAGGTACTCACAGACACACACACACAGGTACACACAGACACACACACACAGGTACACACACACAGGTACACACAGACACACACAGACACACACACACACAGGTACACACAGACACACACACACACACACACAGGTACACACAGACACACACACACAGGTACACACACACAGACACAGGTACACACAGGCACACACACGGGTACACACACACACAGGTACACACAGACACAGAGGTACACACAGACACACACACACACAGGTACTCACAGGCACACACACAGGTACACACACACAGACACAGGTACTCACAGACACACACACACACACACACACAGACACACACACAGGTACACACAGACACAGACACACACACACAG
The DNA here is from genome assembly GCA_036178185.1 of Liparis tanakae. Taxonomy (NCBI): domain Eukaryota; kingdom Metazoa; phylum Chordata; class Actinopteri; order Perciformes; family Liparidae; genus Liparis; species Liparis tanakae. The sequence continues at coordinate 344,383 of CM070103.1, forward strand.
ACACAGGTACTCACAGACACACACACAGGTACACACAGACACACACACACAGGTACACACAGGTACACAGACACACACACAGGTACACACAGACACACACACACACACAGGTACACACACACACACACAGGTACACACAGACACAGGTACACACAGGTACACACAGACACACACACACAGGTACTCACAGACACACACACAGGTACACACAGACACACACACACGGGTACACACACACAGGTACACAGACACAGGTACACACCGACACACACACACAGGTACACACACACAGACACAGGTACTCACAGACACACACACACACAGGTACACACAGAGGTAGACACACACACAGACACACACACACACAGGTACACACAGACACACACAGGTACTCACAGACACACACACACACACACACACACACAGGTACACACAGACACACACACACAGGTACACACACACACACACAGGTACACACAGACACACACACACAGGTACACACACACACACAGGTACACACAGACACACACACAAACACAAGTGCACACAGACACACACACGGGTACACACCCACACACACACACAGGTACACACAGACACACACACACAGACACACACACACACAGGTACACACAGACACACACACACACACACAGGTATACACACACACACACACACAGACACAGGTACTCACAGACACACACACAGGTACACACACACACACACACACACACACACACACACACAGGTACACACACACACACACAGGTACACAGACACAGGTACTCACAGACACACACACAGGTACACACAGACACACACACACACACAGGTACACACACACACACAGGTACACACAGGTACACACACACAGGTACTCACACACACACACACACACAGGTACACACACACAGGTACACACACACACACAGGTACACACACACAGACAGGTACACACACACAGACACACGGGTACACACACACACACACAGGTACACACAGACACAGAGGTACACACAGACACACACACACACACACAGGTACACACAGACACACACACACACACAGGTACACACAGACACAGGTACACACAGACACACACAGGTACACACACACACACACAGGTACTCACACACACACACACACACACACACAGGTACTCACAGACACACACACAGGTACACACAGACACACACACACAGGTACACACACACACAGGTACACACACACAGACACAGGTACACACAGACACACACACACAGGTAAACACAGACACACACACACACAGGTACACACACACACACACAGGTACACACATACACACACACACACAGGTACACACAGACACACACACACACAAACAGGTACACACACACACAGACACAGGTACACACAGACACACACGGGTACACACACACAGGTACACACAGACAGGTACACACAGACACAGAGGTACACACAGACACACACACAGACACACACACACACAGACACACACACGTACACACACAGACACAGGTACTCACAGACACACACACAGGTACACACACACAGACACAGGTACTCACAGACACACACACACACACACAGGTACACAGACACACACACAGGTACACACAGACACAGGTACACATACACAGGTACACACACAGACAGAGGTACTCACAGACACACACACAGGTACACACACAGACACACACACACACACACACACACACAGGTACACACAGACACACACACACACACACACAGGTACACACACACAGACACAGGTACACACACACACACACACACAGGTACACACAGACACACACACACAGGTACACACAGACACACACACACACACACACGGTAAACAGACACACACACACAGGTACACACACACACACACACAGGTACGCAGACACACACACAAACACAAGTGCACACAGACACACACACGGGTACACACCCACACACACACACACAGGTACACACACACAGACACACACACACACAGGTACACACAGACACACACGCACAGGTATACACAGACACACACACACACACACACACAGACACAGGTACTCACAGACACACACACAGGTACACACAGACACACACACAGGTACACACAGACACACACACACAGGTACACACACACACAGGTACTCACAGACACAGAGGTACACACACACACACACACAGGTACACACAGACACACACACACACACACACAGGTACACACACACACAGGTACACACACACAGACACAGGTACACACAGGCACGCACACGGGTACACACACACACAGGTACACACAGACACAGAGGTACACACACACACACACACACACACACACACACAGGTACACACACAGACACAGGTACTCACAGGCACACACACAGGTACACACACACAGACACAGGTACTCACAGACACACACACACACACACATACACAGACACACACACAGGTACACACAGACACAGGTACTCACAGACACACACACAGGTACACACAGACACACACACACGGGTACACAAACACAGGTACACACCCACACACAGGTACACACAGACAGGTACACACAGACACACACCCACACACACACAGGTACACACACACAGACACAGGTACTCACAGACACACACACACAGGTACACACAGACACAGGTACACACAGGTACACACAGACACACACACACAGGTACTCACAGACACACACAGGTACACACAGACACACACACACGGGTACACACACACAGGTACACACAGACACAGGTACACACCGACACACACACACAGGTACACACACACAGACACAGGTACTCACAGACACACACACAGGTACACACAGACACACACACACACAGGTACTCACAGAGGTAGACACACACACAGACACACACACAAACAGGTACACACACACACACAGGTACACACAGGTACACACACACAGACACAGGTACTCACAGACACACACAGACACACACAGGTACTCACAGACACACACACACACAGGTACACACAGACACACACACACAGGTACACACACACACACACAGGTACACACACACACACACACAAACACAAGTGCACACAGACACACACACGGGTACACACCCACACACACACA
>CM070103.1:352500-390000 GCA_036178185.1 Liparis tanakae
ACATACACACAGGTACACACACAGACACAGGTACACACACACAGGTACACACACAGACACAGGTACTCACAGACACACACACAGGTACACACAGACACACACACACACACAGGTACACACACACAGGTACACACACACAGGTACACACACACACAGGTACACACAGACACACACACACATACACAGGTACACACACACACACACACACAGGTACACACAGACACACACACACAGGTACACACAGACACACACACACACACACACACGGGTAAACAGACACACACACAGGTACACACAGACACAGGTACACACAGACACACACACACACAGGTACTCACAGACACACACACACACACACACACAGGTACACACAGACACACACACACACACAGGTACTCACAGAGGTAGACACACACACAGGTACACACACACACACACAGGTACACACAGACACACACAGGTACACACACACAGACACAGGTACTCACAGACACACACACACACACAGGTACACACAGACACACACACAGGTACTCACAGACACACACACACACACAGGTACACACAGACACACAGGTACACACACACACACACACACACAGGTACACACAGACACACACACACACACACACACAGGTACACACAGACACACACACGGGTACACACCCACACCCACACACAGGTACACACAGACACACAGGTACTCACAGACACACACACAGGTACACACACACAGACACAGGTACTCACAGACACACACACACACACACAGGTACACAGACACACACACAGGTACACACAGACACAGGTACACATACACAGGTACACACACAGACACAGGTACTCACAGACACACACACAGGTACACACAGACACACACACACACACACAGGTACACACACACACACACACATACACAGGTACACACACACACACACACACACACAGGTACACACAGACACACACACACAGGTACACACAGACACACACACACACACACACGGGTAAACAGACACACACACAGGTACACACAGACACAGGTACACACAGACACACACACACACAGGTACTCACAGACACACACACACACACACACAGGTACACACAGACACACACACACACACAGGTACTCACAGAGGTAGACACACACACAGGTACACACACACACACACAGGTACACACAGACACACACACAGACACAGGTACTCACAGACACACACACACACACAGGTACACACAGACACACACACAGGTACTCACAGACACACACACACACACAGGTACACACAGACACACAGGTACACACACACACACACACACACAGGTACACACAGACACAGAGGTACACACAGACACACACACACAGGTACACACAGACACACACACACACACACACAGACACACACACAGGTACACACAGACACACACACACAGACACAGGTACACACACACACACACACACACACACACACACACACACACGTACTGCAGGTCGTGCTCCAGCATGGTCGACGCCCTCATCACGTCTTTCTTGTGGACCGGGCCGATGTTGATCCCAGCGTACTGCGGAGACACGAGGGTTAACACACAGCTTCTATACAACCGTAGTCGCCCCCTAGTGGTCAGGGGAGACGATGCAGCGTTAACACACGGCTTCTATACAACCGGAGGAGGACTCACGGGGACTTTGGAGGTCCGGAGGAACTCCAGCAGCGCCTCCAGGGAGCCGAGCGTGGAGGCCTGGACGTACACGCCCTTCTCCTCCAGCTTGATGCAGCTCAGCGTCTGTTTGAGCTCCCGCACCAGCTCATCCTGCACAGAGGGGGGGGGGTGAGTGTGTGTCTGTGTGTGTAGCTGTGTGTGTGTGCGTGTGTGTGTGTTACCCTCAGCACGGGGATCTCGTCCTCCTGGTGGGCCACCAGCAGGGGGAGCCCTGCCAGCGTCTTCTCCAGGTCCTTCCCCAGGATCTTGACCCCCTGAGCCGTGTTCACCTCCTTGTACTTCTCGTACTGGCTCTGCTCAGAGGAAGAGGAGGAGGAAGAGGAGGAAATCTCACACGCTGCCGCAGCTCACGGGCTTTTATTTAGAAACTCCCTTCACCTTGATGCGGAGCTCCTTCAGGGGGGGGGGCAGCAGCAGCCCCCGGATCTGCGTCACGATGGGCCCTTCCACCCCCGGCACGATGATGGTCTGGCCCTCCCGCAGGCAGCCGTTGATCAGGATCACGTCGATGGTGGTCCCCATGCCGGGGAGGGCCTTCACCTGGACACACACAGGGTCAGGGACGGGGACGGGGACGGGGGGGACGGGGGACACGGGGGGGCTCTGACCTCCATGACCTGCGCCCGCAGCTCGTCGCAGCGCGCCAGGCGGCGTGCCAGCAGCGTCTGCGTGAGCTCCACCAGCAGCGCGATGAGGTTCCCCATGCCGTCGCCGCTGTGCGCCGACACCGGCACCAGGGACACGAAGGTGCGCGGGTCTTTGTTCTCGAAGAACAGGGCGGCGTTCAGACCCTGAGGAGCACACGCTCACAGCGCTCAGCTGGCGCCTCCTCGCGGCGGCGATGATGATGATGATGAAGATGATGATGATGATGACGTCGTACCTGCTGAGCGAGCTCCACGATGACCGCCTGCGTCCGCTCGTCAAACTCGTCCTTCGTGTTCTTCTTCTGCTTCTTCAGCGTCGCCACGATGTCCGTCTCTGGACTCCTCTTCCAGTCGTACAGGCGGTCGATCTGAGGGGAGGAGCAGCTGTGAGGAGGAGGAGGGGGGAGCAGGAGGAGCAGGAGGAGCAGGCCCCACCTTGTTGAGGGCCACGATGAAGGGACACTTCTTGTCCTTCAGCAGGTTGATGGACTCCAGCGTCTGCGGCTCCAGGCCGTGCATGATGTCCACCACCAGGATGGCGATGTCACAGAGGGAGGAGCCTCTGTTCCTCAGGTTACTGCGGAGCACAGAGGTGGACCAGTACCGCACTGGACCAGTACCTTCACTGTGTACTAGTACTGTTACTCGTGTGTACCTGAAGGACTCGTGGCCCGGTGTGTCGATGATCAGCATGCCGGGGATCCGGAGGTTTTCTTTTTCAAACTGCAACGGCATTCAAATCAACACGTTACTGATCAGTGATCAACAGGTCCCTGATCAGTGATCAACAGGTCCCTGATCAGTGATCAACAGGTCCCTGATCAGTGATCAACAGTCCCCTGATCAATACTCACACCCTTCACCATCCGGGTCTGCTCCTCGATGGTCTCCTTGGGGACGTTGGTGGCTCCGATCTGTTGAGTGATCCCTCCGGCCTCCCCATCCTGCACGTTGGTGTGGCGCAGCTACACACACACACACACACACACACACACACACACACACACACACACACACACACACACACACACACACACACACACACACACACACACACACACGTTACCGCGGTGACCAGCCGGGGCGTGGGCGGGGCTGGTGGGGGCGGGGCTACCTTGTCCAGGATCTTGGTCTTGCCCGTGTCCACGTGGCCCAGCACACAGACCACGGGGGACCTCAGGGAGTCCAGGTCCACCAGCCTCAGGTGCTCCGCCCGCCGCTTCTACACACAGGGAGGTCACGCTCTGCTCCTGCTCCTCCTGCTCCTCCTGCTGCTGCTGCTGCTCCTCCTCCTCCTCCTCCTCCTCCTCCTCCTCCTCCTCTCACCTCGATCCTCCTCTTGGCCCGGTCGTAGAGACGCTCCTCCTTGGTCCTCTCCTCGTCGTCCTCACTCGAGCTGCTCTCCTCCTCGCTCTCCTTAGTCTTCTTCTTCCCGTGACTCGGAGCCGCCGGCGTCGCCTCCTTCTCCTCCTCCTCGCTTTCCTCCTCCTCCTCGTCCTCCTCCTCGTCTTCCTCCTCGTCTTCCCCCTCCTCTTCCCCCTCCTCTTCATCGCTGCCCGCAAAATGAGGAGGAGCAGCGAGGTCCTCCCTCACCTCGATGTGGACCTTCTTCAGCTCTGAGTACACAAGGAGTGTATTTATACACACAAGTACACAAGGAGAGTATTTATACTTCCTCACCTTTCTCCTCGTCTGTGACGATGGCCTCCCAGTCGTCTGCTGCCGCCTCCGGTTTCACCTCTAGAGGAGGAGGAGGAGGAGGAGGAGGAGGAGGAGATCATGATGATGAAGAAGACATAAGACAAAGTCCTTGTGGTGAAGATGAACCCGTCTCACCCGTCTCACCCGTCTCACCCGTCTCACCCGTCTCACTTGTCTCACCCGTCTCACGTGTCTCGTCGGACTCTGCGGTTGGCGTCTCAGCGGCCGGCGTCTCAGCCTCCGTCTCCATGGCAACAGGCTCGGGCGTCTCGGAGACAGGCGGCATCACCTTTGAGGTTTCTATGAGGAAGAGGAGGAGGAGGGGGATGAAGGGTGGTGACACACCTGTACTCCCAGCAGAGCGAGGCCCCGCCTCCTCACCTTCAGGGGTCTGGACGGCCGGCCTCTTCTTCCTCTTGTCCCCGTACACCGGCTTCTTCTTCGGCACCGAGTCGTCTTTAGACGGGACCTCAACACCTGGACAGGTAACACACACACACACACACACACACAGTCAACACCTGGACAGGTAACACACACACACACAGTCAACACCTGGACAGGTAACACACACACACACAGTCAACACCTGGACAGGTAACACACACACACACACAGTCAACACCTGGACAGGTAACACACACACACACACACAGTCAACACCTGGACAGGTAACACACACACACACACAGTCAACACCTGGACAGGTAACACACACACACACAGTCAACACCTGGACAGGTAACACACACACACACACAGTCAACACCTGGACAGGTAACACACACACACACACACACACACACACAGTCAACACCTGGTCAGGTAACACACACACACACACAGTCAACACCTGGACAGGTACCACACACACACACACACACACACACACACACACACACACACACACAGTCAACACCTGGTCAGGTAACACACACACACACACAGTCAACACAAACACACACACACACACAGTCAACACCTGGTCAGGTAACACACACACACACACACACACACACACACACACACACACACAGTCAACACCTGGTCAGGTAACACACACACACACACAGTCAACACACACACACACACACACACAGTCAACACCTGGTCAGGTAACACACACACACACACACACACAGGACCCCACACACACACACACACACACACACGCCCACGCCCACACACACACACACACACACACACACACACACACACACACACACACGCCCGCCCACACACACACACGCACCACGCCCGCCCGCCACACCACACACACACACACACACACACACACACACACACACACACACGCACACGCCCACACACACACACACACACACACACACACACACACACACACACACACACACACACACACACACACACACACACACACACACCCACACACACACACACACACACACACACACACACACACACACGCACACACGCCCACCCTGCGCCTGCAGCAGCTTCAGCGTGGCCTCGGCCCGCGCCCGCGCCTCCTTCTGGGTCTTGGTGAGCAGCTTGCCCTCCTTCTTCAGACGCTCCTTCCTCTCCTTCTCCTTCTGCTTCTTCTTCTCCTTGCGCTCCTGCTCCAGGCGCTCCTGTCGGGGTCAAAGGTCAGAGGTCAGAGGGGTCGGGCGGCGAGCCGACGGCGCACGAGGAGGTGCCGCGTTACCTGCTCCAGGCGCTCCTTCTCCATCTCCTCCAGCCGGACGAGGCGCTCCTCCTCCTCCCTCTTGGCCGCCTCCTCCTCCTGCGGGACAGCAGAGCGCTCACACCCGCCTCAAAGGACACGCGGACTACGTTTCCCAGAATGCACCTACCTCCTTCATCTGGGCCAGGGCCTCCTGCATGGCCTTCACCGTGGCCTTGCTGGGGCCCTTCTTCTTCTCCTCCTTCTCCCCCTTCTTCTTCTTCTTCTTCTTCTTGTCGCCCTCCACCTCCTCTGTTGGCCACGTGTGTTAGTACCTCATGTCACTAGTACTAGTTGTGTACTCAGTGTATTAGTACCTCATGTCACTAGTACGAGTCATATACTCAGTGTATTAGTACACAATGTCTTACCTTCACCGGCGGGCTCCGCCTCCTCCTGCTCCTCCTCCCCTGCTATAGGAGCAGCGTCCTGGGGGGGCGTGGCCTGCGCCTCCTTTTTCTCGGGCTCTCTCTGTGGCTCCAGCACCTCCTTCTCCTTCTGCTTCTTCTGCTTCATCCTCTCCTCCCCCTTCTTCTTCTTGTCCCTATCCTTCTTCTCCGCCTTCTTCTGCGCCGCCGTCTTCATCTTGAAGCCTCCCACCTCCTCCTGCTCCTCCTGCGCCTGCTGCTGCTGCTGCTGCTGCTGCTGATCCTCCTGCTCCTCCTCCTCCTCCTCCTCCTCCTCCTCGCTGTCGGGTTTCGCGGCTTTGCCTTTGTTCTTCCTCTTTTCCGTCCGATAGGTGAAGTCTCCTTCCATGTCATCTTCTGAGCCGGCCTCCTCCTCCTTCCCTCCTGCTCCTCCTCCTCCTCCTCCTCCTCCTCTCAGGTCTTTGTCCTCCTCCTCCTTCTTGTTGCCTCCTCTGGTCTGGAGGAGGGGTCGTGAGCTGCTGTCCTCATCGGAGTCGGGGGGAGGAGCCTGCAGGAGAGAGTACGGAGGCTCAGGAGGGCCACACCTCCATGAGGAGCTGAAGGACCAGGAGGACCCACCTTCTTGTGCTCCTCATCCGCCTGAGCTTCTCCTCCTTCCTCCTGCTCCTCCTCAGGGCCGGCCCCACCCTTCTTCCCCTTCCTGGTCTTCTTCTTCTCTGGTTTGGGAGGCTCCAGGCTCGCCTCCTCCTCCTCCACAGCTTCCTGAAGAGGAGAATCAAGTACTTGTGTGTGTGTGTGTGTGTGTGTGTGTGTGTGTGTGTGTGTGTGTCCTTGGCGGATGAAACGTGAATCTTGGGGCGCAGACATAAATACACATTATTGACCTTTCCTCCATGGGTCTCCAGAGACAACTCCTCCAGCTCCTTCAGGATGTCGTCCTCACTGCAGGAGGTGAAACAATAGTTAGAGGGAGGAGGAGGAGGAGGAGGAAGAGAAAGAGGAAGATGATGATGAAAAGGAGGAGGAGAGAGAGGAAGAGTCGTACTTGAAGTCCTCCTTCTTGGCTCCTTTCTTCTTCTTCTTCCCCTTTGGCTCCTTCTGGGCTCCGGCTCCTTCGATCTCTGCAGCCAGAGCGTCGATGTCCACGCCGTCATCTTTGGTGCTGAGGATCAATACCAAGATGATCAGGACCCGATAGCAGATCAATAACAAGACACTGATCAGGAGATATCAGATCAATAACAAGACACTGATCAGGAGATAATAGCAGATCAATAACACAACACTGATCAGGAGATAATATCAGATCAATAACACAACACTGATCAGGAGATAATAGCAGATCAATAACACAACACTGATCAGGAGATAATAGCAGATCAATAACACAACACTGATCAGGAAATAATATCAGATCAATAACACAACACTGATCAGGAGATAATATCAGATCAATAACACAACACTGATCAGGAGATAATAGCAGATCAATAACACAACACTGATCAGGAGATAATATCAGATCAATAACACAACACTGACCAGGACCTGATGTCAGATCAATAACACAACACTGATCAGGAGATAATATCAGATCAATAACACAACACTGACCAGGACCTGATGTCAGATCAATAACAAGACACTGATCAGGAGATAATATCAGATCAATACCCGGCCCAGGTCATGTGACCTCAGAAACCTCTTTGTCTGGAACACAATGAAAAGCTGACTGGACGCTTTAATTACCCATCAGCCACCTGGGCACGACCACTGACCACTGATCTGGGAACAGCTGACCTGGGACCATTGCCCTGGGACTAGCTGACCTGGGACCAGCTGACCACTGACCTGGGACCAGCTGCAGTTACAGGACAACGACATCATGGCAGTACTGGGTTGTGTATTCAGTGTACTAGTACATCATGGCAGTACTGGGTTGTGTATTCAGTGTGCTAGTACATCATGGCAGTACTGGGTGGTGTATTCAGTGTACTAGTACATCATGGCAGTACTGGGTGGTGTATTCAGTGTACTAGTACATCATGGCAATACTGGGTTGTGTATTCAGTGTACTAGTACATCATGGTAGTACTGGGTTGTGTATTCAGTGTACTAGTACCTGATGTTACTATAGGTAGGTTGTATACTCAGTGTATTCGTACCACTGATGTTACTAGTAGCAGGTTGTATATTCAGTGTATTAGTACCTGATGTTACAACACTAGCTTAGCTTCACTCAACACGTGTTTACCGGCTGTTACCGGCTGTCTACCGGCCGTTTACCGGCTGTTACCGGGAGCCGGTACCGGGAGCCGGTACCGGGAGCCGGTACCGGGCTCGCGCTCCTCGCTCAGAGGCCGAGTGAAGAGCAGATGGAGCCGATCAGCCTGATGCTAAGCTAACATGCTAGCATGCTTGTTTCTCGTGGTTAGCTTCTAGGCTAGCGGCGGGTTGGCGGGCCCGGATGTTGAGGGTTCACACCTGTCCGGTGTGCGCGTGCACAGGTGCTGTTTCTCTACCTGTCCTCTCCGGTTTTCTTCTGCTTCTTGCCCATCCTGCTGCCGCGGCGGTTCTCCGGTTCTCCGGTTCTTTGGTTCTCCAACGTCTCACATCAAAGATCGTCTATTGACAGCCATGCCGGAGAGGTCTCTCCCCGCCTCACAAAACCGATCCGGTAAAAATAAAACTGTCTTTGTTCGGATTTGGATTTATTTGTCCTCTTCTCTATTGTGTAATGTTTGTAATGTTCCTCATGTAACCCAGAAAGCTGTTTATTTTATTGAGTACAAATAAAAAACATTGTTTAAAAAAATAGAGAGGTTATATGCAAAACGTACAGAATCACATTTTAAAAAGGTAATTAAAAAGATAGACTTTTTAATAAATTGCAGACATTTTAATTTAGATAAATATTAAATATGAGAAATATACCAGAATAATCATCTAAATTGTACATGAGTAGTACTTTTAAAACAAATGTAAATATATGTAGAGCCTGTAACAGGCAACATTACAACATATATACAATAATATATACATCTAGATCAAATATTATATGAATAAAGAATAAAATATAAATTAATACGCATTTAGTTTCAGGAGAAAAAAGCAGAGTGAGAGGTCTCTCTCCCCCAGCAACACGCATGGCTCGACTAGGGAGAACTGCGCATGCGTCCTGCGACATGACATGTCTGAGTTTCGTCATGTTTTTGACCCAATAAATAAAGTAAACAATCAACTCGAATTACTTTAACGTATAAATCATTCATTCATACAAATACATTTATTTGAAAGGTCAGCGCTAAAGTTTCCATGTTTTAAATGTATTGATTAATTTAATTTTGAGAAAATTGTAATTAAAGCCACATTATTATATATTTATACATTAAACAATACTGTAACTTCCTTGCAATAAAAATCCTTCTATTTTCTCTGTTTACCTGATATTTAATGTTTTAAATTCACACTCTGCTCATCAATAATTCTTATATTATATAACTAGAATGGGCACTCGGTAGAGCGCATACCTTCGCATATCACAAGATTGAATTATGAACAATCTGGCACTAGTTTCACGCAAATCGGATGCCAATTAACCGAGATATCGCAAATTTACGGTTTTCACCTTTTTGTGACCTTGACCTTTGACCCAATCACTCCCAAAAACTAATCGATTGTTCCTTGGGTCATGACCAATCATCCCACCAAGTTTCATAAGAATCGGCTCAGTTTTGTCTGATTTAGACGAATAACTGACGGACGGACGGACATATTCACAAACGCCGGCGAAAACATTACCTAATACATTTTCAATGCGAAGGTAAAAATCTGTATCTAACTGATAATAAATAACACAATGTTAACAAATTAAATATTGTAGATGTAATACCATGAAATCCACGCGTTTATTAATTGCCCGTAATGACCTCCGCGTCCTCTTGGGGCACCAACGTTCAGCCCATCACGGACACCACCGCGTCACAGAGGCGGTGCAGGCGGCGCCGCCGCTCGCCGCTCTCCGTCCGCATCAGTTCGCTGAAGGCGGCGGCCGCGCGGTGGGGGCAGAACCTGCCGCCGACCAGCGTGCCGCTCAGCTCGTCGCTCAGCCGCGCGGGGAGCCAGTCCTCGGGCGCGTGCAGCTCGCAGCTCTCCACCACGCCGCCCTTCACTTCCGCGTGCAGCCGCGCCGACCGCGCGCCCTCCAGCGGCAGCGCGGTCCGCACGCCGAACGGCGGCGTGCGGCCGAACGTCCAGTCCCAGCCGCGGAGCTCCTCCGCCGCCCTGGCGACGCCGGGGAACGCCGACTCGTCCGCCGGGTCCACGAGCGTGGAGGCCGGGGGGGAGGCGCCGGAGCCGAACTCTGAGGGGAACGTTTGAATCCTTGAGGATGAATTACGTCTTCATTTTTAATATAACACTTAATTTCTGTATAGCGCACCGCTATGAGTTTGTTGTTGTTGTTTGTTTCCATTCATTATTATAAAATCAGTCATATTTGCTGCAGTCAAACTTGAGGCCAGCAGAGGGCGCCGCTCTCCACACATTTCAAAGGAGTACCTGCATTGTACTGGTGCGCCAGTGCGTCCAGAAGCTCCTCCCACTCCAGCGTGGGGGCGTGGTCCCGCAGGTTGGCGACGGGCGAGGGGACGCTGGGCGTGGCGTTGCTATGGATACCGGGACACGAGGGGCGGAGCACGGCGGCGAGGGCGGCGCGGTCGGCCGAGTGCAGCAGGGTGCAGTGGTGGTACGACGACTTCCTGCTCAGTCGGGACGCACTTCCTGTCGGCGAGCAGAGTGTTCAGGGACGCGCCGCGGTGCACTCTGGGTAACGTGGCGCTGCAGGTGCTCCTACCTGAGATCTTGAAGTGCCCGTCGAGCAGGATGTCGAAGCGTTCTGTGGCGTGCACGGCGAGCCGCGGCCGGAGGCGCCGCAGGGCGCCCGTGACCACCTCCAGGTTCCTGCGGCGGTCGTAGGCCTTCTTGGAGGAGAAGAAGGTCAGGTTGAGGTTCCCGAGGTCGTGGAACACGGTGCCGCCGCCGCTCCGCCGCCGAGCCAGAGGGACGCCCGCGCTCCTCATGGCCGCCAGGTGGCACTCGCTCCACGGGTTCTGGTGGCGCCCGATGACCACAGCCGGCCGGTTGCTCCACAGCAGCAGAAGGCCGCGGCGCTCCAGGTCCACATGGGCGTCGATCCAGTCCTCCAGAGCCAGGTTCAGGAACACGTCGGTGGACCGGGACCGCAGGACCAGCCCCCCGGAGGAGGAGAAGGAGGAGCAGGAGGAGCAGCAGGAGCCGGTCTGATGGACTCCTGAGGGGCGTCTTCCAAGAAACAAGGTCCTCCTGATGGACATCATGGTGCCCTTTAAACTACGTCCTCCTCCACAGGGGATGGACGTCCAGACAGCTGGGAGGAGGAGCAGGAGGAGGAGGAATTAAAACACAAGAAACGTCATTATTATTAATCTGTCAAACTAATTAAAAAAAAAAATCTTTAAAGTGAATAAATAAATATATATATTTTTTAAACCATCAATGTCAGTTCGTGTTTTTAAATGTGTTTATTAGTAGTAGTACTACCAGATATAAATATACTTAGATGCAAAACTTCTGCTTTCTAAGTTTAAAAAAGAGACAAGTATGAAAGTGTCCTTCAAGTCTCTGAAGTAATCAGAATGTGAAGACTTTAAGACTGAAGCGCGTGTAGCTTAGCTTAGCATAGCGCTCAGGTCACGTGGCCGAGGCCGACGTGGCGCGTGCCGTGTACTAAAGTGCTCCATGGAGCTCGTGTTCTAAACGTAGTTAAACACTTTAATACACCAACGAGAACAGCAACGTGTTGTTTTACTGACCTGCCAGACGACCGGAGACCGCAGCGCGAACTTCCGGTGTGAGACTTCAAAACAATAGCGACAGGCATAAGGGGAATGGGTTTCTGTACGCGTCGCACCACGTTCTACGCTTTTATTGTGAAGGGGTAACATTTCCGGGTGAGTAACGACCTCCGTCCCACACTTTGAAGGCACCGTGCTCTCCTACGGTCAAGGATAAGAAACGTTCCGACTACAAGGAGAGGTTTATATATTATAATAAATTAATTTACAAACATAGAAAGAGAACTCCGAAAACAACAATCTCAATAAAACATGTTGTGTTTAATTTAATCAAGATCAAAGGCATATTTAAGATCACAACATATTGGTAATTTAATGAATTCATGAATTTCAGGAAGTTTATCCTACATAATTTCTTCTTACAAAAAGATGATAAACTAATAAGATGTAAATATTACACTAAGTTTTATTTAATTTTTTACTATTTTAATTCTTAAAAAATAGTCATACCGATAGTTATATATATATATATATATATATATATATATATATATATATATATATTATTAATATATCTAGATTTACTTATTATAATATTTGTTATACATTATGTACAAATACTGAGTATTTAAGTATACATGTCTCTTTACTGCTGTGTTTGTATTCTATATTTTATTGTGTTTGTAGGAGGTCTGAAGTGGTCTATGGACACACACACACACACACACGTGAGCGCACTAACACACACACACATACTATCAGGTCCAGGTCTGGGTCCAGGTCCAGGTCTGGGTCCAGGTCTGGGTCCAGGTCCAGGTCTGGGTCCAGGTCCAGGTCCGGGTCCAGGTCCAGGTCCGGGTCCAGCGGCCGCTCTGTGCTCAGGAATGTTGTTGTTGTTATTGTTGCTTTCATCCCTCTTGGTCTCTCCTGGGTCTCAGAGCCCTTTATTACCGACGTGAGGCCTCCGGAGGCCTGAGGCGCTTCTCGGGACGCCAGAGGAACCAATCAGAGCCCTGGAGTGCGCGTGGAGGCGTGGCCTCCCTCAGTGGAACAGGGAGGCCACGCCTCCAACGCTCCTCACGACCCGAGGACAACGAGCTCTTCTAGTTTGTAATGTTGACGCAGAGCTCGGTGTTTACTCTGCAAACAGGCGAGGAGGACTCTACTGGAGGAGGTGAGGAGGAGGTGAGGAGGACTCTACTGGAGGAGGTGAGGAGGATTCTACTGGAGGAGGTGAGGAGGACTGTACTGGAGGAGGTGAGGAGGCGAGGAGGAGGTGAGGAGGACTCTACTGGAGGAGGTGAGGAGGACTCTACTGGAGGAGGTGAGGAGGAGGTGAGGAGGACTCTACTGGAGGAGGTGAGGAGGTGAGGAGGAGGTGAGGAGGATTCTACTGGAGGAGGTGAGGAGGACTGTACTGGAGGAGGTGAGGAGGCGAGGAGGAGGTGAGGAGGACTCTACTGGAGGAGGTGAGGAGGACTGTACTGGAGGAGGTGAGGAGGCGAGGAGGTCTGGAGGGGGTGAGGAGGAGCTGAGGAAACAAAGACAAGACCACATTCTTCTCCTAATCCCACTTCCTGTTTCCCTTTGGGCGAGTAATACAGTTTGACTCCTCCTCGCTCCAAAGGTCCTCCTGCCTCGAAGAGGAGGAACAAGTTCGGCAGACGAGGAGGAGGAGGGATGGGAGCGCAGGAGAAGGAGGAGGACGCGGCTCCTCCGGCGGAGAAGAAGGAGAAGCAGAAACACTCCAAGGAGGTGTTCTTCTCCATGCTGCCGGACCGATACGAGCCTCTGATCGAGGAGGAGGAGGAGGAGGAGGAGGAGGAAGAGGAGGAGGAGCAGGAGAAGAGGAGGAGGAAGGAGGAGAAGAAGAGGAGGAGGAAGAAGAAGCACAAGAAGTACAGGAAGGTGAGCGCTGACCTTTGACCTGAAGGGACCATTGATGTTATTTAAAGATATGCAAGTTGCTAAAGGAACTTCAATGACTCAGAGTAACTTTAACTTTAACTTTAAACATTAAACATTACACTTTAAACTTTAACTTTAACTTTAACTTTAAACATTTAACTTTAACTTTAACTTTAAACATTTAACTTTAACTTTAACTTTAACTTTAACTTTAACTTTAAACATTTAACTTTAACTTTAACTTTAACTTTAAACATTAAACATTACACTTTAAACTTTAACTTTAACTTTAACTTTAAACATTTAACTTTAACTTTAACTTTAACTTTAAACATTTAACTTTAACTTTAACTTTAACTTTAACTTTAACTTTAAACATTTAACTTTAACTTTAACTTTAACTTTAAACATTTAACTTTAACTTAAACTTTAACATTAAACTTTAACTTTAACTTTAAACATTTAACTTTAACTTTAACCATTAAACTTTAACTTTAACTTCATGAGTTTTAATAAAAACATTGAAACACAAACGTGTTTCAATGTTTGACGTGTTCCCTCTGTCAATCAGTCAGCGTCTGACCTTTGACCTCTGACCTCGATCAGCCTGACACCAGATAGGCACTGTGGAGTATCACAACAATACTTCAGAGTACTGAGATCAACACATGGACTGAAATAAGTAAATAAATATCCAAAATATATTAAAATGAGGAAGTCTTATGAAAGGAAATAACAATGAATGTTGATTAATTAATAAAATAGGTGTGTTATTCTAAAATATATCGTAAATACAAAAGATGTAAATAAAGGCGTGGTAGATGAACCCTAGGAATAGGATGCATGAAGTGTGAGCCCACCTGGACAGAGGGGGCTGCTAATGCCTTGCTCTGCGGCAGAGGCAGGCCCTGACCCTCCCTGTGTCCTCAGAACGTGGGCAGGGCGCTGCGCTTCAGCTGGAGCTGCCTGGTGCTGGGCCTGCAGAGCCTGGCCTCCGCCTACTGCCCCCCCCTCTCCGCCGTGTCCGTGGTGGTGGCGGAGGTCCACCGCACCGCCGGCCGCAAAGCATGATGGGACGCGTGGCGGCGCCCGGCGGCCGCAGGACGTTGTTCTGGCTTTCATAGGAGTTTAGTCCGTACACTCAGAGGAATGAAATACTTTTCAAAGGTGTTCTTAGCTTTTTTTGGCAGTATTTAAATATATTTATATGTATATATATATATATATATATATATATATATATATATATATATATAAAAATATATGCCTCCTTTGTATTTTATGTTACGACAGATTATGTGCCACAAACTTTACATTCTGTTGTTATTTCTGTGAAGCATATTCTCCCTGGTTTTTATATCTGTGTAATATTATAAATATACTCGTGAACGTTTCTCGTGTCCTCAGTTCATTCCCTACCTCCTTGCATCCTTTCCTAGCCACAGGACTCTTAAGCTTATTGAGTCTCCCTTATCAACCACCCTTCAGAGATGAAGAGAGGGGTACATATATATATATATATATATATATGTATATATATGTGTGTGTGTATATCTATATATATGTGTATATATACACACATATATATAGATATACACACACATATATATACATATATATATACTATACATATATATGTGTGTATATCTATATATATATGTGTATATATACACATATACACATATATACAGTATATATATGTATTTATATATGTATACATACATATATATACATATATGGATATATATACACACATATACACATATATAAATATATACAGTATATATATATATATGTATGTGTAGTGAACGGTTGTGATACGGAATAAACGAGACGCACACTTGTGCGCTCAATTTGAGGAATTGTGTTCTGCTGGTTAATGCAACTTCCACATATGTATATATATATATATATATATATATATATATATATATATATATATATATATATATATATATATGGATACATGTATATATGTATGTATTAGGAATTTAAAAAGAGGTAGTAAGAAAATAAAAAATATGGGTATATATGTATACATATATATACACATATATATACATATATACATATATATACACATATATATATATATATATATATATATATATATATATACATATACGTATATATATATACCCATATTTTAAATGTTCTTATTACCCGTTTTTAAATCCCGTATCATCTTATTTTGAAGTTTTCTGTCTTTTACTTTGGTGGTCAACTATGTGGTGACCAGGTGTAATACCCCACGCGGCCAGCGGGTGTCGCTGCGGCCTCGGGGGGCGGGGCAGCCTGTCTTCTCTCCAGAGGCCATGTCTCCGCTGCAGCTGTCCGTGTACGGCCGCCTGGCCCTCGTCTTCTTCTTCCTCTCCTTCTTCTTCTACCTCGACGTGTTCGTCGCCGCCGTCGTGGCCGGGTCCTGTCGGCGGGGCAACGGCACCGCGGCGCCTGCTGCCGGCCAATCACAGGCGAGCGGGAACCGAGACGTGAGTGCGGTTCCCCCCAGGAGCCATTTTTATTCCTGAAACCAGAAAAACATGTAATCAGTGTCAGTTAGTAATTATTTAAATGTTTGACTTGTGTGTGTGTGTGTGTGTGTGTGTGTGTGCGTGTGTGCGCGTGTCAGTCGGTGTGTGTGTGGGCCGACTGGCTGCCGTACGGCCAGACGGCCTACATGGCCGGCCTGCTGCTGGGATCCCTGGTGGGAGGAGCCTCATCCGACCGGTATCGCCCCACACATTCCATTCCCTGCAGCTCCTTGGCTCCCTGACCTATGACCTCTGACCTCTGACCTCTGCGCCGCCGTCTGCAGGTACGGGAAGCGCACGGTGCTGCTGGCGTGCATGTACGTGCACGCCCTGAGCGGCCTGGTGGCCGCCGCGCTGCCCCAGCCCCTCCTCTACCTCGTCGTGCGCTGCCTGACCGGCGTCTGCTGCTGCTGCGTCCACATCTGCTCCTTCAGCCTGGGTAACGGGAGCGGCCACGCGGACTCTGATTGGTCCTCAGCGGGACACGCGGCCAATCAGAGTCCTGCTAATGAGGAACACTCTGACCTCTGACCTCTGGCCGACGGGGAAGCAAAACAACGAGCCGCTAGACCGGGAGGTTTACGCCACCAGGGGGCGCCTCCTCTGGCGGTATAGAAGTCTCTCTTCATTTCAGGGGCGCTTGTTTTCTCCACAGCCGTGGAGTGGACGCCGCCCGCCGCCCGCATGTGGGCGTCGGCCTTCCTGCCGTTCTGCTTCAGCGTGGGGACGATGGGCGGAGCCCCGCTGGCCTGGCTCAGCCCCACCTGGACGCAGCTGCACCTGTCGCTGGCTCTGCCTCAGCTCGTCTGTCTGCCGCTCTACAGGTAGCTGCACAGCCGTCTGTCCCCCTGTCTCTCTACCTGTCTGTCCCCCTGTCTGTCCTCCTGTCTCTCTACCTGTCTGTCCTCCTGTCTGTCCCCCCGTCTGTCCTCCTGTCTCTCTACCTGTCTGTCCTCCTGTCTGTCCTCCTGTCTCTCTACCTGTCTGTCCTCCTGTCTGTCCCCCTGTCTGTCCTCCTGTCTCTCTACCTGTCTGTCCTCCTGTCTCTCTACCTGTCTGTCCTCCTGTCTCTCTACCTGTCTGTCCTCCTGTCTGTCCCCCTGTCTGTCCTCCTGTCTCTCTACCTGTCTGTCCTCCTGTCTCTCTACCTGTCTGTCCTCCTGTCTGTCCCCCTGTCTGTCCTCCTGTCTCTCTACCTGTCTGTCCTCCTGTCTGTCTCTCTGAACCTGCTCCTCTCCAGCTCCCTCCCAGAGTCTCCTCGCTGGTTGCTCCTCAGGAGGAGGACGGATGTCCTGGAGCGTTACCGTGGCAACAGCCCAGCAGATAAACAGTGTCTGGACTTGGTACCCTCCACACACACACACACACACACACACACACACACACACACACACACACACACACACACACACACACACACACACACACAGGTAAAGTCAAAGTATGTGTGTGTGTGTGTGTGTAGCTCTTGTGGTCCGACCTGCAGGAAGCCACCGAGGCTCAGGAGGAGTCGCCCCCTGGAGGCCACGCCCCCAATGACATCATCCAACTGAAGCATCCGACGGTCCTCCTGCGACTCGTCATCATGAGCTACCTCAGGTACACGCACACACTCACACACTCACACACACACTCACAGGGCCCAAAGGGGCGGGGCTTAACACGCTGCCGCCTGCAGCGTGGCGTCGGCGTTGACGTACTTCGGCATCTGCATGAACATCGGGTCGTTCGGCGTGGGCGTGCACGCCGCCCAGTTCTTCTCCGGCCTGTCGGAGACGCCCGGCCTGCTGGTGCCCCTGCTGCGCCTGGGCCGCCGGCCAATCAGCATGCTCGCCTTGTTCCTGAGCGGCGCCGCCTGCTTCCTGTCGCTGCTGCTGTCCAGACACCACGGTGGGCTCAGTCATTGATCACCGATCAGTCACTGATCACCGATCACTGATCATTGATAGGTGATCAATGATCGGTGATCACTGATCACTGATTATTGATCGCCCTGCAGGCGGGCCGGTGCTGGTGATGAGTCTGGCTCTGCTGGGGAAGCTCTGCATCCTGGCGGCGCTCTTCATCACCACGCTGTACAGCATCGAGCTGTTCCCCACCGGGGTCAGGTACACACACACACACACACACACACGCACACACACACACACACACGGAGAGACACACACTCACACTCCCCCCCCCCCTCCAGGCAGCGCTGCCTGTCCCTGGTCAACTTGTGTTTCCGTCTTGGCTGCTTGGTCAACTCCTTGGTCCCGCCCTTGCCCAACGGGGCGATCTCATTGGCCGCCATGCTGGTGTACGCCGGCGGCCCCCTGCTGGGCTGCGGCCTGTGCTTGCTGCTGCCGGAGACCAGCGGCGCGCCCCTGCCCGACTCGCTGGAGGACTGCGAGCGGCAGCCCCGCCCCCCCGGCACGGCGTTGCTGCGGTGAGAGGAGCCGCCTGCGTGCTGTTAGAAAGGGGCGGGGCCAGCCGTGCTAAGGACCGCCTACTTCCTCTCAGCTCCACCTACTTTACATAGTTGGCCCCATCGTTCCTTCGACTGCCTACTTACCACCGTCTGCAACTACTTCCTGCTGTAGTTACCTACTTCCTGCTGTAGTTACCTACTTCCTGCTGTAGTAACCTACTTCCTGCTGTAGTTACCTACTTCCTGCTGTAGTAATCTGCTTCCTGCTGTAGTTACCTACTTCCTGCTGTAGTAACCTACTTCCTGCTGTAGTTACCTACTTCCTGCTGTAGTAATCTGCTTCCTGCTGTAGTTACCTACTTCCTGCTGTAGTAATCTGCTTCCTGCTGTAGTTACCTACTTCCTGCTGTAGTAATCTGCTTCCTGCTGTAGTTACCTACTTCCTGCTGTAGTAATCTGCTTCCGGCTGTAGTTACCTACTTCCTGCTGTAGTTACCTACTTCCTGCTGTAGTAACCTACTTCCTGCTGTAGTTACCTACTTCCTGCTGTAGTAACCTACTTCCTGCTGTAGTTACCTACTTCCTGCTGTAGTAATCTGCTTCCTGCTGTAGTTACCTACTTCCTGCTGTAGTAATCTGCTTCCTGCTGTAGTTACCTACTTCCTGCTGTAGTAATCTGCTTCCTGCTGTAGTTACCTACTTCCTGCTGTAGTAATCTGCTTCCTGCTGTAGTTACCTACTTCCTGCTGTAGTAATCTGCTTCCTGCTGTAGTTACCTACTTCCTGCTGTAGTAATCTGCTTCCGGCTGTAGTTACCTACTTCCTGCTGTAGTTACCTACTTCCTGCTGTAGTAACCTACTTCCTGCTGTAGTTACCTACTTCCTGCTGTAGTAACCTACTTCCTGCTGTAGTTACCTACTTCCTGCTGTAGTAATCTGCTTCCTGCTGTAGTTACCTACTTCCTGCTGTAGTAATCTGCTTCCTGCTGTAGTTACCTACTTCCTGCTGTAGTAATCTGCTTCCTGCTGTAGTTACCTACTTCCTGCTGTAGTAATCTGCTTCCTGCTGTAGTTACCTACTTCCTGCTGTAGTAATCTGCTTCCTGCTGTAGTTACCTACTTCCTGCTGTAGTAATCTGCTTCCTGCTGTAGTTACCTACTTCCTGCTGTAGTAATCTGCTTCCTGCTGTAGTTACCTACTTCCTGCTGTAGTAATCTGCTTCCGGCTGTAGTTACCTACTTCCTGCTGTAGTAACCTACTTCCTGCTGTAGTTATCTACTTCCTGCTGTAGTAACCTACTTCCTGCTGTAGTTACCAACTTCCTGCTGTAGTAACCTACTTCCTGCTGTAGTTACCTACTTCCTGCTGTAGTAATCTGCTTCCTGCTGTAGTTACCTACTTCCTGCTGTAGTTACCTACTTCCTGCTGTAGTAACCTACTTCCTGCTGTAGTTACCTACTTCCTGCTGTAGTAATCTGCTTCGTGCTGTAGTTACCTACTTCCTGCTGTAGTAACCTACTTCCTGCTGTAGTTACCTACTTCCTGCTGTAGTAATCTGCTTTGTGCTGTAGTTACCTACTTCCTGCTGTAGTAATCTGCTTCCTGCTGTAGTTACCTACTTCCTCTCAGCTCCGCCTACTTTACATAGTTGGCCCCATCTTTCCTTCGACTGCCTACTTACCACCGTCTGCAACTACTTCCTGCTGTAGAAATCTACTTCCAGTCATCCTTGCTTTCTTCCTGTCCTCCTTGCCTACTTCCTGTCGTTGCCTCACTAGAAGAGAACAAAATTACAGTTTTATTTTTTCATTAAATCCCTTAAGTTTCAAAATAAAGTTCAGCTCTCTGTGTGTGTGTGTGTGTGTGTGTGTGTTTTCAGGAAGCTGGTGAGCAGCCATACCAGGAAAACTGAGATGCTCCCTGCAGAGAAAGAAGACCTTCAAACACTGGACTGACACACACACACACACACACACACAACGTATAAATCCCGACGTGTTCCTGTGTCTTCCTTTCAAGTTGAAGTTTATTTAAAATACTTTAAATACTGCTGCTAGTTGTACCTGTGACACTACGTCACGTATTAGTTGTACAGCTGCAGCACCCTCGGCATCACAGCACCAATCCTGTACAATACTGTGTGTGTGTGTGTGTGTGTATGTATATATATACACACACATACACACACAATATTTTGTTATAATTATTCTTCAAATTACATATTCAACATAATTTTAGAGATATCTTCTGTATTTATATCTTCATACAGATTATTTGAGCAGAAACAGAAGCAAACTCAGTAATGCAGATTTATTTAGAACATAATGTATAAAAACACACCCTTCTTTAATTAAACTGACAATTCTCCTTCATTATCAATATTAAAAATAAAATACCATATATATATATATATATATATCTCATGTGTAACAGATCCCGTGAGTGGAGCCCTTAAATACTGTGTGAAGAACACCTGGAAGTTAATAATATTCATTTAAAAGTGACAATAAATAAAACAGTTTGAAAAGAATCTTAAATCCTTGTGTTGTTTTAGTTTGAAGGGGACAGGAAGTGAGCGTTTCATACTAAACAAACATCACCTGTAAAGTGCACCAGTTAAACTACAGATAAAACAATTATCAATAAGTATTCATCCTAATAACTTTAAGTCCAAATTCAGTTTTTTATCAGGTACATTTAAATAGTGTAATAAGTTGGTTTTATTAATGTGAATGAATTATGTTCTTGATCATTAAATTGTGATTTAACTGTTATTCTATTATTGTGTTCTGCCTCTAAAGCTTGTTTACTTCTTACAGAAACAACAACAACTAGTCAAGATGTTTACAACAAACAAACAAACAAACAAACGCTTTTCGATCCAGACTTCAGTTTCCTGCAGCGTTAAGGTACATTTAATGAATTAATCTATATCTATATTTAACTTGAGCGATATCTTCATGACTGAACAACCCTCTGATTATGAGAATAATTCATTCAGGAAACGATAAAGTATCCCAGAGACGGAAGGAGCACCAACCGGGAGACATGTCGGCTGTGTTCACTTTACATTAAAGCGGATGTGCTAATGGGTCCTAAAAGTCCTTCCAGAACCTTCCATTCGCGTGTCGCTGTAACGAGTTACCCCGCTCTAAGATACCGTCCTCCTGCAGTTCCCCCTCAGACCACCAGGGTCCGTCAGAGCGCGACGAAGTTGGCGGGGAAGATGCCGACGCGGCCGTCCGCCAGCTGCCCCTCCCACCAGTCGTACTCGGAGTCCGTCTTGGTGATGATGGTGATGCGGTCGCCGGCCGCGAAGCTCAGGTCGCCGGGCTGCTCGCCCGCGAACAGGTGCGTCGCCGTGACGACGAGCTGCCCGCTGGCCCCGCCCATCGATGATGCTCGAACTGGGAGGGAAAGAAAAAAAGTTGTAATTTGTGGTAGCGAGTCTACGTTTATTTTATACTTCTAATATGAACTGGTATTATCTGATATCAACTGGTATTATGACAGTTGTTTATTTTCTCCACTTGGGGTCACCGTTTCCCTTGTATGTCAAAATTCATGGTTTTGATAAGAATTGTGAACATGTAGATTCAATGTCGTCCCGTCTTCAGCAGCTCAATATTGCTGAGGGAAGAGGATGTACAAAGAGAAAATACCAAACACTTAGGCATCACATGTGTTAGCACTGTGTTACGAGCCTAAACAGAATGCAAGGTGGTCTGAAACATGTCGTCTAGTCTTTTTAGAAGACGTTCCCATGACATGCGTTTGTTTATTCATGTTCCTGTGTTCAGGCCCTGACTGGCATCATGCAGGAATATCTTTGGAACGATTGGATGAGTTGGAGCAATAGATTTTAACTCCTGGCAGTGACAGAGCACCAGGTCCCGACGGACAAAAACACATGTTGCACATATGCTGTCAATTTAGAGTGTTTAGTCCCAATAGTGTTGAGGTCATGAGCATTGAAAACAAGACACGCCCCTAACATCTTCATTGGGCCATAGATGCTTAACACATTGAGACGTTTGAAAACAATGATACATCACAGGTGCTGCAGTGTCACTCATGACCTCCAGGAGGTGCTGCAGCGTCACTCATGACCTCCAGGAGGTGCTGCAGCGTCACTCATGACCTCCAGGAGGTGCTGCAGCATCACTCATGACCTCCAGGAGGTCTGGTTCCAGTCAGACGCAGCGAACGACAACTCGCCAATCGGGTTTTTTTCATCAAATTCAAAATGGCCAAAATCTCAGTAGGCAGAGCTTAGGGATCTGAGAGGCTTTTTTGTAGAGCAGGTCCAAGTGGACACGAGTGGAACATTCAGTCAATCGGACATTCTGGCTGAGGGGCGTCGCCAGTCCAACTTTGAGGGGGCGCTAGAGAGCAACTTTTTAAAGCCGAAGTTCAAATATCAACCTGCCGTACTTCTTATAGTCTTGTTTTATTACACCAGTAATTCCAGATGTGGCCACTAGCGAGTACTGCAGCCTCATAAAACACACACACACACACACGCACACACAACCACAGACACAGACACAACCACAGACACAGACACAACCACAGGAACACACAACCACAGAGACACACAACCACAGAGACACACAACCACAGGGACACACACAACCACAGGGACACACACAACCACAGAGACACACAACCACAGGAACACACACACATGAAATAGAAGTAAGCAAAGGAAAGAGGGGTAGTGGAGGAAAGAAAGAGGGGTAGAAGGAAAAAAGGATAGTGAAGGTAAGGAAGGAAGTACATAAGGAGGAAAAAGGCTAAAAGAAAATGTAACGTAGTAAAGGAAAGGAGGGATTGATGAAGGAAAGGAAAGAAGGAAGTAGAGAAGACAAGAAGAAGAAGTTAATGAGGAGGTAGTGAGCGACTGGAGGTGAAGGAAAGAAGGCAGATATTGAAAGTGAAACTGCCACCTCCTCAAGGAAAGGCTATGTCAGGAAGGCTAGAAGGAAGGATAAAAGGAGACGGGGAGGTGACAGTTTTCAGTTAAACTCACCAGAAGTCTCAGATTTATAGACGGAGACGCTCGGGTAAAGGCTGCTCTTAGGCGCGCTGCCGGGAGGCTGCTGGGAGCTGCTCGTCTGCTGCTGGTAGCTGCTCGTCTGGTACTGGTAGCTGGTTGTCTGGTGCTGGTAAGAAGCCGGCGGTTGCTGGTAAGGAGCTGGCGGTTGCTGGTAAGGAGCTGGCGGTTGCTGGTAAGGAGCTGGCCGTTGCTGGTAAGTGCTTGCCGGTCTCTGCACCGGAGCTGGAGGTCTGGATGGAGCCGACTGGAGAGAGATGGAAATATCATTCAGAACTGCTGACGAATTGTATTTTTAATCGTCCCAATAAAATAGTTTTGCCACTTGAACACTTTCCACTTAATCCTATCAGCCACTCTCGTACCTTCGTACTCATGTTCTTGCTGGTCCAGTCGGTGGTGTAGGCCTCGGTGTAGGCGTCCAGGATGTGGTAGAGGTCGTAGCATTCTGGCGGCGGATCCACATCTCCGTTCAGGATGGCCGATGCACGGATTTCTCTCATGTAGAACCTTTGGGCCACACATGAACTCCCATATTCAATAACCATATTCATGTCCACGTGAGCATCGTTTCTAATGAAGGCCGGTTGCCGGTCATACTTGCGGTTGGTTTCTTTGCGTTCGATGAGACCAGATCCCTCCAGAGAAATACCAGCAAACAGACCTCTGGACCTACAGTAGGTGAAGACCGCCGTCGTGCTGCGAATCGCTACGTCAGCCTCCAGATTCCTGAGCAGTAGAAGGAGAAAGGAGGCCGTTGAGTAAAGTCTGCTGCTGGAACCAAGGAGAGGACTCGAATACATAACCATCCACAGTTCAGCTTTTTAATAGTCCAGCAATGTCGAGTGCAGTGATAGTTCACAAACTGCTGATGTTCTGAGGCGTTCCACAGGGCAGGATCTTGGGTCCTCCATTATTTAGTATTTATAGGTTTCCGTCAGCGTGATAACAAAGAGACTACCGGCCCAATTTGGATAAAGGGTCAAGAAAGGAAGTACTCAATAACAAGAGTGAATCTTTACTTTATAACATTTGACTTTGATTCAAAAATAGAATGTATAGGTTCTAGGTAAGCGAGTAGTCACCGGCCCCGGGGTCCCACAGCGACGGTGCAGTTCCCGCCCAGCGTCAGGTTCCCGCCCTTTGTGAAGGCATCGACGGCCCTCCGGTGGTTCAGGATGATCACCAGGTCGGACACCTGGGGGAGGAAGGTTCACGTCAAATCTACACTACGGTCGGAAAGTTCTGAACCAGCAGTTTCATTGAGGTTCTTCTTCTTTCTTCAATATCAAAGAACGGCATAATGCGTCATTTACATTTGAAAAGTAGAAGAAGAATCTAAAAGGTTCACAGAGCATCTTTCCCTCTGGATGAATCCATCCTTTGAAAGAAAGGACTCACCTCCACCCCGATCTCGAAGCCTCCTCCCAGGCCGGCGATGCCGATGGCCGACGGCGCCGACCAGCCTGAACACAAACCGTAAACAAAGACCGGATCCATCAGGAAGCATTCATGGTAGCCTCCACAGACAGTCGCTTCCGCCCTCACGGCCCCAATTAACCAGAGAATACGGCTCACACTATTGCGCCAACCAAATTAATATGAATGTGTTTCCTCTGGCGTTATGTTGTTAATCCATGTAAAACACTTGGTACCAAGGGGGACTTTCACAAGAACAAAGACAGCTCCTGTGCTGCCTTTATTCACACTGATGGAATCTATACGGCAAATTAAAAGAATATCCAGAATTTATGGCTGTGGTTGTTCTTGGTGCCGGTGGTTTCAGATCTGGTCAGACTGCTCCTTTAATCTGAACAAACAACGACATGCCCTGCAGAGGAGGAGAGTCCGGCCCGTGTGACCCTCTTGGGGTTGTGTTGGCACCACACAACTCTGCATCCTCCTCCACCGCCGGCGCCTGAATAACCATCATGCTGAGACATCAGATGACTCCACGCCACGGGGACATCGGAAGGAATTTTCACTCTATTACCAAAGCAAAACAGCCCAAAATAATAAAAAGGAAACATGAAGGAAGAAGCTGAACATGACTCACTGCCGGATGTCATTCCACATAGAGGACCACCACAAAGATCACTACCACCTCCTCCCAGACCTATAGAACCTAGACAACCAGAAGAAGCTCCCAACAGGAGGTTGTAGAGCCTACAGGACCAGTATCCAGACGCCCACTAGACCCTTGCTAAATGAGACGACTAAACGTCTCCACTAGAACAAGAGTCCTTCTTTAGCTTAGTGGTGCAGACCTGAAGTCATGTGACCATGGTGAAGCTCCTTTATCGACCTTCACGAAAGTTCATTAGTGAAGATAATCCTGATGACCTAAACCCATCATCATCGTCTGTAATAATCTCAACTCTAATGTAAGAATCCTATTGGCTGAAGGGAACCCGTGATGATGACTTCCTGCTGCGCCACAGGACGATGTCCTCCCAGAAACCAGACGAATGGACCACGTCTCACGTCTGTCGGCCAGTCTGGCGATGACGATGCCGCTGCCTCCTCTGGCGGTGATCATGAAGCCGGCCTTGACCACGGAGATGATGGCCAGTCCCTGAGCCTTGGCGATGACATGAGCTGCAACGCACAAACACACCATGATCATGGACGTCTCCGCCAACGCAGGCGGGGGGGGGCGGGGGGAGAGGACGGGCGCCGTCTGACCGGGGATGAGTTTGTCCGGTCCGTTCCTGCTTGAGATTTCGGTGAAGTCTCTGAGGATCTTGGCGGCTTTCTTCGCCTCGGACTTCAAGTTGGAGGGTATCGGGTTGCTCACTAAGAAACAACACAAATTACACAGTTTACTTCAACATTAGCAGCTCAGTCGGCGGCTGTTTGACCTGCCTCGTACTACGTTTGGCCCAGAACAAACTCAGACTGCTGGGGCACAAAGAGGATCCACAGAACTCCTCAATGGACCCATTGTCAGCTTCACTTTTGGTCTTTTTATCTGAATCTGTGGCAAAGACTTTTTTTAGATGGCTCTGAATGCCGGTTTTTCTCTTCTTATTGGCGGCGCAGGCAGCCGCCGCACGGCGACGCTCACTGGATTATAACAGCAGATGTAGTTGTTGTTGTTGTTTTAGCCTCCAACAACCACCCGTCTGTTCTCACCGGTTCATGCTCTCATTTCTACGGGTGGCAAGACGCAGCTCTTCTGTCAGATGTGGTGCATCGCAAGATCTCACCCGATAACAGAAAAGATGGAGGGAACGCCAGTTTACCAAAACCTGTTCCCCTCCAGACGGAATCAGAGCCCAACCCCAACAGTCCGGTTGTCATTGTGCAGTCCAGCTTCCTGGAGCTCCACCGACGCACTGAAGAGCGGCTCGGTAGGCCGAGGGTGTTGTTGTGTCACGAGTCAGGAATGTGCTGCTGTTGGCAGACCGGTCCGTTGGGTCCGACTCCACCGAGACAGACTGGGGCGCAAACCCGTTCTAATGGTCTTCATGTTCGAGGACTTTCTGTTGGTCTTTGAGGAGGTTCTATTCATCAGTCAGGAGATTATCGTAGTCTTTATGGTCTATGAGGAGGTCGTCTTGGATAAAGAGGTTCCGATGGTCTTTCAGGTGGTTATAGTTTCTACGATAGTCCTCCAACACGTCTCTAAAGTAACAGCTTGCTCGTATGTGGAGGTAATGGGTTCTAGGGAGTGGACGTTCCTGAGCTGGAAGAGGCTTGGTGAGTCTTTAAACACCTGGTCATGTGATGTAGTGACTCATGAAGCAGCCAATGAGCTCAGTGAGGTGACACGGCTTTCATGAAGGTATTGAAACCAGTTCATGATGTCATGACTCCTTTAAGACCACGAGAACCCGCTTAAAATAAATACAATCCAATTATAACCTTGAAAAATCAATAGAACCACAAGAACCTCTTCCACCAATGGAAACCCTTAAAGACGACTACAACCACTGCAATGGTTCTGTCGTCCTCAGATATCAAGGAGCCTCTCCATGAAGACTAGAACTTCATTACAGACATGCCACTAGATCCTGCTCAGACGCAACCACCCCTGTAAATACCACGAGGACTTCTCGGAGAGCACGAGAACCTGGCCAGAGAATGTAGAACCTAAAAAGGACTTCTCAGAAATTAACTCGGAACACTTTCACACAGGACGAGAAACGTACAGCCAAAAGAACCTCCTTAAAGACCACTAGACCCGGATCAAAAGAACCTCCTTAAAGACCACCAGACCCTGATCAGAAGAACCTCCTTAAAGACCACCAGACCCTGATCAGAAGAACCTCCTTAAAGACCACCAGACCCTGATCAGAAGAACCTCCTTAAAAGACCACCAGACCCTGATCAGAAGAACCTCCTTAAAGACCACCAGACCCGGATCAAAAGAACCTCCTTAAAGACCACTAGACCCGGATCAAAAGAACCTCCTTAAAGACCACCAGACCCTGATCAGAAGAACCTCCTTAAAGACCACCAGACCCTGATCAGAAGAACCTCCTTAAAGACCACCAGACCCGGATCAAAAGAACCTCCTTAAAGACCTTAAAGACCACCAGACCCTGATCAGAAGAACCTCCTTAAAGACCACCAGACCCAGATCAAAAGAACCTCCTTAAAGACCACCAGACCCTGATCAGAAGAACCTCCTTAAAGACCACCAGACCCGGATCAGACAGGTAGCCACAGACAGGTAATCAGACAGACAGGTGTACACAGGTATTAGAATTCTTCACAGAATCCATCAGCTGAATCAAACTTACTTTTCCTTCTTTCTCTGGTTGGACACCTGCGGACAGGTGAGCTGCGCGAGCCTTTCTCTTTTCTCTTTACTTCCGCCTTACCTGAGTCTCCTCACAACACCGCACGCCGCCGGAAACCACACGGACACGCGCACGCACGTCACGTGATAGCAGAGGATTGAGCACACCTGTGCAGGTGAAGGCGCTTCGTGAAGACATTTTGTGACGTCACAGGTGACGAGGAATACACTAATAAACTGTCCTCGAGGACATCCCCGACTAGAAGGTGTATGAACACCTGGGCACGCTCTCGTGCGCGCTCCCGAGATCTATTGCTTTTGCCGCCCTCAGTTCAGTCTCTCAGGCAAAGCACGCAGAACCTCGTCGAACTATAAAGTGATTATATTACTAACATATAATTATAATGTTTACTCACTCGAACATCCAACAGCTAGTGTGCGTTTTGTTCATAGCATCACTCAACCTCAGGAGAAGGCTGTTGAGGCTCTAGAGCTGCGTGAGGCAGAGGGCGACATGAAGCAGGCTGTTCCTGCTGCAGCTCCTCCCGAGGACTCGGGGACATCCCCACCGCCGCGTGCTCACAGTTACACCTGATCATTGTTTCATCTGAATCCCTGCAGGGAAATAAACGTCCGTCCTCTGGGAGGTCAGAGGTCACCGGCCTGGGGAATAACGCTCAGCAGCCATGTTGTTTCTCCAGAATAAGGACAATTAGAATAATAACCATAAGAGACGGAAGATAAACATCCACCGCGAGGCTCAGTTGATTCACACAAGTAATAAGTAGTAGTATTGGTATTGGTAGTAGTAGTAGTAGTAGTAGTAGTAGTGGTGGTAGTAGTAGTAGTAGTAGTAGTAGTAGTAGTAGTATTGGTAGAGGGAACATTGATCTCTTCTTCCAACAACCTAAACATCTAAACACCTAAACGTAATTTCCCGGTTGCACTTGAACGCGTCAGTCACGCGCTGCCCTCCAGCCGCCGCGGGCAGCGCGTGACCAGCTGACTGAAGTAGCCGGCCACGCCCCGCCCACATGGAAGGGGCGTGGCTCACGATGACGCGTCACTGGCGAGTCACACGAGGTGACCACACGCTCATCCGGGTCACTCCACACTGAGACTGCAGGTTTCCTGCTGCGTTCAGGCTCTCCTTGGTTCTCATACGACTTAACCAAACTAAGAACACAAGAAATACAAAAGAAAGTAGAATAAAAAAGTATTAAGCATTTTAATGAAGTAAAAGTACCAATATCACACTGAGAAATATATATAGAATGTATTAAATATCATCGTAGTTTATATAGTTAAAGTATTAGAACTAAAAGTACAGCTATCATGATTATTATTGTCAAGGTTATTATTATTGTCATTATTATAATTCAACTATTCTTATTATTCTTATTATTATTATTATTATAATTAAACTATTTATTTTTATTATCATAAATTATAATTAGAATTATTTTCATTATTATTTTTAACAAACTGTCATACAAATCAAATAAATGTGTAAAAGTATAAAGTTGCATTAAATGTCAACAGTGAAAAGAAAATGATGATGATGAAGATGCTGGTGATGATTTTCATCTCTCCAAACACAACTCTTCTTCCTCTCCCATCGTTATCTTCTTCTTCAATCTCTTCTGCTTTCATCCTCCCGCTCTCTTTAAATAGCCTGCTGGATAAACACCACTCGTCCATTTATCTTCTTAATGTGTTTCCACTGTGTGTGAGTGAGTGAGTGTGTGAGTGTGTATGTGTGTGTGTGTGTGAGTGAGTGAGTGAGTGAGTGTGTGAGTGTGTGTGTGTGTGTGTGAGAGTGTGTGTGTGAGTGTGTGTGTGTGTGTGTGTGTCCATAAACCACTTCAGGCCTCCCAGGCCAACAAGTGGAAATCATCCAGTTTGAGTCATTTTTCATGTAGGCTGCTATAAATTATCCAGCAAGTCGTCTTCTACCAGACAAGTTAATGATCCAGTCCCTACAAGTCTTCCTCCAGGTCTCCCAGTCCCTACAAGTCTTCCTCCAGGTCTCCCAGTCCCTTCAAGTCTTCCTCCAGGTCTCCCAGTCCCTACAAGTCTTCCACCAGGTCTCCCAGTCCCTACAAGTCTTCCTCCAGGTCTCCCAGTCCCTACAAGTCTTCCTCCAGGTCTCCCAGTCCCTTCAAGTCTTCCTCCAGGTCTCCCAGTCCCTTCAAGTCTTCCTCCAGGTCTCCCAGTCCCTACAAGTCTTCCTCCAGGTCTCCCAGTCCCTTCAAGTCTTCCTCCAGGTCTCCCAGTCCCTACAAGTCTTCCTGACTCTCTCACACACACACACACAGCTCAAGCCACTCCCCCGAGCTGTCAATCAAAAGTGTTTGTTTAAAGTACAGTGTATGTGTTCAGGTGTGTGTGTGTTCAGCTGTGTGTGTGTGTGTTCAGGTGTGTGTGTGTTCAGGTGTATTCATCACAGATTAGTGGTTACCTGTCACAGCTGTTGGTTTAAAGTTGTTCCGGCTGCATTCCATGTAAGCTGCAGGACATGGAGCGGCTCGTTGAGGCTCCAGCTGCTGCAGAGAGATTCACCAGAGCACTGACGACTAGAGTCAACTCATCTCTAACTCATGTCTAACTCATGTCTAACTCATGTCTAACTCATGTCTAACTCATCTCTAACTCATCTCTGACTCATTCTAACTCATCTCTAACTCATCTCTGACTCATCTCTAACTCATCTCTAACTCATCTCTAACTCATGCTTAACTCATGTCTAACTCATCTCTAACTCATCTCTGACTCATCTCTAACTCATCTCTAACTCATCTCTGACTCATGCTTAACTCATCTATAACTCATCTCTAACTCATGTCGAACTCATCTCTAACTCATGCTTAACTCATCTCTAACTCATGTTGATCTCATCTCTAACTCATGTTGAACTCATCTCTAACTCATGCTTAACTCATGTCTAACTCATCTCTAACTCATCTCTAACTAATCTCTGACTCATCTCTAACTAATCTCTAACTCATCTCTAACTCATCTCTGACTCATGTCTAACTCATCTCTAACTCATCTCTAACTCATCTCTAACTAATCTCTGACTCATCTCTAACTAATCTCTAACTCATCTCTAACTCATCTCTGACTCATCTCTATCTCATCTCTAACTCATCTCTAACTCATCTCTCTCTGTCGTCGTATGTGGCTGAATGCTATAAATAAATAGTCTTAATTATTAAAAGTGTCTTTATTTTTCTTTCAGTCTGTATATATTGCACATGGGCAGATATGATGATGATGATGATGATGATGATGATGATCCCTAACCCAGTCAGCATCTGGATTCTGTCGTCCAATCAGAGAGTTTGTCCATTTACTTCCTCCAAAGGCTTCAAACGGGTAAAACAACAACAACAACAAAGCCTCCAAAGTAAGACTCCGGCTGAAGAAGGCAGTCCAGAGGGAGCCTGCCGGCCTCCAGGTGAGCCGGCCTCCTGTCTTAAAGCAACAGGCACCTGGTCCTGTTCTGTGGATCTGGTTCTGTGGATCTGGTTCTGTGGACCTGGTTCTGTGGACCTGGTCCGGCCCGGTGTGGAGGATACAAGTGAACTAAACTGAAGGTCCATGGTGGTGGCTGGAGGGGAATGACATCATGCGGCTGCAGCGGACCCGGTTCCTGAACCCGGTTCCTGTTGGCTGCTCGTCAGAGCAAGAACCACGAGAGGTTCTGTAGATAAAGAAGGAACCCTTAAAGAGAAGCTCGGAAGAGAACCTCAAAAATACAGTCCACGTGTTCTATAGTCCACATGTAGTCCACGTGTTCTCTAGCCCACATGTTCTCTAGTCCACATGTAGTCCACGTGTTCTATAGTCCACATGTAGTCCATGTGTTCTCTAGCCCACATGTTCTCTAGTCCACATGTAGTCCACGTGTTCTATAGTCCACATGTAGTCCACGTGTTCTATAGTCCACATGTAGTCCATGTGTTCTTTAGTCCACATGTTCTCTAGTCCACATGTAGTCCACGTGTTCTATAGTCCACATGTAGTGCACATGTTCTATAGTCCACATGTAGTCCACATGTTCTATAGTCCACATGTAGTCCACATGTTCTCTAGTCCTCATGTAGTCCACGTGTTCTCTAGTCCACATGTAGTCCACGTGTTCTATAGTCCACATGTAGTCCACATGTTCTATAGTCCACATGTAGTCCACATGTTCTATAGTCCACATGTAGTCCACGTGTTCTATAGTCCACATGTAGTCCACATGTTCTATAGTCCACATGTAGTCCACGTGTTGTCTAGTCCACATGTAGTCCATGTGTTCTATAGTCCACATGTAGTCCATATGTTCTATAGTCCACATGTAGTCCACATGTTCTATAGTCCACATGTAGTCCATATGTTCTATAGTCCACATGTAGTCCACATGTTCTATAGTCCACATGTAGTCCACATGTTCTATAGTCCACATGTAGTCCACGTGTTCTATAGTCCACATGTAGTCCACATGTTCTCTAGTCTACATGTTCTATAGTCCATATGTAGTCCACGTGTGCTCTAGTCCACATGTAGTCCACATGTTCTATAGTCCACATGTAGTCCACATGTAGTCCACATGTTCTACGGTCCAGGTGTTCTACAGTCTCTGTTCTACGGTCTCTGGTCTACGTACAGGTGGCAGGTTCCCGTAACCATGGCGATGTGTATGATGGTCTGCCTCCCCCCGGCTCCGCACAGCGAGCGCTGCTGTTCAGGCGAGTCAGCAGACGAGCACAGCGCCTATAATCTGGAGTCACATGGAGGCTTAGCTTAGCTTAGCTTAGCTTAGCACGACAAGCCTGCAGCCACCTGATTGGTTAGATAACACTTCAAAGGAATCTTCATTTACTCTGTAACTACTATGTGTATTAGCACTGTGTTATTGTTACAGAGTACTCTACTATGTGTATTAGTACTGTGTTAAAGAGATGTGTACACACACATACGCATGCACAGACACACACAGACACACTCACACACACACTTTCTCTCTCTAAAGTAAACAACGGGGTGAACGGATGATTTAACATCACAGGAGCTGCTGTTGTGACACGACCACTGACTGATTCCACACTGAGAGTGTGTGTGTGAGTGTGTGTGTGAGTGTGTGTGTGTGTATCTGTGTGTGTGTGTGTGTGTTCGCTCACAAGCGGGCCGGGTGCAGTCTCTGGTTCCGTGGTAAAGTCTGTAGAAATGTTTCCGACACTTTGAGTTGACGTTAAGAGGACCTGAGGACGAGGTCACATGTCAGGGAGCTGCGCTCTGATTGGCTGTTACTTTCACTATAGTAAACGACTAATAACACAAAACCAGTGGAGTCAAACACTTGAAAATATAATAACACATGAACAATAAGACATGAACAATAAGAGATGAACAATAATACATGAACAATAAGACATGAACAATAACACATGAACAATAAGACATGAACAATAAGCCATGAACAATAAGACATGAACAATAAGAGATGAACAATAAGACATGAACAATAAGAGATGAACAATAAGAGATGAACAATAAGAGATGAACAATAAGACATGAACAATAAGACATGAACAATAAGACATGAACAATAACACATGAACAATAAGACATGAACAATAACACATGAACAATAACACATGAACAATAAGAGATGAACAATAACACATGAACAATAACACATGAACAATAAGACATGAACAATAAGACATGAACAATAACACATGAACAATAACACATGAACAATAAGACATGAACAATAACACATGAACAATAACACATGAACAATAACACATGAACAATAACACATGAACAATAACACATGAACAATAACACATGAACAATAACACATGAACAATAACACATGAACAATAAGACATGAACAATAACACATGAACAATAACACATGAACAATAACACATGAACAATAAGAGATGAACAATAACACATGAACAATAACACATGAACAATAAGAGATGAACAATAACACATGAACAATAAGACATGAACAATAAGACATGAACAATAACACATGAACAATAAGACATGAACAATAAGATATGAACAATAAGACATGAACAATAAGACATGAACAATAAGACATGAACAATAAGACATGAACAATAGCACATGAACAATAAGAGATGAACAATAACACATGAACAATAAGAGATGAACAATAACACATGAACAATAAGACATGAACAATAAGACATGAACAATAAGACATGAACAATAGCACATGAACAATAAGACATGAACAATAAGACATGAACAATTAGACATGAACAATAAGAGATGAACAATAAGACATGAACAATAAGAGATGAACAATAAGATATGAACAATAAGACATGAACAATAAGACAGGAACCAGTAATGCATTTAAAACTTAACTTAAGTAACAGTAATTATATTGATATGTATTATACAAAACAAAGGTATTCAGATGAAATATATATTTTTTAATACATAAACAAGTATAAGTGAATTTAACATAAAATGATGTAATTCTGTTTATTTGTTTTAATATTCCTTATTTCCATTTTCTTTTCTTTTCGTATTTATTTCTCTTCATATTTGACTTAGTCCGTTGTTATTTGTGTGACTATTTGTGTATATGTATGTGTTCATGAGTACTCTCTCACCTGTCAGGTGTTGGAGGAACTTCTCTTTGTGTCTTTGATCTCTGGGACGACGCTCTGGAAGAAATAACTTTATTTTGAAAATCAATATTTAATCCACGAGGACGTTTCCCAGATCAGGATGTCCAGACGATGAAGAGGATGATGAAGAAGACAATGAAGAAGAAGATGATGAGGATGATGAAGAAGACAATGAAGAAGACTATGAAGAGGATGATGAAGACGAAGATGGAGAAGATGGTGAAGAGCGGCTCTAATAAAGTCCAAACTATACATTAAACTTCTTCAGTACTTCAGTTCTCTGAGTCCTGCTCTACCAAAGTACTGCAGTACAAGTACCATGACATGTACTTCAAGTACTAGACCTGAGTACTGCAGTACCAGTGACAGTACTTTGAGATGACAGTACATTGTACTCTTTATATACTACAAGTTTATTTGGTGTTTTTTCCTTTGTATTTGAATGCAGGACCAGTATTTTTATACTGTAGTTGTAGTACATTACTAAAATACTATGAAGTACTGCTGGTACTTTAAATTAAATTAATTACTACATTAAATATAGTTAAAATATAATTTAAATCTACTTTCAATATAGTTTAAATATACTTTAAATATAGTTTAAATGTACTTCAAATATAATTTAAATATACTTTAATACTTTGGTACTAGTACTCCTGTTGGTACCATAGTACTGACCCGGTCTCTGGTGGGACCGTCGCTGTCTCTCCAGACTCTTCACTCCGTCTCTGCTGGTCTGGTTCTCGGTCCGGTTCTCGGTCCTGGTCTCGGTCCTGGACTCGGTCCTGGTCTCGGTCCTGGTCTTCAGGGACCGGCCCACCAGGTCCAGCTGGCTGCAGCGTCCCGCGACCAGCAGCAGGAGGAGCAGCGCGGACAGCAGCATCCCGAGCGGGACCGGCACTGGGGTCCTCCTGGTCTCCTGGGGTCCTCCTGGTCCTCCTGGTCTCCTGTGGTCCTCCTGGTCCTCCTGGTCTCCTCCTCTTATCCCGGGTTGCTCTGGGTCCGAGCCGCGTGGCGCGCGCCGGGGCCCGTCATGCTCAGACCGGCCGGTGCGGCGCGTGCAGCTCCATCAGCACCGGGACCGGCTGCCAGCTGGACCAGGACTCTGTGGACCAGGGAGCTGGATCAGGACTCTGTGGACCTGGACCAGGGAGCAGGACCAGGACTCTGTGGACCAGGGAGCTGGACCAGGACTATGTGGACCAGGGAGCTGGACCAGGACTATGTGGACCAGGGAGCTGGACCAGGACTATGTGGACCTGGACCAGGGAGCTGGACCAGGACTATGTGGACCAGGGAGCTGGACCAGGACTATGTGGACCTGGACCAGGGAGCTGGACCAGGACTATGTGGACCAGAAACGGGACTCACTGTCCCGGGCGGACCCCTGGTCCTTAAAGCCTGCACGAGACCCCCTGCAGATCCTTGTGGATCAGATCAGCTCCTCCTCCTCCTGCTCCTCCTCCTCCTGCTCCTGCTCCTGAATACTCCTCTCCATGCGCTGCTCACCTTATCACGGAAATACAAGAGGAGGAGGAGGAGCAGGAGGAGGAGCAGCAGAAGCAGGAGCAGGAGGAGGAGCAGGAGGCGGAGGTGCAGCACTCGCTCATGGAGGACAGGGCTCCTGGGCCTCCTCTCTTCTTCTCTGCAGTAACAGAGTTCCCAGAATGCAAAGCGTGTAGCCCCTGAGCTTCTAGCTGAGGAGGACCTGAAGGTCCCAGACCAGAAGGAGGGCTCAGGGTCCCAGGGGGCCTCAGGGGGTCTCCAGGGGTCCAGGTTCTCCTCTGAGACTCAGGGTG
This sequence comes from Liparis tanakae, assembly GCA_036178185.1. Taxonomy (NCBI): domain Eukaryota; kingdom Metazoa; phylum Chordata; class Actinopteri; order Perciformes; family Liparidae; genus Liparis; species Liparis tanakae. The sequence goes on from CM070103.1 coordinate 389,601, forward strand.
TCTGGGGGCTCAGCGATCAGCGGGAGGCGGGGCCAGGACCCAGAACCCAGAACCCAGGACCCAGAACCCAGGACCCAGGACCCAGAACCCAGGACCCAGGACCCAGAACCCAGGACCCAGGACCCAGAACCCAGAACCTAGGGCCCAGAACCCAGGGCCCAGGACCCAGGACCTAGAACCCAGGACCCAGGACCTAGAACCCAGGACCCAGGACCCAGCAGGTCCAATGGAACCTGAGCCGCTTCTTTAATAACTACGTCTCTGACCCTCTCGGTCGTAACCATGACGACCGGCTGAGCACCACGTGTCTCGTCCCTGAACAACAACAACAACAACAACAACAACAACAACAACAACAGCAACAGCTCAGTGCCGCTGGTCCTCTGGCAGTCCCTCTTAC
>CM070103.1:395000-407500 GCA_036178185.1 Liparis tanakae
TATATATATATATATATATATATATATATATATATATATATATATATATATATATATATTGTATTACTGCCTGCGTGGTGCATGCTGGGTAACCTGTGGGTGTAGCTGCTGCTGAAGGATTAATAGTCATCTAATAATAGACGTGTCTGTCCCTTTAAGGAGTCTTAAAGGGACAGACACAAGCGTTCTGATGAGAGGTTGTTGGGATCAATAACCTCGGCGCTCCAGATGTGCAGCGGTTAGTTAAACATCCACATCTGTCTGTCATCGCTCACACCAGCAATTATGTAATAATTATAAATCTGACTTATTAGCATAACATTAATTGCTTTGTTTCATAAAGGCCAGCTGGCTAATTGTTCCCTGTTCTGCTAATTGATCCCGACTGGAGGTGTGTGTGTGTGTGTGTGTGTGTGTGTGTGTGTGTGTGTGTGTGTGTGTGTGTGTGTGTGTGTGTGGCTCCACCGGCTGAAGGGATCATTGTGTCTGCAACAGTTGTTTCGTTTCATTAGTCTTGTGTTTAAAGATTTAAACGTGTCTGTCCTGTGCGTCTTCCAGTGGGAACTACAGTACCCACAATGCAACTCCACCACAATGCATTGTCCGTATGAAGCTGATGTACATGTACAACCCGAAGAGTAAAAGTACAGGAGGATTAAAACCACAACGGCCTTGACCCCGCCCACCCCCCTCCCGCGGACCAATCACCACGCTGACCTTGGCGAGCCGCCATCATGTGGCCCCGCCCCCCCGTCACTCACAAGTTGACATGCCTGCGTGGCTTTGACCTCTGACCTCGGCATGTGTTACTCTGGGTTGAAGCGTGAAGACGTCCTGCTCGTCTTATTCTACACACCCGAAGCAATGCATGCTGGGAAACCACGGCTCCACGAGGGAAATACATTTAACTGCTGAGAGATATTAGTGATGTCACAATTATATTATTATTATGTTATTATATTAGCAGGGAGTTGCAATGAATGTGTATAAATATGTATATATAAATGTATGTATATATATATATATATATATATATATATATATATATATATATATATATATATATACATATATATATATATATATATATATATATATATATATATATGTATATATATATATATATATATATATATATATATATATATATATATATATATATATATATATATATATATATATGTATATATATATATGTATATATGTATATATATATATATATATATATATATATACATATATACGTATATATGTATATATATATCTCCAGCCAGAAGTGCTGCTCCTGGCTGACGGATGATGTTCCTGGTTCTCCGCGTGGCGAGCAGGACTTCATGTCCAGCCTTAATAGCGCTCGTTTTCTGCCTTGTTCAGTCCATTAGCGCCCCCCCCCCCCTCCCCCCTGAGTGGCGGGCCCGCCACTAATTACGGCGTGAGGGATGGTCGGGAGGGCTCGTTAGCGGCGGAGCGAGCCGGAGCATACTGTCTCTCTCCCGGTTAATGATGGTGGATCCGCGGCGCGCGGCGCTCCATCACGCGGCGGAGCGCCGGCGGTCCGATCCCCTCTGCAGATCAAAGCCACGCTCCACGGAAATATGAAGAACCGTCCAATCAAATGAACATCAACCGCTCATATGGGGCCATGGGTTAGCTTAGCATAAAGACTGGGAGTGAAGGGAAACGGCTAGCATCCCGAGAGATGATCACCGCTTTACAGTGTGTTCATATGTCAGGTACTAGTACTACGAAGACTACTCGTACCACTAGTACTACTAGTACTACGAAGACTACATATAGAGTAGTACTATAGTAGTATAGTAGTACTCTACTACTACTACCAATCACGTAAATCACGTCTCTAAATATAATATTTTGGGACTTCAACAAGTGGAGCAACGAGGAAGGAGTTTGATTCCCAGAGCCCCCCCCCAAAGCGCCCCCCCCCCCCCGGAGCCCCCCCCCCAGAGCCCTTTATCTCTTTAACTCTTTATCTCTTTAACACCATCTCTTTATCTCTTTAAATCGTTATCTCTTTAACTCTTTATCTCTTTAACTCTTTATCTCTTTATCTCTTTAACTCCATCTCTTATCTCTTTATCTCTTTATCTCTTTAACTCGTTATCTCTTTATCTCTTTAACTCCATCTCTTATCTCTTTATCTCTTTATCTCTTTATCTCTTTAACTCCATCTCTTTATCTCTTTAAATCGTTATCTCTTTAACTCTTTATCTCTTTAACTCTTTATCTCTTTATCTCTTTAACTCCATCTCTTATCTCTTTATCTCTTTATCTCTTTAACTCGTTATCTCTTTATCTCTTTAACTCGTTATCTCTTTATCTCTTTAACTCTTTATCTCTTTAACTCGTTATCTCTTTATCTCTTTCACTCTTTATCTCTTTAACTCTTTATCTCTTTAACACTCTAACTCGTTATCTCTTTATCTCTTTAACTCTTTAACGCTCTAACTTGTTATCTCTTTAACCCTTTATCTCTTTATCTCTTTAACTCTTTATCTCTTTATCTCTTTAACTCTTTAACACTCTAACTCGTTATCTCTTTAACTCTTTATCTCTTTAACTCTTTATCTCTTTAACTCTTTATCTCTTTAACTATTTAACTTTTTAACTCTTTAACACTCTAACTCTTTATCTCTTTAACTCTTTATCTCTTTAACTATTTAACTTTTTAACTCTTTAACACTCTAACTCGTTATCTCTTTATGTCTTTAACTCGTTATCTCTTTAACTCTTTATCTCTTTAACTCTTTAACTCTTTATCTCTTTAACTCTTTATCTCTTTAACTCTTTATCTCTTTAACTCGTTATCTCTTTAACTCTTTATCTCTTTATCTCTTTAACTCTTTAACGCTCTAATTCGGTGTCCTCCTGATCTGAGGGGAGGCGGGGTTAACCGGTCCGTCTGGTTCTGGTTCCGGTCGGCTCACCTGACGCTGCCGTGTGACGGGGTCAAAGGTCAGCGGCAGCAGTCGTTACACACACACCTGCCCTGAGGGCCGTGGCGGCTCCTCCAGCTGTCACCAGAGAGCATCTTGGGAAATGGAAAACTACCTCCTTCCACCAGCGCAAACATCTCCCAACGCACGAACGCCCCGAGGTCCTGTTGTGGACCGGAGCCTGAACGCACCGCGACGCCTCTAATGGCCTCTCGCCTCTCCAAACACCGCGCCGTGCGTTTGTTCCCCTAAACGGCGCCCGGCCGTTGGGGGGCCGGTTATGGCGTGATGATGTGAGCAGGTACCCCCCCCCCCCCCCCCTCCGGCCCATTAGGATGAGCGGCGGCGCTCGGCCAGGAGAGGTTTAATTAAATCACCGTCCAATCATAATCCATGTTGTTAATTAAACTGGATAATTTATAAGTACAAAAGAGGATATTTATTACCCCCCCCCCACAACCTTTTACTATTGATGCCGTGTGATTGATGCCGACACGGCGCCCGCTCACTATTTGTCTAATGGCCGTGCAATTAAAGCTCGCCGCCCGCCGCCGCTGATTGAATTTGTCAGCGCTAATTGAAAAATACTGATATTTAATGTCTGGATCAGGATCCGTTAACGAGAGCGGGGGGGGGGGGCAGCCATGCGTGCCCTTGACTCGGCCCAGGAGCTGGAGGTGGTCCTCTGGGACTCGGGGGTCAGAGGTCACCTGAAGCATCTCTGGCTGCGTTTCACTGGATTTAAATGAAGTGGAGGAGGAGGAGGAGGAGGAGGAGGAGGAGGGGGATTATTGAGTCAGATCCAGATGTGAAGTCTGGAGGACTTTACATCATTTACCCACAAGGAGGCTTTATGTATTTATTTATGTTTTAGTCACACACACACACACACACACACACACACACACACACACACACACACACACACACACACACACACACACACACGTCCCTAAATGGCCCGTGGTCCCAATTTGTGTAATTGGCATTCATCCAGACGATTTAAGGCGAGCTGGCGCGTCATCCCGGCCGGCCAATCAGGGGCCGGAGCGCGGCCAGGGGGCGTGGCCTGCGCGGAGCAGGCAGCGCAATTAAACCTCGAGGAGCGCGATTTAAATCCCAAACAGCTCCGGACGCGCAGGCAGCAGCACGCGCTCCGTCACACGCACGCGCACACCCTGAGCCTCAGCGGGAGAGAGGAGACCCGGTCCCGGTCACGGTGAAGCCTCAACGGACGGTGTGACCTCTCCGCCGGGTTGTGTTTCTCCTCCGATGGAGGGGGTCCGGTGACCGGACTGCCGCTCTACAGCCTGACCGCCGCGGCTCCACCGGGACTACCGGGACTCTACGGGGTCTACGCGGCTCCTCCGGGACTCTACGGGACTCTACGGGCTCTACCGGACTCTACGGGGCTCCACCGGGGCTTTGCCGGGGCTCTACCGGACTCCACGGGACTTTACCGGGGCTCCACCGGGACTCCTCCGGGGCTCCACCGGACCCCCTCCGGTCCCCCTCCGGCCCCCCTATGAGCGCGGCGTTCAGCCCGCCGTCCTTCATGGTGATGCCGCGGCCCTTGGGCAGCTCCTCCGCCTTCAGCATCGACTCCCTGATCGGCGGGCCGCCGCCGCCCGGTCCCGGGCCCTTCGTGTACACCGGGTACCCGATGTTCATGCCCTACCGGTCCGTGGTGCTGCAGCCGCCGCCGCCGCCGGCTCTGCCCGCCGGTCACCACCTGCAGGGCGGCTTCTGCTCCGGCCTCGCGCCGGGCATGGCGCTCAGCTCCGGCCTCATGGCGGCGCTGCCCGGCGGCTTCCCGCCACACCGGGAACCGGCGAGGAAGTTCAGCCCCGCGCGGCACGCGGAGGACGGGAAGAGCTTCCTGCCGAAGGAGGCCTTCCACGACCCGGACCCGAGCCCAGGTGAGCACGGGACCGGTCCTCCCGGGACATAACGGATCATATTTGGTCTCAAAATATTAGAAAAAGTTTGTTTGATTTTTATGATGCATTTTTTTATTTTAACAACATTTCAATAAACTTTATTAAACATCGTTAATAATTATAATTAATAATATCATTAAACACGTATTTAGCCGCTTTGGTTTCGTAATTTTTTTTAATAGCCTAAATAATTTATTTCGAGATAACTTTTAATTATTTTTTTTTAGTTCAAGTTATTTAATTCAAATCATAATGATGCTCATCAATAAATAATAAACATGTTTAAAGTTAATATTTCATGTTTCAGAGTTCAACTCGGATAATTAAATTAAAATGTAGATTATTAATGATGACTATTATATTTTATAATCTTTTGTCTCGCGAACAAACAATAAATTCGTTAAAATAATTCCTGATAATTATAATTATAATGTGACATGATGTGGCGGGAACGGGCCGCGCGCGAGGATCTGATGGGCATTGACACGACCTCCCCCCCCCCTAATTCAGCCCGTCACCCTCAATTTAACATTTACTGAAAATAAAATATTTCAATATTTAAACTGTTATTATTATTAAATTAATAGATTTTAGACAAAAAGGAGAAAAGATTATTGAGAAGAATTAAAAAGAGACTGAAGATGACCATGTCCCCCCTCCAGGCAGAGCCCCCCCCAAGGAGGACTCCAAGGAGGAGGACTGCGGCCGGAAGGAGGACAGCAGCTTCCTGGACAGCGACCTGGACTACAGCTCGGACGACAACCTGACGTCCGCGGGCCGCCAGGAGGACGCGGACGACGGGCCGCACGCGCCCGGCTCCTCGGCGTGCTCCGCGGGGGGGGCACCGGGCGGGAAGAACCGGCGGCGGCGCACCGCCTTCACGAGCGAGCAGCTGCTGGAGCTCGAGAAGGAGTTCCACTGCAAGAAGTACCTGTCGCTCACCGAGCGCTCCCAGATCGCGCATGCGCTGAAGCTCAGCGAGGTGCAGGTGAAGATCTGGTTCCAGAACCGGCGCGCCAAGTGGAAGCGGGTCAAGGCCGGGAACGTCAACAACAAGTCCGGGGAGCCGGCCCGGAACCCCAAGATCGTGGTCCCGATCCCGGTCCACGTGAGCCGGTTCGCCATCCGGAGCCAGCACCAGCAGATGGAGCAGGCGCGACCGTAGAGGAGGAGCAGGAGGAGCAGGAGGAGCAGGAGGAGCAGGAGGAGCAGGAGGAGCAGGAGGAGGTCTGGCCGTAGAAGAAGAAGAAGAAGAAGAAGAAGAAGAAGAGGAGGAGGCCCGACCGTGGAAGAGGAGGCCTGTCCGTAGAAGAAGAACAGCAGGTCACTGCGAGAACCTGGTCCAGAGCCCGGGTCCTGAGACCGGCTCCGGGTCCTGATCCCGGGTCTGAAACATTGAACTTCTCCTTTCAAAGGAATTCACGGAGATTAATTATGACAATAATTAAGTTGTTACTTTATGTGAAAAAAATGGATCCAATTTAATTTGTAGATATACAAATTCAACAAAAAGAATCCTTTAAAATATTATTTGTTTTTTCAAGTTTGAGGAAAAGAAATCAGAATTTATTGTGAAAGATGAAAGTTTTTAACTTTTATTCAAAACCTCAAATATGAACTTTAATATTTGAAGGAAAAGAAAAGAAATAAAACAACGTGGAGCTTCGACACATGACGTCATGGACCTGGTCCCCTGGACCCCTCGCGCACGGACCCGGTCCCGCAGACGGTCACGTGGTCTCTGAAGCTTTTGGTTCTTTTCGTCCGTTTCTGTTGTTTTCGGGACAAAAGCTGCTAATTTATTCATAAACTGTTTAAAGTAACGAACATTCCTGAAGTAAATAAAAGATACGTGTGAATTAAAAAGGTGAAACGGGATCTTCTGATGTATGAGTTTACTTTAAAACAAAAGCTTTCTAAACTTTTATTTATTATAATATCGGGAGGTTAATTATATTTTATTTGTGTCCAGGTGTTTAAAATATAAGATTTTATTTTGAAGGTCACAAATCAGATTTGAGAAATATAGAAAAAAGGGGAAATATATTTAAATTATTCGAGTGAAAAATATTTGATTTTAAATAAAAAAACTCCGTTAATTAAATGTAATGATGACGTCAAGCCGTTTGACTAAGATGCGGCTGGAGGTCAAAGGTCAAATGTCGTTTACAGCCCATTATTGTGACAGAGGTCACGTGGTGTGAACATAAAGCGCGTTCACGCGGCTGCGCAATGAATAATATCAACGCCGAGAGGCCGCGCGCTCCGGAAACCTCGAGGATGAAAAAAATATTTAAAATGTTAAAATAAATATTTTATTATTTCATTATTCCTTAAAGTACAAGTCAACGAACTATTGAGGATTACAACCTGAAGGTCATTTAATCATAAAGTAAAAGAGTTTCACTTTTATCTTTAACTTTTTATTATCTACCAGAACAATATTTAAATGTTTGTTTCTTAGACTTCAGATATATCTATATCTATATATCTATATATATATATATATATATATATATATATATATCCGATTATCATGAACCTCGAGGAGCAGAAACATGAAAAAGATTAATTAATTAATATAAATTATTACGGTTTGGACTTTAAATAAAAAAAAAAAAAAAAAAGATGGATAGCAAATAAAAAATATGTTTTCAGGACAATTAAACCCCGTGATTAATCCTCTTTAAAGACTGCCCTGTTGCATTGTGGGAAGTCTCTGGACTTTCATTAATAAAACACTTTATCACCGCGTGTGAAGAACAATAAAAATAAACACGTTACATCGTTTAATGATCAATAAAAACTTAATACTCTTCCTCGTTAATCCTTCAAAGTAAAAGTCTTTTAGAACACAGATAGAAATATAAAAGAGTTTATTATTATGATTACTTAGAACTCTGAATACGGTTCCTGTTTGAATGGAATATCCTCTTTTTCTCTCCTCCTCCACCTCCTCTTCCCTTTCTCTCCACCTCCTCCACTTACTCTTCCTCCTATTCCCTTTCTCTCCTCCTCCTCCTCCTCTCACATCTCTTTCTTCAGATTCTCTCGTAACCTTCAGATGAAGATTTGAGTTAAAAGTCTGAATGTGGACTTTAACCTGCAGGAAGGGGGGAGGAAGAGGAAAGGGGAGGAGGAAGAGAGGATGGGGGGAGGAAAGGGGAGAGGAGGAGGGGTTTAATGAATTTTTTTGAAAATTGTAATCAACCCCAACGTCGTGGTCGACTGATAAATGAGACCTGAGGGATCACAGCCTCCTCCTCCTCCTCTTCATCTTATTCCTCCTCTTCCTCCCCCCCTTCTATTAACACACCTTTTTCGAAAAGTTTACACACACACACACACACACACACACACACACACACACACACACACACACACACACACACACACACACACACACACACACACACACACACAGTATATTAAGATGTCTTTATTGAAAAGAGACGTGACAGTAGAAGACTCTGTTAAGTAGAAGTACTGTACAGCCACAAAATAACCTTAAGAACAACAATAATAACAACAATAATAACAACAACAACAACGTGTCTGGATCCTAAATCAAGAGAATGAACCGGTTCACAGGCCGGACACAAATATACAAAAGAGGTTTGAGGGGTGTGTTCATAAATAAAGTGAGGACAGCCTGAGGGGCGGGGCTAAGGGGCGGGGCTAAGGGGTCATCTGGTCTATGTACAGGTTCTGGTGAGTCCAGTTCCTTGTTCTGTTTTCTAGAATAAAGATTAAACATTCTGTTGTAATAGATTAATAACTCATATTAATGAGGTAAGAACTCATAATAATGAGGTAATAACTCACATTACTAAGGTATTAACTTATTATTATGAGGTAATAAGTCATGAAGCAGTTATTTGAGGCAACACAATTCATATCTTAGTCATTATTGAGGGAAGCGTGATGAAGACGAGCAGCAGCTTCATCTTCTTACTAACATCAGGGCCCAGAGTCTTCTAGGGCCCAGAACCAGGAGGTTCTGAAGGTTCTGGCCTGGGAGCCGGTGCTCTAGGAGTCTCCGGGGGGGGGGGGGGGAGGAGGAACACTAACCCTTCAGAATAAAAGCCCTCCGCCCTGAAGCACTTCCTGTTCTCTAAATGTACGCGAGAGAGAATATTTACAACAGGTTTACGGAGAAGAAGAAGAAGCTCCTTCGTGATTGGCTGAGCCGAACAGAGAGGCGTTGCGATTGGACGGGAGCCGGCAGACAGCGGCAGAAGAAGAAGAAGAAGAAGATTCCCTTGTTACTTCACTAAATCCATCAGAACCGCCTTCAGTCGCTTTCACTTACAATAAATAAAAAACACAAGGTGGAAAAGAAAAAAAAGAGTCCAGATTCCTGAAGGCCCTGAACGCCCCCTTCCGTCTTAACTCACCGTTAATATTTACATCCACTCATCTTCATCTTCACCTTCCTCTAGTGACGTGATGCTTTAATATGTTATGGAATAAAAAAACACAAACACACGAGGAAAGAGGGCGGTCCCTGAACCTCACACGGACTTCAAACCCAGAGAGAAACCCGACGGCTGTCAGGCAAAGAGCGTCTAGTGGACATGCGACCTCTCACTCCGCTCGCTTCCTCTGGGAACACACAAAGCTCACAGAATTCATGAGATACAAAATATGAGGTGAAACTTATCCTGCACGATGAAGACGATGATGATGAAGACGATGATGAAGACAGTGTTCTCCGAGGAGACGATATGATTGGTAGGCAGTTAAATTAAAGATGAGGTCGTCGTCAGAGGTCACGTGATCCTTTTCCCAAAGTGAGCCGTCCGCTCGTGGACCGCGTCTCCCAGCATGCCTCGGGGCCCGCAGTCGGTCCGACGGCAGGAAGCGGTTCCTCCAAAATAAAGGTCCGGCGCGGCTCACATGAGCGCGGCGCCGTTGCCGCGGTTGTTGCGGCGCGGCAGGTTGGGCGTGGCCATGAGCGGGTAGCGCTCGTCGGGGCAGCCGTACTGGGCCAGCGTGTCCACGCACTCCTGGCTGCTGGCCTGCCGCGCGTACGCCATGGCGCTGTTCCCGTGGGCGTCCCTCGCCATCAGGTCCACGCCGTACTGCGGGGACGAGAGCGGCCGTCAGAACGCGTCGCTGGCGTCGACATCGGTACCAACCTGGCGGGCGGCGCCGTACCCAGATGAGCAGCTGCGTGACGACCACGTTGCCCTTGCGCCCGGCGAGGTGCAGCGCGTTGCGCCCGTCTCCGTCGCCGCACGTCTCGTTGACCTGCTGCCGCGAGCCGTGGGCGAGCAGCAGCACCACGGAGCGCAGGTCCTCCTCCGCCGCCGCCCGCAGCAGCTGCTGGCCCAGGGGCAGCTCGGCGCCGGCCGGCAGCGGCGCCACGAACACGCGCTGCTCGTACTTGGCCCGGATCCAACGCTCGCGCTCCTCCCTGAGGACGGCAGGAAGTCAGCACGCGCCTTCAAAATAAGACTTCCTGTCTACGCTTCACAGAAAACTAACACAGGCATGGAGCTCTGCAGAGCCTACTCCCCGGTACCCGTGTACTACTCGTGTACTCCCCCGGTACCCGTGTACTACTCGTGTACCCCCCCCCCCAGGGTGAAGGAGCGGCTCATTGAGCTCCAGGATGATGAACTGAGCTCTGATCCACAGATGTGATCCACTAATCTGCACAAATCCTCATTCATGCTGGATTAGTGAGAGAGAGAGAGAGAGGGAGAGAGAGGGGGGGTATTGAGCTGCCCCCCCCCTTAACTAAATAACAACACCTCCTCCAGGGGGCCGAGGCAGGAAATGGAGAACAGTGGTGGATACTTCCACCATGAAATGACTCCAGTGTGTGTGATAATGTGTGTGAGTGTGTGTGCATAAGTGTGTGTGTGTGTGTGTGGAAGCAGCAGGAGAGGAAATGAAACACTAACAGAATTAAACCGTCAATTAATGCTGCACACTTTGTATTGTCATTACGTCTTATATACATATGTATATATATATATATATATATATATATATATACAAATATATATATATACAAATATATATATATATATACAAATATATATATATATATACATATATATATATATATATATATATTTATAAATGTAAGTTCTGATTTAATAAACATTTCACTTCTGACCAAACGATCATTTAATTAAGTTACGCAATACAGGATTATATTTATTATACATTATGATTATTTCTTTGAAAGGTGAAATAACTCAAATGGATGAAGAGAGATGAGTGTGGGAACCTCATTAAGTCTCTTCCTGGAGACGGTGTGTGTGTGTGTGTGTGTGTGTGTGTGTGTGTGTGTGTGTGTGTGTGTGTGTGTGCTAGCTTCACGGAATGTCCCTTTTTCCTTCCTTCCTGCCCAGAGACAGAGTAGAGAGGCACGAGACCACGGCCCACAGCCCCCAGACAAAGGCCTGTGTGTGCGTGTGTGTGTGTGTGTGTGTGTGTGTGTGTGTGTGTGCGTGCTCAGCGGGGCTCTGGAGGAAATGTGAGGCCACTGGACCCAGGAAACACATACCTCACCCTGGAGCTGGAGTTGCTAAGGACCAGGATGTAACCGTGTGTGTGTGTGTGTGCGTGTGTGTCTGTGTGTGTGTGTGTGTGCGTGCGTATGTGTGTGTGTGTGTGTCTGTGTGTGTGTGTGTGCGTATGTGTGTGTGTGTGTCTCTGTGTGTGTGTGTGTGTGCGTATGTGTGTGTGTGTCTCTGTGTGTGTGTGGGTGTGTGTGTGCGCATGTGTGTCTGTGTGTGTCTCCTTCACCTATTTAGCCTCTAATTAATAGATTATTAGCTAACTGACGAGCTAATGAGCTTTAAAGATGGACGATAGTCCTCACCACGCTGAAGACTCCTTCTAGAGGAGAGAGGAGAGAGGAGAGAGGAGATAACAGAGGAGACAAAGGAGAGGAGAGAGGAGAGGAGAAGGAATCAATTAGCCTTTGCTAGCGGGTCGTTAGCTGCCCCTGGATGGGCAGAGGTAATTAAGGGGGGGCGAGACGCTCCAGAGACACCACAGAAGAAGAGGAGAGGGGGAGGATTCAGGAGAGGAGACATGGACACGGAGGAGGAGGAGAAGAGATGGAGAGACCTGAAGAAAGAAAATAAACTACAGAAGAACAAATGATCTACAACATAGAAGAAAAGGAGGAAGAAGAAGAAGAAGAGGAGAAAGAAGAAGAGGAAGAAGAGGAAGAGGAGAAAGAGGAAGAAGAAGAAGAATAGGAGAAAGAAGAAGAGGAAGAAGAAGAAGAGGAGAAGGAGGAAGAAGAAGAGCAGGAAGAAGAGGAAGAGCAGGAAGAAGAGGAAGAGGAGGAAGAGGAGGAAGAAGCACCAGTCCATTCTCTCCATCAATAACTAGTGATCAGTTTGTTGCTGATCAGACGTTTGATGATCTGAAGAATAATTGATTCCTGATCGCTTCACAGACCTGATCAGAGCCTCCTCTTCCTCCTCTTCCTCTCCTCCTCCTCCTCATCTTCTTCTTCTTCTCTGAATGAAGCGTCGGAGGACTCGGATGTTTACGTGAACCCATTCAATCCAAACACATTATCCACAACCCCCCTCCTCCTCCCCCTCCTCCTCCTCCTCCTCCTCCTCCTCCT
>CM070103.1:412500-430000 GCA_036178185.1 Liparis tanakae
CGGGTCATTACTCTGAGCGCGCAACATTAATAACCTGGAAAACATGCTCTGAAGCCTGGGGGGGGGGAGTTCCTTCATCGACTTCTACGGCGATGAAAAAAAACCTTTGACTACAACTCCCATGATGCATTTCAGCAGCAAACGTCCATTCACAGAGCTCACAGTCCTGGCGGCCCCCGAGGCTCATGGGTAATGTAGTGTAAGACGTCCATCGTGCTGATAGAGACGGATGAACCTAAACACATTCTTCATGGGGGTCTCAGGGGGCCTCAGGGGGTCCACCTGCCGGTCTCAGGGGGCCTCAGGGGTCTCAGGGGGTCTCAGGGGGCTTCAGGGGGTCTCAGGGGGTCTCAGGGGGCCTCAGGGGGCCTCAGGGGGCCTCAGGGGCCTCAGGGGTCTCAGGGGGCCTCAGGCGGCCTCAGGGGTCTCAGGGGGTCCACCCGCCGGTCTCAGGGGGTCTCAGGGGGCCTCAGGGGGTCTCAGGGGTCTCAGGGGGTCCACCTGCCGGTCTCAGGGGGTCTCAGGGGGCTTCAGGGGGTCTCAGGGGTCTCAGGGGGCCTCAGGGGGCCTCAGGGGTCTCAGGGGGTCCACCTGCCGGTCTCAGGGGGTCTCAGGGGTCTCAGGGGGTCCACCTGCCGGTCTCAGGGGGTCTCAGGGGTCTCAGGGGTCTCAGGGGGTCTCAGGGGTCTCAGGGGGTCTCAGGGGGCTTCAGTGGAATACATCCAAGAGGACGAGGAGGGAGGAGGGAAGGAGGGAGGAGGAAGGAAAGACAAAAGGGAAGAAGAAAGGTGGCGTCATGAGGACCCAGAGGGGCGTGGCCTGTGGGCAGTGGGCGTGGCCTGTGGGCAGTGGGAGGGGCCTGTGGGCAGTGGGAGGGGCCTGTGGGCAGTGGGAGGGGCCTGTGGGCAGTGGGAGGGGCCTGTGGGCAGTGGGAGGGGCCTGTGGGCAGTGGGAGGGGCCTGTGGGCAGTGGGAGGGGCCTGTGGGCAGTGGGAGGGGCCTGTGGGCAGTGGGAGGGGCCTGTGGGCAGTGGGAGGGATGAACGCGTCGAACCTCGTCAGCAAATTAAATAAAAACACAAAGCGGTAAAAACAGATAGAAACAATTATTTATATGATGTCCTACTCAAGGCTTCCTGTTGGCTTTCACATTAAAAGCTGCGGAGCTTTTATTGTGAAAGCCCAACGTGTTGACGCCTCAACAGAAGAAAGCGAACCCTTTAATAAATCAGGCTCGCTGCGTGACCTCTGACCTCCGCTGCTAGCGTTCCCCCCCGAGGCTCCCGGGAGCATTTAGGATGAAATACACTTTAAATGTTACGCGCCTGTTCCCCGGCAGCCGGAGCGCCGCAAAGGTCACGAGTTTGATTCCCTCAGACGGCTTTAATACACAATCAGCTGTCGCTTACAGAAACAACACGAGCAGGAGAGGAGGGGAGGGGAGAGGGGAGGGGAGAGGAGGGAGGAGGAGAGGAGGGGAGGGGAGAGGAGGGAGGAGGGAGGAGGAGAGGAGGGGAGGGGAGAGGGGAGGGGGGAGAGGGAGAGGGAGGGGAGGGGAGAGGGAGAGGGGAGGAGGGGAGGGGGAGGAGGGGAGGAGGGGAGGGGAGGGAGAGGAAGGAGGGGGAGGGGGGGAGGGGGAGGGGGGGGGGGAGAGGGGGGAGGGGAGGAGGGGGGGAGGGGGAGGGGAGAGGGGGGAGAGGAGGGGAGGGAGGGGAGAGGGAGGAGAAGAGGGGAGAGGAGGGGAGGGAAGGAGGGGGGAGGGGAGGAGGAGAGGGGAGGAGGAGAGAGGAGGGGAGGAGGAGAGGGGAGGGGAGGAGGAGGGAGGGAGGAGGGAGGGGAGGGGAGGAGGGAGGGGAGGGGAGGGAGAGGAGGGAGAGGGAGGGAGGGGAGGGGAGGAGGGGAGGGAGAGAGGAGAGAGAGGGAGAGGGGAGGGGGAGGGGAGAGGGGAGGAGGAGAGAGGGGAGGGAGGAGGAGAGGGAGAGGGGAGGGGAGAGGGAGGGAGAGGAGGGGAGGAGGGGAGAGAGGAGGAGAGGAGAGAGGGGAGGAGGAGAGGAGAGGAGGAGGAGAGGGGAGGAGGGGAGGAGAGGGAGGAGAGAGGGAGAGGAGGGAGGGAGGAGGGAGAGGAGAGGGAGGGGAGGAGAGAGGAGGAGGAGGGGAGGAGGGGAGGAGAGGAGGGAGGAGGAGAGGAGGGAGGAGAGAGGAGGAGGGAGGAGGGGAGGGAGAGAGAGGGAGGGAGGGGAGGAGGAGAGAGGAGGGGAGGAGGAGGAGAGGAGGGGAGGAGGAGGGAGAGGAGGGAGAGAGGAGGAGAGGGAAAGGGGAGAGAGAGGAGGGGGGGAGAGAGAGGGGGGAGAGAGGAGGGAAGGAGAGGAGGGAGGGAGGGAGAGGAGAGAGGAGGAGGGGAGGAGGAGGGGAGGGAGGGAGAGGGAGAGGGAGGAGAGGAGAGGAGGAGGGAGAGGGGAGGGAGAGGAGAGGAGGAGGGAGGAGAGGGAGGAGGAGGGAGGGAGGAGAGGGAGGAGAGGAGGAGGAGGAGAGAGGGAGGAGGAGGAGGGAGAGGGAGGAGAGAGGAGGAGGAGAGGAGGGGGGGAGGGGAGGAGAGGGAGGGAGGGAGAGGAGGAGAGAGGGAGGGGAGGAGGGGAGGGGAGGAGGGGAGGGAGGGAGGGAGAGGGGGGAGGGAGGGAGGGAGAGAGGAGGAGGGGAGGGGAGGAGAGAGGGAGGAGAGGGAGGGAGGAGAGAGGAGGAGAGAGGAGGAGGGGAGGGGAGGAGAGGAGAGAGGAGGGGAGGGAGGGAGGGAGAGGAGGAGAGGAGAGAGGGAGGAGGGAGGAGGGGAGGAGAGGGAGGGGAGGAGGAGAGAGGGAGGGGAGGAGGGAGGAGGGAGAGGAGGAGAGGAGAGGGGAGGGGAGGAGGAGAGGAGGGGAGGGGAGGAGGGAGGAGGAGAGGGAGAGGGGAGGGAGGGAGAGAGGAGGGGAGAGGAGGAGGAGAGGGAGGAGAGAGGAGGAGGAGAGAGGAGAGGAGGAGGGAGGAGAGAGGAGGAGGGGAGGGAGGGGGAGGGGGAGGAGGGAGGAGGGAGAGAGAGGAGAGGGGAGGGAGGAGAGAGGGGAGAGGAGGAGGAGGAGGGAGAGGGGAGGAGAGAGGAGGGGAGGGAGAGGAGAGAGGAGGGAGAGGGGAGGAGAGGAGGGAGAGGGAGAGGAGGGAGGAGGGAGAGAGGAGGAGGGGAGGAGGAGGAGGAGGAGGAGGGAGGAGGAGGGAGAGAGGAGGGAGGAGGAGAGGGAGGAGGGAGGGGAGGAGGGAGGGAGGAGGAGAGGAGAGAGGAGGAGGGAGGTGGAGAGTGGAGGAGGAGGGAGGAGGAGAGAGGAGGAGGGAGGAGAGGAGGAGAGAGGAGAGAGGAGGAGAGGAGGGGATGAGGGAGGAGAGAGGAGGAGAGGAGAGGAGAGGAGAGGAGAGGAGAGGAGAGAGGAGGGAGGAGGAGAGAGGAGGAGGGAGGAGGGAGGAGGGAGGAGGAGAGGAGAGAGGAGCTGTTATTATGTTATTATTCACACACCTGGAGTCTGCAGGAGAATGTTACCAACGTTACTTTAATTAACTATATATATAATATATATATATATATATATATATATATATATATATATATATATATATATATATATATATAATTATATTAATGTTGTATTCATTTCTTTCTTTTCTCCATCCAGAACTCATATTCTGTTTCAAATGTGAAACAATGTCAGACCAGGACCAGGACCAGGACCAGGACCAGGACCAGGGCCAGGACCAGGGCCAGGACCAGGACCAGGACCAGGACCAGGACCAGGACCAGGACCAGGACCAGGGCCAGGACCAGGACCAGGACCAGGGCCAGGACCAGGACCAGGACCAGGACCAGGACCAGGACCAGGGCCAGGACCAGGACCAGGACCAGGGCCAGGACCAGGACCAGGACCAGGGCCAGGACCAGGACCAGGACCAGGACCAGGGCCAGGACCAGGACCAGCCCGGGGGACTTGAGACCAGGTCTCCTGAATGAAGTGAACATTAAACCGTCTTCTGAATGAGTCGACGCTGACGTCCCTTTAGTCAGAGAGAAGAAGAGCCCCTACCTGGGGGGGTCTGGGGTCTGGGGTCTGGGGGGGTCTGGGCTCAGAGGGTCTGGGGGGCTCTGGGCTCTGGGGGGCTCTGGGCTCTGGGCTCAGGGGGTCTAGGGTCTGGGGGTCTGGGTCTGGGTCTGGGGGTCTGGGGGTCTGGGTCTGGGTCTGGGGGTCTGGGGGTCTGGGTCTGGGTCTGGGGGTCTGGGGGTCTGGGTCTGGGGGTCTGGGGTCAGTTGCTCCTCTTGGGGAGTCACAGCTGAGAATACTTCAGCTACAGCCTCTCCGCCGACTCATAAGGGGGCGAGACGAGGGCTTAGGGAGCGACTGACGGGCAGGAGCCATGAAACACACGAGGAGGAGGCGCGGTGGGGAGGAGACGCAGGGAGGAGGACATAGGAATAACAATAACACAAGGACATAGGAAAGGAGACGAGGGACTAAAAGAAAGGATCTGGAAGGTAATAAAACAAGGAAAGGAGGTGAGAGGGTAAGGAAAGTAAGACGAGAGAAGGTGAAGAAACAAGGAAATGAGGAAGCCAGAGAGGATGAGGAGGGAGGAAGTAGGAGAGGAGGTAGGAGAGGAGACAGGAGAGGAGACAGGATAGGAGACAGGATAGGAGACAGAATAGGAGACTGGAGAGGAGACATGAGACAGGAGAGAGGAGAGGAGACAAGAGAGGAGACAGGAGACAGGAGAGGAGACAGGAGACAGGAGAGGAGACAGGAGAGAGGAGAGAGGAGACAGGAGACAGGAGACAGGAGACAGGAGAGAGGAGACAGGAGAGGAGACAGGAGACAGGAGAGGAGACAGGAGAGGAGACAGGAGAGGAAACAGGAGAGGAGAGAGGAGACGGGAGACAGGAGACAGGAGACAGGAGACAGGAGAGGAGAGGAGACAGGAGAGGAGACAGGAGACAGGAGAGGAGACAGGAGAGGAGACAGGAGAGAGGAGACAGGAGAGGAGACAGGAGAGGAGAGGAGACAGGAGAGGAGACAGGAGAGGAGACAGGAGAGGAGAGGAGACAGGAGAGGAGACAGGAGACAGGAGAGGAGACAGGAGAGGAGACAGGAGAGGAGACAGGAGAGGAGACAGGAGAGGAGAGGAGACAGGAGAGGAGAGGAGACAGGAGAGGAGACAGGAGAGGAGAGGAGACAGGAGAGGAGACAGGAGACAGGAGAGGAGAGACGAGCTGCTGCAGAGATGTATCTATTAAACATGTGTTGATATATAAATATGTATTTAGCTGCTCGTGTGTATATACGTATAAATACACAAGTATATTCCCGCGTGTACACCGTATCCACGGTTACCTTCGGGGCCCGACAGCCCGTCCGCCTTGAAGTTGCTGGTGCTCTTCTTCCGCCGGTGCTTCTTGCGGTTGGCGTGCGGCGAGGGCGGCGGCTCCATCTTGGGGCTCGTGGTGCTGGACGCGCTGGGGCTGGAGACCGGGTCCCCCAGACCGGGCTCTGCAGAACCAGAACCAGACCAGAGCCTCAGGACCTCCACACGCACCACGAGGACCGCGGGACAGGAAGCGGCTTCACAATAAGAGCTCGGGAACATGAGACCGAAGCCGAGACAGGAAGTGGACCTGACCGCTCAGAGGACGCACTTCCTGTTTCCATGGTTACGTCACTGGTTACTATAGAGACCTCCCAGAGAAGCAGAAATCTCTCTCTCTCTCTCTCTCTCCCCCCTGACAGCTGTGACTAGCGGCAGAATAAAATAACATTCAGCTCTCATCAATATCACAGCGCGGCGGCTCTGACAAGAGCGCCAACACACACACACACACACACACACACACACACACACACACACACACACACACACACACACACACACACACACACACACACACACACACACACACACACACACACACACACACACACACACACACACACACACACACACACACACACACACGGCTGGTCGGCGGCGGCGAGCCCCAAGGACGGCCATAACTTATTCCACAATCGTTTAGTCTCAGCTCAAGTGGAAAATGTGACAACTTATCTCTGCTGACAACACGCCGTCCCCGAGAGGGCAATTAACTGCCCCCCCCCCCCGATCTGATCCTCCTAGTTTGGACAGCAGGTTCAAAAGGCCAGATATGTCGTACAGATATGTCGTACAGATATGTCGTAGAGATATGTCGTACAGATATGTCGTACAGATATGTCGTACAGATATGTCGTACAGATATGTCGTAGAGATATGTCGTACAGATATGTCGTACAGATATGTCGTAGAGATATGTCGTACAGATATGTCGTAGAGATATGTCGTACAGATATGTCGTACAGATATGTCGTAGAGATATGTCGTACAGATACGTCGTAGAGATACGTCGTAGAGATACGTCGTACAGATACGTCGTACAGATACGTCGTACAGATACGTCGTACAGATACGTCGTACAGATATGTCGTAGAGATATGTCGTACAGATATGTCGTACAGATATGTCATAGAGATATGTCGTACAGATATGTCGTACAGATATGTC
Source organism: Liparis tanakae (assembly GCA_036178185.1). NCBI lineage: Eukaryota > Metazoa > Chordata > Actinopteri > Perciformes > Liparidae > Liparis > Liparis tanakae. The sequence continues at coordinate 419,099 of CM070103.1, forward strand.
GTACAGATATGTCGTAGAGATATGTCGTACAGATATGTCGTAGATATGTCGTACAGATATGTCGTACAGATATGTCGTACAGATATGTCGTACAGATATGTCGTACAGATATGTCGTAGATATGTCGTAAAGATATGTCGTAGAGATATGTCGTACAGATATGTCGTAGAGATATGTCGTAGATATGTCGTACAGATATGTCGTACAGATATGTCGTACAGATATGTCGTACAGATATGTCGTGATAGAGTCTTACATCAATAGTAAAGTGGAATCCACTCATCTCTATCCTTGTGTATTATGAACTGTGTGTCCAGGGAGAGCTCAGCTTTAACACACACACACACACACACACACACACACACACACACACACACACACACACCCACACACACACACACAGCTGTCAGTCTAAGTGTGTGTGTTAAAGTCTGGCAGCTGGATCAATGAGAGACGAGCGATGAGCTCCACCGCGGAGCTGCACCACAGGGCCCCCTGGGGCCTAGCAGGCGGCCCTGTGGCAGAGCTGCGTGTGTGGCCTCTCTCCTCGAGACGCGCCAGGACCAAACGACGCGTTAGTGCGGCGGGGCCCGCAGGAAGCCAGCGCATCATTAAACGGTTGCCGTGGCGACGCGGCCTCACCGGTGCCGACGCCGGAGTTGGCGATGACGGTGGCGTCGGTCCACTGGTCGGCGCTGGAGACGGAGTACGAGCGCTGGTGCATCCCCTCCAGGCCGCGGCCGAACGACACCAGGCTGATGCCGCTCGCCATCTGGGACGCCGACGTGCTGCTGGTCACCTGACCTGGGGGGGGGATTAAGTTCTGAGATTAAGTTCTTGGATTAAGTTAAATTCTGTAATTTAACATGTTTCACAATAAAATAAAATAAAAATATATCTGGGGAAGTATTTTATTTTGGAGGGGTTTAAATGAGACTCAACACACACACACACACACACACACACACACACACACACACACACACACACTCGCAGCTTCTCACAAGCTGGCTGTTTAAATCAAACCCTTGAGTTGGTGAGAGCCCCCCCCCCCCCCCCCCCTCCCGGCTGAGTGGAGCCGCGACTGATTGCATTAATATTCATGACAATAATTAGTACACGGAGTACGGCTCACTGAATATTCATGCTATTAGCTCGGGCCTCCTGTGTGTGTGTGTGTGTGTGTGTGTGTGTGTTCGCTCCCCTTCTGTCTGACACGGCGTCCTGAGAGCTTCACGGCGTTAACTCTTTGAACCTTTATTGATCAGGAACACTTACCCCCATTAACACGTGATAACAACGCTATTATTATAGACACTATAATAATACAATTATATTATCATTTAATTTAGAATGTAAAAACATATTTGTTTGATTATTTATCAGATCCTCTTTTAGTCTTATTCTCTAAATCCCCCAAAAAATGTAAACTAATAATATATATTTAATATGATAATAATATAATATAATTATCATTATTTTATATAAATATAATAATATAATAAAATTATAATGACTTGATATAAGTATAATGATAGCATAATAATAATAATAATAATAAAGGGCATCATGTGCAGACGCCTCCGCTCTGAGGCCTGCGCCTCCTCACCTGCCGCCTGCTGGCCCAGCTGCAGGCCGCTCAGCTCCTTGGCCAGGCCGTTGGTCTTGGGGCTCGGGCCGGCGGCGCCGGCGGGCACGGCGCGCGGCGGCCTCTTGCCCGGCACCTTGACCGTGGTCCTCAGCAGGTCGATCTCCTTGCCGTGGACGTTCTGCATGTAGTCCTGCAGAGACGTTCAGGGAGTAACGGGTTAATGAGCGCCGAGCGGCGGGACGGAGCCTCGTCCCTCACAGGCCAACGAAGGGCCCACTGGCTCCGCCCCCTCGCGGCCCCGCCCCCTAACACCCGGAGAGGATCAGAGGGAATGAAAACACGAGTACGAGCTCGTTAAATCCACCCGAGCCGCCCCTCTGACCCCCGGGGGAGCAATGCATTGTGGGAGGTCGCCTCCTCTTCAACATGAAGAAGACGAGCAGGAACAAAGCTCGCGACCCGCTGGGACCCCTCTGAAGAGTCCCTCTGAGGGGACACAGAGGGACTCTTCAGAGGGGACGAGGCAGAAGACGAGCTGAGACATGAAGAAGAGGCAGAAGACGAGCTGAGACATGAAGAAGAGAGAGAAGACGAGCTGAGACATGAAGAAGAGGCAGAAGACGAGCTGAGACATGAAGAAGAGGCAGAAGACGAGCTGAGACATGAAGAAGAGGCAGAAGACGAGCTGAGACATGAAGAAGAGAGAGAAGACGAGCTGAGACATGAAGAAGAGGCAGAAGACGAGCTGAGACATGAAGAAGAGGCAGAAGACGAGCTGAGACATGAAGAAGAGGCAGAAGACGAGCTGAGACATGAAGAAGAGAGAGAAGACGAGCTGAGACATGAAGAAGAGGCAGAAGACGAGCTGAGACATGAAGAAGAGAGAGAAGACGAGCTGAGACATGAAGAAGAGAGAGAAGACGAGCTGAGACATGAAGAAGAGAGAGAAGACGAGCTGTCCCTCGTCTCAGAGACAGAGGACATCTTGTCCCTCTCAGACGTCTCCTGTGAACTAACTTTAACCCGATTACAACCTGAAGGAAACGCTGAAGACGGCGTCCTCTCGTCCAGCTGTAGGACTCTAATTGGTCCTCACACACACACACACACACACACACACACACACACACACACTCCGTCCCTCGGTGGCTCCGCCCCCTTCTGGCAGCTCGGCTGACAAAAGGCCAATTCAAAGCCAAGTGCTCTCGACGGCGTCCTAACAAGCCACCGGAGAGCCCTGGAGCCAGCGGCATGCTGGGTAAACCCTCCACACACACACACACACACACACACACACGCACACACACACACACACACACACCCCTCCGACAGATTGACCGAGGTAATTGAGTCTCCATTTGCATCGGGGAGCTTTCATCATCGGCCGATCGTCGGCGTCCAGGACGGATGTGTGTATCGACACACAGCTGGAGAGAGAGTGTGAGTGTGTGTGTGTGTGTGTGTGTGTGTGTGTGTCGGTATAAATGGACGCATAAAGACCAGGAGCGGGAGACGAGTCCTGCTGACAGCGAGCGAAGCACGAATCCATAAAGACTGAAAAACGACGCCAAGAAGAAGAGGAGGAGGAAGAGGAGGAGGAGGAAGAGGCGCATGAAGGATGAGAAGAAGAAGAAGAAGAACAGGAAGTGTTTAAACGCGCATTAAAGAGACGCGTGTCCACTTTATTAGGTACAGCAAACATGAAGCGCTGCTCAGCAGTTTGTGCCGACAGGTGTTTCCATTATTTTGTCCACTTCTTTTAGAGTTTTTATTTGTTTTTATTTCACAGAAGCTGATCAATAAGACTTTAAAGGAATACCTTGTTCTCTCATAATTCCTGGCTATTTAACATATTCTCATTTTATTGATTGACAATTTATTATCAGTATTTTCATTTGATCAGTTATTTTAAATATGAAAGTATTTCTAATTATTTGATTCGATTGATTTTAATTATTTTAATTATTCTGGATTCAAAACAATTTATATTCCTCTCGTTTTATTCTTTGAAATAATATTTGTATTTAATTATTATATTCTTTATTTCATCTTTTTATAAACGTGTTCATTTTTATTATTTAAATGTTTTTATTTTATTTTATTAATTTTGATATTTCTGTTTATAATATTCAGTTCATTTAAAATATTCTCAGCATATTAATTTCACTAGTTGCATTGATTCTAATAATTTTATAAATATGTATAAATATCTTAAGAGCGGCCCTCGGGTCACATCACCTGTAGGGGGCGTGGCCACATGAAGCTCCTCCCCTTTTTGTTTCCTTAATGAGCCACTTTCATTTCCTTCACATCGTCTAGTAATTAGAGCCACTGATCGACTCTCGTCCCATTGGCCGACGCAGCGCGGCGTTCAGCGCTGGAGGCCGCGCGCGTGCGTGTGCGTGTGCGTGTGTGTGTGTGTGTGTGTGTGTGTGTGTGTGTGTGTGTGTGTGTGTGTGATGAGTTTTAACTCATTTCCTGCTCCAGCGGCTCTGATGGACGTGTTCAGGCTTCGGAGCTCCGCGGGGAATCGAACCGCCGACCTACAGAGGCTCCGCCCCCCAGCATCCTGGGACTTGTGACTTCCTTTGTCTCTTATTATTTATTGATTTGAGAAAATAATCAGCAGATTAAATGTGTACTAAAAATAACTTATTATATAAATTACATTCAGTTTTCTTTGATGTAAAAACTTAAACATATTTATTAATATTTAGAATTCTGACAGAATAATAAATTCATTAAATGGATATTAAAATAGTTTGAATAAAATAACAATCCTAATGCTATTCAACAATTTCTATATTATATCTATTAAACTATTATTGAAGCCCCTGTAATACATATAATACATATTAGAAATATATACAATATATATTATATGAATCAGCCATTTATTTGAATACAAATATTACTACAATAATTTATATATATATATATATATATATATATATATATATATATTGTATTTTAATAAGTTGCTGCGCCCTTAAAATAAATATTTATAATATTAATATTAATAATAATAATAATAATAATAATAAATAATAATAATAATAAAGAACCTGTAAAATGTGAACATTGCGTGTGTGTGTGTGTGTGTGTGTGTGTGTGTCCTACATGCAGGCTGGGGTGGTAGGTGAGCAGTCCGTTGTCACACAGCGTGACGTACTTCTTCTTCCACTCCTTGTTCAGCGTCTTCCCGCTTCGCTTCAGCAGCATCCCCTGAACACAACACACACACACAAATACACGTGAGTACACACAAGTACACACGAGTACTTGTACATATAAAACCCCCCACTATCGTCAGATTCCCATCTTTCTGACGACACTTGAACGACTCGCGCGAGACGAGGAAACCATAGCGAGTCTTTAAATAGTGACGCCTCAAAGAGAGACCTTTATTTTGTAGTAACGCTTTCAGAGACAGGAACACAGACAGTGGGGCTGTGCTCCTTCCTGTGCTCCTTCCTGTGCTCCTTCCTGTGCTCCTTCCTGTCCTCCTTCCTGTCCTCCTTCCTGTCCTCCTTCCTGTCCTCCTTCCTGTCCTCCTTCCTGTCCTCCTTCCTGTGCTCCTTCCTGTCCTCTGAGGTTCCGGAGCGCTAACGAGCGGACGGCGTCTCACTCGTCTCTAACTCTCTCCTACGCACATCAGCCGCGGCTCGCCGCTCGCCGCCCGCCGCCCACACTTCATCTAAGCCGCATTCATTAGGTACTGGAGAGGCAGAAGGTCAAAGAGGAGGAGGAGGAGGAGGGGGGGGATCAGGAGGAGGAGGGGGGGGGGCGTGTAAAACTGTCCGCTGATTAGCAATTACCGCGGCGCTGCCACGCGTGTCACTTCACTGGACCTCTGCAGCATTAACACCCGACACACAGTATTAATAGAGTCCAGCGGGGAAGGGGGGGGGGGGCACCACAGAGGAAGAGGGGAGGGAGATGGAGAGGGGGGGACCACAGAGGGGAGGGAGATGGAGAGGGGGGACCACAGAGGAAGAGGGGGGAGGGAGATGGAGAGGGGGGGGACCACAGAGGAAGAGGGGGAGGGGAGATGGAGAGGGGGGGGACCACAGAGGAAGAGGGGGAGGGGAGATGGACAGGGGGGGGTAGACAGGACAGCGCTCAGCCTTCATCACGCCGCTCGGTGGCGGCGGGACGGGCCGCTGACCCCTCGCCGCCGGTGACGGCACATTGGGCGCTAATTGGCGCTGACATAACGCCAAGAGAGGGGGGGGGGGGGGTCCTACAGATCCAGATTCTGGAGTGATACAACAGACATGGTCCGGAGGTCCTAGTCCTGGTCCCTGGTCCCTGGTCCCCCCCCCCCAGAGGGACCAGCTGATGATCACTGACCAACACGAACATCAGCTCACGTCAAGAGGACGGACGTGTGTGTGTGTGTGTGCGAGCTTCCTGCTCCAGCTGTCAGGACGACGCTCCACAGAGACGAGGAGGACGAGGACGCCTCCGTCCATCGGTTCCATCGCGGGACGAGAACGCACCAAAGGACCGACATCGGTGGACATCGGCTCCTACACCTCTACTACCACCTCTACATCTCTACATCTTTACTACCTCTACTACCTCTACTACCTCTACACCTCTACATACCTCTACATCTCAACTACCTCTACTACCTCTACATGTCAACTACCTCTACTACCTCTACATCTCAACAACTCAACTACCTCCAAGTTCTCTACTACCTCCAAGTTATCTACATCTCTACTACCTCCATGTCATCTACAAACTCTATGTCCTCTATACCTCTACTACCTCAATGTCCTCTACACCTCTACTATCTCTACTACCTCTATGTCCTCTACTACCTCTACATCTCTACTACTTCCAAGTTCTCTACACCTCTACATCTCTACTACCTCTATGTCCTCTACTACCTCTACACCTCTACTACCTCCAAGTTCCCTACTACCTCCAAGTTCTCTACACCTCTACTACCTCAATGTCCTCTACACCTCTACTACCTCTATGTCCTCTACACCTCTACTACCTCTATGTCCTCTACACCTCTACTACCTCAATGTCCTCTACACCTCTACTACCTCTATGTCCTCTACACCTCTACTACCTCTACACCTCCAAGTTCTCTACACCTCTACTACCTCTACACCTCTACTACCTCAATGTCCTCTACACCTCTACTACCTCTACATCTCTACTATCTCCAAGTTCTCTACGTCTCGGTGGTTTGCACCACGCCTCCACCACGCCTCCACCACGCTGTTGTAATACTGCCGCCTACTTCTCCTCGTCTCCTCGTCTCCTACGTCACTTTGTCTCCTACGTCTCCTTGTCTCCTAGTCTCCTATATCTCCATGTCTCCTACGACCCTTCACAATCCTTCGATATTCGACAGGCCAGTGGGCTACCTGAGTGATGTTGGACCGGGCGGTTCTGGGGGAACCGGACTGAATCAAACTAGAGATCCTGTGTGTCCCGGTCCAGGTCCAGACCGGTTTGGCGACGAAGACGTCGGCCCATTAATCTGGTGGATCCATCGCGGTGACACGCGCTGGCTGCTGGGGGCTAATTGAACGCCTCCTGATGGGTAATATCTTTCATTATTCACCTCCTGGCTTCAGGACACACGCCGCCTCTACCTTCGGGGGGGGGGGGGGGGGGGGGGGTGACAGCTCACAAGGTCTCCACGTGAGAATAGATGTGGGGAGATAAATACTCCCTCAGATGTCTCGCTGCACGCGGCAGTCCTCCATGAGGTATGGCGGGCTAGTGCTTAGGAAAGGTCGCTAGCTGGAGGGGCGAGGAGATGAAGTCATTAGTTAGGCATCCCAAAACGTCCACGGGCGACGCCCAGATTTACAGCTTTAAAAAAAGGTCCAAACAAAGAGTTGTGTCTGAGCTTCGGCGAGGAGAACGGCGAGGACGGCGTCCTCTACGGCGAGGAGACTCATCAGGACCCGGACGCCATGACGCACCCCTCGGCCCGGTGAAGGATCGCGGAGGAGTGCTTAAGGAAAGGTCGGCGGCTCGGGGGGGCGAGGACTTGGAGTTATTCGTTAAGAAGACGCATCGGCAGCAGGGGGAGGGGGGGGCAGAAGAACCTTTGAGGGATCCGAACCAAAGAAAGGACTAATCTACCCCACAATCACTCCATCACCCCCATGCCCTCACACAATGGACTCTCCCCGGCCTCTCCGAGGGAGTGACAGCACATTGGGGCGCGATACGGGGGGGGGGGGGGACCTTTTGTTGTCCTGGTCCCAGACAGCAGGGGGCCGGCTGCCGCCTATCGGCTATCGGCATCTGATCCGGATCATCCATCATCCGCTGAGACGGGATAAAGGACCGCTGAGGTCTCGTGAGGGTCTCGTGAGGGTCTCGTGAGGGTCTCGTGAGGGTCTTGGTGAGGGTCTCGTGAGGGTCTCGTGAGGGTCTCGTGAGGGTCTTGTGAGGGTCTTGGTGAGGGTCTCGGTGAAGGTCTCGGTGAGGGTCTCGTGAGGGTCTTGGTGAGGGTCTCGGTGAGGGTCTTGGTGAGGGTCTCGTGAGGGTCTTGGTGAGGGTCTCGGTGAGGGTCTCGGTGAGGGTCTCGGTGAGGGTCTCGGTGAGGGTCTCGGTGAGGGTCTTGGTGAGGGTCTCGGTGAGGGTCTCGGTGAGGGTCTCGGTGAGGGTCTTGGTGAACCTCCCCCCCTCTGAGTGTGGATCCAGACCTCCAGACCTCTTCCCCTGATACTTCTGTGTTGAGGTTCATTTCCTGGACCCCCCTCGACTCAGGAGCTACGGACCTCCGCCACAAGGTCGCCGTGATGAGGCGAGGACCCCGGGGAGCGGGACCCCGTCACATGAAACACCACCGAAGAAGAAGAGGAGCTGATTTATCAGACGAGGGTTCTGGGTAATTAATTATAAACTCAATTAACCAAACCGTGCTGCAGCAGTCTGGACTGGTTAGGGATCAGAGAGGAGGACACACACACACACACACACACACACACACACACACACACACACACACACACACACACACACACACACACACACACACACACACACACACACACACACACACACACACACACACACACACACACACACACACACACACACACCGTGGAGACGTGTAATGAGCATCTAAACTGCTCTGATTGACGCCTGTGTTCCTTGTTTTAATTATTTCTCAAACAAAAAGAGACCCCCCCCCCACCCTCCTCACCCCCCAGTATAAAATCTCATTTCCAGGGTTAGTGTGCATGACAGAAATGTCATCATGGCCAGAGCGGCCCCGAGCGGCGGCCTCTGAGGAGGTGATGTTTCCCGTGGAGCCGACTCGAGTCGCTCGTTAGCGGCGAGCGGCTCGTTAGCGGCGAGCAGCTCGTTAACGCTCGCCGTCTTAATTAGAGACGCCGTTAATTTCATTAAATTCTTTGGCTGCTAAATGAAGCAGATTATGAGACATCTTTTATTGCAGAGCGTGAAATTACAGCCTGGCGGCCGCCAGCTAGAGGCACCGCTAATGAGCCACGGGGCAAACCACGGGACGGACCACCCCGTCCAACGGGGGGGGGGGGGGACCAGCCCACTCCGAGGGCAATTACTACCCCACTATAAATACTACCCCAATTACTACCCCACCTCTAGATACTATCCCTCCTCTAGATACGACCCCTCTAGATACTGCCCCTCCTCTAGATACTATCCCTCCTCTAGATACGACCCCTTTAGATACCACCCCTTCTCTAGATACTGCCCCTCTAGATACCATCCCTCTTCTAGATACCACCCCTCCTCTAGATACCATCCCTCCTCTAGATACTGCCCCTCCTCTAGATACCATCCCTCCTCTAGATACTGCCCCACTAGATACGACCCCTCTAGATACGACCCCTCTAGATACTACCCCTCCTCTAGATATGACCCCTTTAGATACTGCCCCTCTAGATACTCCTCCTCCTCTAGATACTACCCCTCCTCTAGATACTACCCCTCTAGATACTGCCCCTCCTCTAGATACTATCCCTCCTCTAGATACGACCCCTTTAGATACCACCCCTTCTCTAGATACGACCCCTCTAGATACCATCCCTCTTCTAGATACCATCCCCTCTAGATACTGCCCTCCTCTAGATACCATCCCTCCTCTAGATACTGCCCCACTAGATACGGCCCCTCTAGATACTGCCCCTCCTCTAGATACAACCCCTCTAGATACTACCCCTCCTCTAGATATGACCCCTTTAGATACTGCCCCTCTAGATACTCCTCCTCTAGATACTACCCCTCCTCTAGATACGACCCCTAGATACCCCTCTCTAGATACTGCCCTCCTCTAGATACTACCCCTCCTCTAGATACGACCCCTCTAGATACGACCCCTCTAGATACTGCCCCTCCTCTAGATACAACCCCTCTAGATACTACTCCTCTAGATACTGCCCCTCCTCTAGATACTACTCCTCTAGATACGACCCCTCTAGATACTACTCCTCTAGATACTGCCCCTCCTCTAGATACTACCCCTCCTCTAGATACGACCCCTCCTCTAGATACTACCCCTCCTCTAGATACTGCCCCTCCTCTAGATACTACTCCCCTCCTCTAGATACGACCCCTCTAGATACTACTCCTCTAGATACTGCCCCTCCTCTAGATACTACCCCTCCTCTAGATACGACCCCTCCTCTAGATACGACCCCTCTCTAGATACGACCCCTCCTCTAGATACGACCCTCTAGATACGACCCCTCCTCTAGATACGACCCCTCCTCTAGATACGACCCCTCCTCTAGATACGACCCCTCCTCTAGATACGACCCCTCCTCTAGATACGACCCCTCCTCTAGATACGACCCCTCCTCTAGATACGACCCCTCCTCTAGATACGACCCCTCCTCTAGATACGACCCCTCCTCTAGATACGACCCCTCCTCTAGATACGACCCCTCCTCTAGATACAACCCCTCCTCTAGATACTGCCCCTCTAGAGACTCCAGGACTCGGAGGACCTGGTCCAGACGGGTTGAGACCAGCAGCTCATTAGAGCGCAGCAGATGTCCGAGGAGCCTCAAAGATGGACGCCACGCCCCGCACAGGTCGAGAGGAGGAGGTGCTTTAATCCGAGCGTCTTTGAACGCACCGTCAGGACTGAATGATGATCTAGAGAGTTGCTCATGATTGGAGGTGTGTGGCTGGAGAAGCTTCAGCTCACCTGTTCAGTCCTTAAACTTCATCAGATTTTGTTTGACCTCAGAGTCCAGAAAACAACTTGTTAAACACAGAGCACCGAGACCACGGGCGAGAGACTACACACACGAGAGAGAGAGAGAGAGAGAGAG
>CM070103.1:432500-435000 GCA_036178185.1 Liparis tanakae
GCGTGTGTGTCTGCGTGTCCAGACAGGAGGGCTCACCTGTTTGATGGGGATGGCTCTCCCGCTGCCGATGCTGTCGGCTCGAGCCTCCAGGCCCTTCTTGTCCGGCTCGCTGGCCTTCCTGGACTGGGGAGCCAATGAGAACACGGTATTACTGCAGGGGGCGGGGCTTAGCGAGGAGAGGACTGGTGTCTCTTTGTGGTCGTTTTGTGAAACACCGGATCACTAACACGAGCGTGTTCACGTCGAGACGGTACGTGTAGTGAAAGACCCCTTCCTGAATTAAGACTCTTATTGTGAAGGGGTAGGACTACTTCCTGTGAAAGGCTCTTACTGTGAAGAGGTTGGAGCGGCGCTTGGACTGCTTCCTGACGGGCGTGGGCGTGTTGGCGCTCGGCGGCACGTCGATGCGGAGCTCCTTCTGACTCGTGCTCGGCGTGGACGGCACGGAGGACGAGTAGTCGCTCAGGCCGCCGCCGCCGCCGCCATTGCTGGTCTGGGGGGGCGGAGACGCAGAGCGGTTAGACGGGGCCCCGCGGCGCCCCCCGGAGGAGCCCGCGGCGTGACCTCTGACCTGGCTGGCGGCGGCGGCGGGCGGCGGCGGCGGCGCGCCGACCGCCGAGTGGCTCGGGGAGTTGGGCAGCGACTTGCACGGCCCGATGGAGAGCTGCTGCTTCTTCCTGCTCGCCACCACCTTCTGGGCCACTGCAACACACGCCTTCAAAATAAAGGTCCTGAACACCAACAGCTTCAACAGATGGTCTGACGGAGGGCCTGATGGAGGCGCTCGGCTCGCGTGACGCGTTCAAGGACCGTCAGAGGGATCCGACGCGGTTTGAGCTTTTCTCCCGTCTCCGGTGATCGGAGCCGATCGCCGATCAATAAGTTGATCAGAAGACACCGAGTCGGGTCGGAAGACGATCAATATGTAATTATATCGACCGCCGTGTCACGCGGCGTGTGATTGGCCGAGAGGAACGGAGACAAGAGACATTAATATGAATATCAAGAGTCTCGTTAGCTAACGAGGCGTCTGCACCCTGACACGCGCGTGTGTGTGTGTGTGTGTGTGTGTGTCTCTGTGAGTGTGAGTGTGTAATTAAGCTAATTAAATTAGCGCTCTGATGGACGACGAGGGAGCTCGGCGTTGTCACCCCCCACTCAGAGGTCCCCCCCCCCGACTGGACGGGGCTTCACTCCCCATCACACACACACACACACACACACACACACACACACACACACGATTTTCTTTCGTTTGTTTTCACGTGAGTTAAATTAAATTATTGTTATTATTATTTATTGGAGCAGAAATAAAAAGTGAAGTGACCTGAAAAAACAATTAAAGACGATTTAAATAAATAACGTTCGTCCTTTTAATATTTACAGATTTAAATCTTCTTCACGGGTTTATGAGATTAAAACAACATTTAAATTAATTTGTCGAGAAAAATGTCCGTAGATTAAATTAATAGAAATAAAATGATGATCTCTATTAGAGAGGTTTTAAAGCAGCGGCTCCTCTTCCTCCTCCTCGTCTTCCTCACGATGAGCCGGCCAATTATTTATAACGTTAAATGTTGCGGTCACTCAAGCGACTTCTCCCACATTTACGACGCTCGCCGCAGACGCTTTAATGCACCACACACACACACACACACACACACACACACACACACACACACACACACACACTGATCATGAAGCTGAATATGAGAAGATGGAATTAAAGCCACGCCCCCCCCCCCCCGATCAATACGTGGAGGTCGTGGCGTGATCAATAAACACTTCTTCACAACTTCTGTCGGTCGGTTTTGAGCGATGATTTAAATGTAGAAGAAGAAACATTTCAATAATCTATTAATGTGATCAATTTAAGGTTATTAATCAAAGGAAATGACATCGAGAGACTTTTAAATATAAACACTAAATATTAGAAAACTAAAATCACTTTAAACGTAATTATAATTAAAGAGACCAAATGAGGAATAAAAAGATCTTTTATGTGGTTAAACTTTAACAGGATTTAAATATCAAAAAAATAATAACTATTATTATTGTTATAATGATAATAATAATATTATTATTATAATAATCTCTGTTATGTGTTTAAAGTTATAATATATTTAATAATTGTACAGAATTATTCTAAATGTAATTATTTGTTTATTTTTAAATTCTAAATATTTGTTTTTATTATTTCCAGATCAAACAGTAAATATATAAATATATATAAGTATTTAGGTTTAATCAAAAAAATAACATTGGATTAAAATGTTTTATTCAATTTCTAAAATTGTTCGTGTCTCCACAAATTGTTTAAATGTTGTTTAATTACACTAACAAGTTTATAATCAGTGAATTATCAATCAGCCAGTTTTGTGTCTGAAGATAAAGACAAAATTAAATGAACCAAAAGTTAAATTGATTATTGTCCTCATGACTTTCAAAATAAAAGTGTGTAAACCATGTCACATCTTTTGTTCTGGGGCTTTTATTTTGT
>CM070103.1:445000-465000 GCA_036178185.1 Liparis tanakae
CTTCTTCTCCTCTTTCTGCAGGAGCAGCTTCCTGGCCGTCTTGAGCCTCCCCAGCTCCAGCTGCCCCGTGCTGAAGGTCCTGAAGTTCCTCATGTAGCCGTGGGACGCCTGCACCTCCTCCTGCACCTCCTCCAGCTCCTCCAGCAGGACTCCCTGCCGGCCCCCCCCCTCCAGACTCTCTCTCTTCACCAAGGTGAGGGAGATCCGGTACACCGTCTTCCTGGGGGGCGCCGCGCTCGCCACCCGGTCCAGCAGGTACATCCTGGTCCTGTAAACCCTGGTCCTGGTCCTGTAAACCCTGGTCCTGGTCCTGTAAACCCTGGTCCTGGTCCTGTAAACCGGTTCAGCAGCACCACCGAAGAAGAAGAGCTCCGGGGCAGAAACCAACTCCTGCAGACGTGTGTGCCCCCCCCTCCCCCTCCCCTCCCGGTAGGACCGACTAGCTCCCGGTGCAGAGGGAGTCCCCCCGCTGTAGACCCCGGTCCGGTACCCGCGGCGCAGCGTCTCCCATTGCGCGCGCACGCCCCCTCGACCCCCCTCCTCCCCAAACCGGCTCGCGCGCTCCTGGACTGAGACCCTGAGACCCGGACCCGGTCTCTCCCGGTCTCTCCCGGTCTCTCCCGGTCTCTCCCGGTCTCTGCCGGTCTCTGCCGGTCCTCTGCCGGTCCTCTGCCTCGTGAGCTCCGGCTTTAACCTCCTTGACAGCGACGCACACACGCAGTCCGGTCCCGGTGCTCCTCTCCGGTCTCACTGCGCTGCACGCGCCGAGGGGAGGCGGCAAGAGCCGGAGCGGCTCTGCAGGACCGGGACCGGGACCGGATCCGGGACCGGGACCGGGACCGGATCCGCACGGAGGAGCTGCTGGGTACCGGACACTACGGGGTGTACTTTACACATATATAAATAGTTAAATAAATAAATATATATATATATATATATATATATATATATATATATATATATATAAATATATATATATATATAAATATATATATAACTATATATGTATATTTATATGAATATATATGTGTGTATATATATGTATATTAATATGTATATATTATATATATATAACAATTTAAATATATATATATATATATATATATATATATATATATATATATATATATATATATATATATATATATATGTTATATGATGTATTTAAGAACTCCAGCTCATGTTTTCCAGACTGCACTGGTTCCCATAACAAGGAGGCAGCACCTCCTCCTCCTCCTCCTCCTCCTCCTCAGAGATAGTCATCACATCTTGTGGGAACAGCGGTACCTGATTGTGCGTCTTGTTTGTCACGTGTTGTTGTTGTTGTTGTCATTATAGCAGGTTCAGCTATTGAACTTCCTCAAACTGATGCACAGATATCCACAAACTAGACCTTTACTTTGAAAAGCATGAGTCTTTTATTGTGAAGGGCTGTGATCAGGTTTAATCTGCCCTCAGGGTCTCATCAATTTTGCACATTATAAATATATATATATATATATATATATATATATATATACACATATACATATATGTACACATATGTATATATATATACATATACATAAATATACATTGATACGTATTATTAAATGGTGCAAAACCAAAATATTCAATGTCAGAAATGTAAATAAATGTATTATATTTTATATAATTTAATTTCCAGGAAGCGTTTGAAAAATCCAGAGAATTGTTGCCTCATGAATAAAAATGACATACACACACACACACACACACACACACACACACACACACACACACATCAAAGAGCAGCAGGAGGTGTGGCTCCCCCTCCCCCTGGAGACAGAGAAAGTGGGTCAGTTAGCCAGGGAGGGGGGGAGGGGGGAGGGCCCCCTGCTGGGAGGAGGAGACCCTCTCGCACAGCTCACATTAATGTACTCAGAGCAAAGGATTCTGGGTATGTATGCAGCCACAGATGTACGCAGCTACTGAGCATGTGCAGAACCAGGAGAACCCAACAGCTACTGAGCATGTGCAGAACCAGGAGAACCAAACAGCTACTGAGCATGTGCAGAACCAGGAGAACCAAACAGCTACTGAGCATGTGCAGAACCAGGAGAACCAAACAGCTACTGAGCATGTGCAGAACCAGGAGAACCAAACAGCTACTGAGCATGTGCAGAACCAGGAGAACCAAACAGCTACAGTGAAATAAACCGTATAGAGCATCTGTTTTGCTTTTTCTTGTTTTGTTTCTCTGCTGCATCTTAGGTGGAAATCACGACACACACACACACACACACACACACACACACACACACACACACACACACACACACACACACACACACACACGCACGCACCGAACACACACACACACACACACACACACACACACACACACACAGCTGCCCCCTGCTGGCGAGCCTTCAGCATCACCTCTGTGTTGGGCCCCAAGAGGCCTTCAGGGCCCTAAATGAGGCCTTCAGGGACCAGTCCGCCTGCTCGTCCCCGTGGGAGACGTGAGGGGGACAATGGCCGCTCTGTCCCCAGAGGAACAAAGACGTCTCCTCCAGCCAGCAGGGGGCGCTGCTGCTCCATTGCTTTGCATTCATTTAAAAAGATGTTTATATATTACTTCATTGTTTTATAAAGTTATTTAACAGCCTTATTTTTCTCCCAGAATGCTTTTCTTTTGGAAGCCTGACTGAGGATCAGCTTTCTTCTCCTTTCCTCGCTCCCTACCCACCTCCTCTTGTACACTTCTCCTCGGACTAAGTCACGTCTAATCCTCCTCCTCCTCCTCCTCCTCCTCCTCCTCCTCCTCCTCCTCCTCCTCCTCCTCCTCCTCCTCCTCCTCCTCATATCAGCTGTTTCCTTCTTATTCAGTGATATAAATACAGCTCACTAATCAAGAGAGGAGACAAGAGAGAATATATATAGATAGATAGATAGATAGATAGATAGAACGATGAAGAAGAAGATGAAGAGTACTGGTGGTTTAAGAAGTCATATTCATGAGGTAGTTCATCATTAATCGTGACGAGGCCTTCAGGGGCTGCAGAGCATCTGCTGCTTCACGGATAACACATGGAGGAGCAGAAGATCTGAGGAGAACCAGGAGGAGGAGGGGGGCAGGAAGTGACATCACAACACTGTCGACCAGGGCAGGAAGTGACATCACAGCACTGTCGACCAGGGCAGGAAGTGACATCACAGCACTGTCGACCAGGGCAGGAAGTGACATCACAGCAGTGTTGACCAGGGCAGGAAGTGACATCACAGCAGTGTTGACCAGGGCAGGAAGTGACATCACAGCAGTGTTGACCAGGGCAGGAAGTCAGCAGCTATTTCCATCCAGCACACAGGAGACGAGCTGCTATTGTGTCGCGGTGCGTTCAATGTCCGGAGACCGGCTGCACTTCCTGTTTGTGAGCAGCTCCAGGAACCGGTCCCACAGGTAGACACTCCCAGTGTCACCTTTCAGGAGGAGAGGGGGAGGAGCCACGGACACAAACGCCCAGCATCGGCCAATCAGAGGAGAGATGGATTACAAACCAAAGAGAGTTGTAAGCTGGTCTTTTTTGCCGCTCTGTGATCCAGATGATCAATAAGTTACTGATCAATAACTTCCCAGATGGTCTCAAAGGAAGCAGCAACAGCTGAACCCCAGTTATCCTCGCCTGACCTTTGACCCCGAGGATTACATCATGAGCTATGTGTGTGTGTATACATGTTGTTGTTGTTGTTGTTGTTATCAGCTGATACTCATCCTCCCCACAGAAGAGACATTTAATTAAATACAATGACGTTCAATTAAATGATTAAATATAAAAGTAGTAAAAATATTGATCCTCTGAGCCTACACACCTGGGCAGCAGGTCAGGACAGGTCCTGGACCAAGAACTACCAATAACTACAAATAACGAATCAATAACTATCAATAAGTACCAATAACTACTAATAACTACAAATAACGAATCAATAACTATCAATAACTACCAATAATGAATCAATAACTATCAATAACTACCAATAACTACTAATAACGAATCAATAACTATCAATAACTACCAATAACTACTAATAATGAATCAATAACTATCAATAACTACCAATAACTACTAATAACTACAAATAACGAATCAATAACTATCAATAACTACCAATAACTACAAATAATGAATCAATAACTATCAATAACTACCAATAACTACTAATAACTACAAATAACGAATCAATAACTATCAATAATAAAAGACACAAACATCATTAAGAACTTCTTCTTCCTTAAAGTTTAAAAACAGAATTCCTGAGGAACAGGAAGTGACACAGGAAGTAGGTCAGTGTCACCTGGCTCACACACACACACACACACACACACACACACACACACACACACACACACACACACACACACACACACACACACACACACACACACACACACACACACACACACACACACACACACACACAGCTGTGTGTTTACATAACAGATGCAGGACGATGCTGCTGTTTGGGTTATTTACAGCCTGGGAGCCGAGTGTGTGTCAGAGAGTGTGTGCGTGTGTGTGTGTGTGTGTGTGTGTCAGTGTGTGTGTCAGTGTGTGTCAGTGTGTGTGTGTGTGTGTCAGGAGAACAGTTCCTCCTGCAGTAGGAGCTGTTCTTCCTCCTTCAGTGAACGTTGAGTTCTCCTCCTCCTCCTGGACCACAACAACAACAACAACTATCATAACAACAATGATGAGGTCTGTCAAAAGAGATCGACTCTAAAGCTTTGTGTCTCTTCTAGGTCAAATAAAAAGAGGCCAAAGGTCAGAGGTCACGACATGCAGGTGTCCTCCTCCTCCTCCTCCTCCTCCTCCTCCTCCTCCTCCTCCTCCTCCTCCTCCTAGGAAGTCTTCTTCATGATCACAGATCATAACCAGAGGACAATCTCTCATGTTGTCAAGACAACGCTCCTTCATAAAAGGTAAACAAGACGCCCCTGAAGAGCACATATTGATCACGTATTGATCCCCCTGTCCTCTCTGTGACGTCATTGCCATGTTAAAGTAGTCCCTCTGTCCCTCTGAGGGACTACTTCTTCTCCTCCACAACAACAAAGCTCTCAGAACGGGTCGTAAACCGGAAGTCCTCCAGACCACCAGCTCTGGTTCACGGAGGTACTTCCGGTGTGTATATGAGGTCTTTATGAGAGGAGCCTGCACATTACAACACCTGAGAGCCTCAGAGCAGACCCCGGAGTGACGTCACGTCGCGTCTTCCAGGTGTGAAACCAGCAGCAAATCAAAGGATGCTCGCGCGCGCACACACACACACACACACACACACACACACACACACACACACACACACACACACACACACACACACACACACACACACACACACACACACACACACACACACACACACACACACACACACACACACACACACACACACACACACACACACACACACACACACACACACACACACACACACACACACACACACTCACACACACACCCTCTCCCCTCCTACCTTCGATGGCGATGACGTGCTCCCGGATCTGGTTCTGCAGCAGCGGCTCCTCCACCCGCTCCAGCAGCTCGTAGATGGAGTAGATGTTGGGGTGCACGGACTCGAACCTCTGGATCTCGGCCCGGATGGCGGCCGAGTTGGCGAGGTGCTGCTGGTAGTTCATGATGGAGGAGGAGGAGGAGGAGGAGGAGGAGGAGCTGACCTCCGCTCCTAGACCATGGTCCTCTCCGGCGGACCTGGTGAAGTTCACACGGGCCTGATGCTAAGCTAACGAGCTAACGGGAGAAGACGGGGAAAGCCGCTCGCTCCGGGCTCGCCGCCCGCCGCCGCGCGAGGAGCGGGCTCGTGAAGCCGGTCCGGGTGTCGGGTCCCCCGCGCGCGCGCTACAGGTGAGTCCGGGTCGCGCGCTCAGCCGTTCCCCCTTCGCCCCGTGCAGCTGCGGTGAGATCCATCCCGTGAAGAGCTCCGTATCCCGGCAGGGAAGCGGCGGAGCGATCCAAGCTACACGAGCCGGGCCACGCGACTTCCGGTGGGGCCCTTCAAAATAAAGGCAGGGCTGGGGAGTTATTTAGGTTAAGTACTGCCCTTAAGTCCTCAAGCACGTTCATTTTAAAGGTACTTGTACTTTAAGTAAGTTTTTATGTGTACGCTGCTTCATACTGACAGAGTTACTTACCTTTTGAGATTATTATTTATAAAATAAATCATAATAAACTAATACATGATGGTATGGGATCTTAGATTAAACTAATCATCTGTAATAAACTCATGAAGCTGAGCTCGAGCTTCACCTGCTGACATATTTCCTCACCGAACATCCATTGTTTACACATTTAATGCTTTTATTTTAAACACCAAACCTCCTTACTTCCGGTCGTTCTCTTGTCAACTTGCGCGTGCTTTACGCAGCGGCGTTCGAGAAGTGCGTATTGCGTGAATTCTGCGCAAAAACGACAATAAAATATAAACATGTACATATTATTATTATTATTAATCTGTTTTCAAGGTTTAAAAACATTTAAATGTAGAACCCTTTCAAAATAAAACTGCATGAGACTAACAACAAAACCACCAATAAATCAATGTTTGTTTATTGGCCACATGCACGTGTGTATGTATGTGTGTATGTATGTATGTATGTATGTGTGTGTGTATGTATGTCTTCTATAATCTCAAACTAAGTGATGAAACACTGAACATGCCTCCTGTAGTACGACTGTGTACTTGCACATGTCTCTTGTGGTACTGCTGTGTACTTATACATGTAAATACATCGTCCAGAGCCTCATGAAGAGGGCTCTGTCTCAGGCTGTTGTTGTTGTTGTTGTTGTTGTTGTTGTGAGCAGCTCTCTGTCTCTTCTGGATCTGGAGGTCAAATAGTCCAGAAATGGGAAAATGCTAATTTTAGTGAACAATACACACATTGTGTAATGATGAAGTTCCTCTGAATGATTCCATACAGGGTGGAGCTGTGCTGCAGTCCTCTGGTCCACAACAACAACAGCAGCAGCAGCAGCAGCAGCAGCAGCTGTTACACACAGATTACTATCACAGATTAGTTGAAACTCTATTTAAACATTTATTTTAATCTGTGACATGAAACCAAAATATAAATAAACAGCTTTTGAAATGTTGATTCATTTCAAGAACACTTTCTGCCCGATGCTCCACGTCCATGGTGCCGTATCTATGGACTCTTGAAAACGTTCCTCTGTGTGAAACTTTATGCTTCATAGTTTAGTTTTTTATTTAACCGGAAAGAAGAAATAAAAATAAACGAAGCAAAGAATAAAGAAACAAAGATAAAATCAACAAAGATAGAATGAAGCGTTCAGGGACTTTCCTCCATCAGTCTGCAGTGCCCTCTAGTGGACACAATGCGCATTACAACCGGGTGTAGCACAACGACGTAGTGCCCTCTAGTGGACACACCTCGCATTACAGCTCGTGTGGCATAAGACACTTCAGATGATACCAGGTGGCCACAAAGGAGTCTTCTTCTTCTAACCGAGGACCAATGACGAGATTCCTTGACGAGGTTCTTATTAAACGTGGATTTATACATTTGGAGAACGATACATGTGTAAAAACAAAGGTGCAGTAGGTGAGGAATGAGTGTCAGGTGTCCAGGTGTCCAGGTGTCCAGGTGCCCCCCCCCAAAGAGTCTCTCTGGCTAGAGGATGCAGCAGCGCTTCTTCTTCTTCTTCCCACTCGGCCCGTTCTTGTCTTTGCTCTCCGCCATCTTCTTCTTCCGGACCTCCCTCATGAGGTCGAAGAACACCTGGAGGGGAGGGGGAGGGGGGGTTAAAGGTCAGCGGTAACGCCCTCTAACGGCCACTAGGACATCATCTCACAGGGAAGACCAGGGCGACAAGGAAAACATTCTGAACTTAAAGATCTTTAGCCCTGAAAATAAAAATGTTAAATAATACTAAATGTAAATATATTAAAAAGGGGAAAGAAAGATGAATACAAGTTATTAATATTAAGTAAAATAAAATGTTGTAAGAGACAAAATGAAAATAAAATAATTTAAATATATTAAAGTAAAACAGACAAATTAAAACTTGTATAATGAAGTAAAATAAAATAATTTTAATATATTAAAGTAAAGGAAAAATATGAATTAAATAAAGTATAATTAAGTAAAACAAATGTAAATCAAAATATATTAAAGTTAAAAAAAGATAAATGATGTAAATTACAATTAAGCAAAATAAAGTAAAATATAAATAAAAAGAGATGAAATGTAAATAAATATAATAATACATTTGAATATAGTAAAGTAATAAAAGATACATTAAAATAAGTATAATGAAGTAAAAAGTCAAAGTAAATCAAACTATATGACAGCAGAACAGAGTAAAACATCAGAAGAGAAGCGATGACATCATCAGATCTTCAGACTTCAAACAGGTTTTTAATTACAACGTCGGGAGGACTCCAGACCTCGCCCTGCCGGTCGGGACCGGTCGGGACCGGTCGAGACCGGTTTGCCGTACCTTGTCCACGTTGGCTCTGGTCTTGGCCGAGGTCTCCACGTACTGGACCCCCCCCCACTCGCTGGCCTTGGCGGCCCCCTCCTCGGCCGAGACCTGGCGCCGGTCCTCCAGGTCGGACTTGTTCCCCACCAGCAGCACCGGGATGGAGTCCTCCTCCTTGACCCGCAGGATCTGCTCCCTGGGGGACCAGGTCTACAGGGTCAGGTCTACAGGCTCAGGTCTACAGGGTCAGGTCTACAGGGGTCAGGTCTACAGGGGTCAGGTCTGGAGGCTCAGGTCTGGAGGCTCAGGTCTGGAGGGTCAGGTCTGGAGGGACCAGGTCTGGAGGGACCAGGTCTGGAGGGACCAGGTCTGGAGGGACCAGGTCTGGAGGGTCAGGTCTACAGGACCAGGTCTACAGGACCAGGTCTGGAGGGACCAGGTCTGGAGGGTCAGGTCTACAGGACCAGGTCTGGAGGGTCAGGTCTGGAGGGTCAGGTCTACAGGACCAGGTCTGGAGGGTCAGGTCTGGAGGGTCAGGTCTGGAGGGTCAGGTCTACAGGACCAGGTCTGGAGGGTCAGGTCTGGAGGGTCAGGTCTACAGGGTCAGGTCTGGAGGGTCAGGTCTGGAGGGTCAGGTCTACAGGACCAGGTCTGGAGGCTCAGGTCTGGAGGGTGAGCTGTGGGGCGGACCTGAACTCGGCCGTGGCCGTGAAGGACTCGTGCTCCGTGATGGAGAACAGCAGCAGGAAGCCCTCGCCGCTCCGGAAGTAGTTGTCCCTGATGGCGGCGTAGTCCTCCTGGCCCGCCGTGTCCAGGATGTCGATCTGCACGTCCTCGCCGTCCAGGACCACCTTCTTGCGGTAGCTGTCGGCCTTGGTGGGCTCGTAGTCCTCCACGAACTGGGGAGCGGGGGGCGGGCGTGAGAGGGCGGCGAGGCAGAGAGCATTGTGGGTAACGCGGCGCGGGGTCTCACCTCGTCGTACATGAACTGCAGGGTGAGGGCGGACTTGCCCACCCCCCCGCTGCCCACCATGATCACCTTGTGCAGGGCCAGAGAAGTCTGGTTCTTGTTCTTACCGGAGGCCATGACCCCGGGCCGGCTCCGCCCAGCTCCGCCCACTACTGAGGGACCACAACAGACCAGCAGGGACCGGGAGAGACCAGTAGAGACCAGGAGGGACCAGGAGAGACCAGCAGGGACCGGTAGAGACCGTTAGAGACATAGAAACATTAACATGTATTGAATATCTTAAAAACAACTTGTAAGAATGAAAACATGTGAAAAGAGATTCTGACTCACCGAACCGTCAGCGCTCTAAAGACAGACCTGCAACACACAGGGACACAGTGAGGGACTGGGACTGGAGCCCTCTAGATAAGGAGCCTCTAGGAACCAGGACCCACTTGTTCGTGACCTTTACAGCTTCCTTTGCATGCGGGCGACCAGGACACAACATACGGGTCCTCAAGCTTCAACTGCCAGATAACAAGAGCGTGCACGATGCGCGTGCCTGCAGTAAAACAGGAAGTATAATTCACCTCTTCCCTATTTTAACCAGCTGACACAAGATAAACAGACACTTCACAGCGCCCGCCCCCCTGCTCGTCTCTGGTTGGCCAGAACTCCCCACGGCGCTCGCCCATTGGCTGCACGGGAGCGTCACTCCGCCGAGCCGGAGGGAGACGGCGCTCGTTAACGCTCGAGGCGAATTCAGTGAAAACGACGTTAAAACGTAACGTAGAAACCGTAAAGATGGCTCGAACAGCGCAGAAGAAGGCGCGCGACTCACCTGCTCGCGTGTTTTCCCGCCGTTCGTGTAGAAAACCGCCATAAACCGCCAGAAAGTTAAACTTTTACAAGTTGACCGGGAGACGCGCTGCCCCACCTTGTACGAGGACTTTTACCGAAGATCGTGTCTTCCTGGGAGGAGCTGTCACTCTGGAGCCGGAAAGAAGGAAGCGAGGAACAGCTCGCGATTCCCTAAAATAAAGCCACAAATAAATGAAAAAACACCAACAAACAGGTGTCATGTTATGAGATCTATGTTTACTCTCACACCAGTTGTTAGTTAAAATCCTTAAAGGAGAGCTTTCTCAATAATGCTTACGGAGGGACGAGCCCGCGAAACCGACGCAGAGTGATACCTCACATCCCCTCTTCTCTCTGATGACATTAACAGGATGTGACGTCAAAACATTCCTCGTATTCCTTCAAATCTGTGTTATTGTAATATGGATTTATTTAAATCTCTTAAAAAATATGTATTAGTCTCTAATTAAAATGTTTTATAAACTCGAAGCTGCAATAAAACCATCTTTGAATGTTAATAAAATATAAATGATCTGTACAGGTTTTAAAGGAGATCTAAACTGTAGTTCCTCCTTGTGGACGGAAGGCGGCGCTGTTTCATTACTTTGATCTCAACAGGCTAAAAGACTTCAACTGGATCTAACGAGGGAACCATACATACTTATAATACAATCACATATATATATATATATATATATATATATATATATATATATATATATATATATATATATATATATATATATATATACATACACTACTATAAAGTCATATTTCAGACTACTATATGCATTTATATAAATACTTATATGCATAGTTGTACAACTATATAGTAATGTAACTGACTACTATAGATATATAAGTACTTTATATATTTTGACTCTATAAAGTGTGTACCCCCCCCCCGGCCACGCCCCCCTTGTATATAAAAACTTTCCGGTGTGGCGGCTCCGGGTCTCAGTAGCCAGAATGGAAACGCTCCTCGGTGCGCTCACTGGCTCTCCTCCCTCTCCTCCTCCTCCTCTTCCTCCACGTCCTCCTCCTCATCCTCTTCATTGCGCAGCGGCACTCCGGCAGCACCGCGCATGGACGCGTTCAATCCGCACAGAGAGTAAACTTTAAGTTTGGAGATGAATCCTTGTCAGCATGTCGGAATACATGGCGCAGCTGGACTGACGCGCACGGACTGATGCCGTGCGCGTGAGGCGGCTCCAGACTCCAACACAAAGTCCAGAGACACCGGAGAGACCGGAGACACCGGAGAGACCGGAGACACCGGAGACACCGGAGAGACCGGAGAGACCGGAGACACCGGAGAGACCGGAGACACCGGAGAGACCGGAGACACCGGAGACCGGAGAGACCGGAGACACCGGAGAGACCGGAGACACCGGAGAGACCGGAGACACCGGAGAGACCGGAGACACCGGAGACACCGGAGAGACCGGAGAGACCGGAGTAGCGCGTGATCAGACCCAAAGACAACGATGTGATGGACAGACTCCCCGCACGCGTACTCTCTCCGTGGACGTACCCGCAGTGAGGCCTTTACGCACGGGGACCCCTCGGGGCCGCGCGCCCCGGACACCAGGACACAGTGACTCCTCCTCGCGCAGCAATGAGCGGCCGTCTCCTCCGACTGGCTCTCCTCCTCCTCGTGGCTCGCGCGCTCTCCGTGCGCTGCACCGCCGCGCCCACGACCACCGAGGCGGAGGCGCACGCGGCGCCGCAGGACACCTGCGCGTCGTGCGGCGTCGCGCAGCCGGAGGACGCGGAGGCCGGCCGGCTGCGCGTGGACTTCCTGGAGGCGGTGAAGCGGCACATCCTCAGCCGGCTGCAGATGCGCGAGCGGCCCAACATCACGCACCCGGTGTCGCGCGCGGCAATGGTGACGGCGCTGCGCAAGCTGCACGCCGGGAAGCTGCGCGCGGACGGCCGGCTGGAGATCCCCGACCTGGACGGGCACCCCATGAGCAACGAGGTGCTGGAGGAGAGCTCCGAGATCATCAGCTTCGCAGAGAAAGGTGCGTTCAGGGGCCGGAAGGAGTAGACGTTACTCTGTGTACTGATGTCATAAAACACAACTTATTCAAAGGAGAACATTTAGATTCTTAGAGAAAAGATCAGTTCGTTTATAAAAGAATCTGAAGCAGAACGTCATGCAGCACGCGCTGCTTCGGACCCTGAACGCCACATCTCACCCTGAACGCCACATCTCTAAAAAAACGGGGAAACATCTGGAAGATCAATTCAAAGAAATCATAATTCATCGTGAAAGAAGCCGAAGACACGCGTTGTCCTCAAGAAGAGAACACACACACACACACACACACACGTGTGAGTGTGTCTCTCTGTCTCTGTGTATGTGTGATAACATTTTAAAGTATTTCATAAAGTTTCTCTAAAGTTAGAAGTTATTTTCTAATATTTAGTTTACATCGTCATTTACAAGTATTTTCATATTTTTCACATTTCGCCTCAAAACCGATAAAACTGATGAAGTTCAAACCTGAAAGTTTCAGGACATCTTCAGAAACAAATCCATCGTTTTATTTATTGTTTGTTAGTCAGAAAGAAACTGAGAAATAAATATTAGTCCTGTGAGACCTGCACACCTGAGACCAGAGGACTGGGAGGACTGGAAGGACTGGGAGGACAGCTGGGCTCTGTGAGGTCTCCGTTCAGCATCTCTTGAAGCTCCTTGCAGCTGCAAGTGTCCCAGGTGTCCCCCCAGGTGTCCTCCCAGGTGTCCCCCCAGGTGTCCCCCCAGGTGTGGGTTGTGGTTCTGATTAATCTGGTTCTGTGCCCTCCAGACGACTTGGTGACGTCGGGGTCCAGCCTGTTCTTCCTGATCTCCAGCGAGGGGAACCAGAACCTGTACGTGAGGCGCGCCGCCCTCTGGCTGTACTTCAAGCTGCTGCCGGCGGCGCCGCCGCAGGTGCGCCCGCGGCGGAAGGTGACGGTGAAGGTGTACTACCAGGAGCCGGGCCTCGGCAGCCGCTGGAACCTGGTGGAGAAGCGCCTGGAGCTGCGGCGCAGCGGCTGGCACACCTTCAGCCTGACGGACGCCGTGCGGCTCGTGTTCCAGAAGGGCGAGCGGCGCCAGAACCTGGACGTGCGCTGCGAGGGCTGCGAGGCCGAGGGCGTGGCGCCCGTCCTGCTGGACGGCGGCGACGAGTCCCACCGGCCGTTCCTCGTGGTGCACGCGCGGCTCGCCGACGGCCAGCACCGCATCCGCAAGCGGGGGCTGGAGTGCGACGGCAGCGGCGGCCTCTGCTGCCGCCGCCAGTTCTACATCGACTTCCGGCTCATCGGCTGGAGCGACTGGATCATCGCCCCCTCGGGGTACTTTGGGAACTACTGCGAGGGGAACTGCCCGGCCTACATGGCGGGCGTCCCCGGCTCCGCCTCCTCCTTCCACACGGCGGTGGTGAACCAGTACCGCATGCGGGGCATGAGCCCCGGCTCCATGAACTCCTGCTGCATCCCCACCAAGCTCAGCACCATGTCCATGCTCTACTTCGACGACGAGTACAACATCGTGAAGCGCGACGTGCCCAACATGATCGTGGAGGAGTGCGGCTGCGCCTGAGTCCGCAAGAACTGAGACCGGATATTTATGGACTCACACAAGACCACTTGTACATATATTTATATTCCTCTCTTCCAAACCGCCAAGTGTTGAACAATCCGTCTCTGGAGGTCTTCCTGTCTGTGAGGCAGCGAGGATCCGTGGACCTTCACAAAGCGCCTCTCCTCTGGGGCAAAACGTAACCCCTCCAGAGGAGCCAGACCCTCCAAAGGAGCCAGACCCGAGGAGGAGCCAGACCCGAGGAGGAGCCAGACCCGAGGAGGAGCCAGACCCTCCAGAGGAGCCAGACCCGAGGAGGAGCCAGACCCGAGGAGGAGCCAGACCCTCCAGAGGAGCCAGACCCGAGGAGGAGCCAGACCCTCCAGAGGAGCCAGACCCGAGGAGGAGCCAGACCCTCCAGAGGAGCCAGACCCGAGGAGGAGCCAGACCCGAGGAGGAGCCAGACCCGAGAAGGAGCCAGACCCGAGGAGGCGCCAGACCCGAGGAGGATGCGACGAGACCTTCGCCAACATACAGCACCCGGAGCCGCATCCTCACCACGTCTGAGAGACTTAGCTCCATCCGGACCGTACCGGGCGAGGAGGAGGGTCCAGAGAGGGTCCAGAGAGGGTCCAGAGAGGGTCCAGAGAGGCGAAGGTAGACCTGTGGACTTCCTGTCTGGAGTCTAACCTCAACCAGGAGGGAAGGCGGTCTCCAGGTCTCTCGATAAACTCCGACACCAAATCAACTTGAAGTCTCAGACTGAATGCTGTCTGGTTGGAGGGTCAACGGTCAAGGCAGGTCTCTGCCAGAAGGACGCGCTGAGAGAACGCTCGGGTGAATCTGAAGGTCTAAGACACAAACTGGTCCGATCCCCCGCAGGCCTTTGTCCGCCTTCCTCTCGTGGTCCAGGTCCAACAGGTGGTTGAGGGTTCAGATTTTGATTATTTCCAGTCGATCCAATCGAGTGGAGAGTCTCCACCTCGCTCCGCGTCGGCGACCCTTTGATAGCACTTGCAGATTGAAATGCCTTTTTACCGGAGCCGTCCTTCTCAAAGGAACCAGTGAGCTATGCAATGTACAGTATTTACCCGTCAACCAGGCGCTCAGCGATACTTGAAGTGTTGAGCGTGGCCAGTAGGGGGCGGTGGTCTTCATCGAGGTCCACCGACAAACAGAAATCCGTCTCCTCAAGTTTCTACAAAATGGTTTTCGCCAAGAAAAAGTGGCTCAAATGTCATGTTTGATGTTTCTTTGCTTTTCAGGCGGTACTTTACTTCTCAATGTCTCTTCAAACAAAGACTTCTTGTACATCGATATCAATGCGTTGATGAATCATTGGTTCCCAACACCGGGAATATGTCTCCAGACACCAGAATTCTTTTAATTCATTGAATGGAGGAGGAGGAGGAGGAGGAGGAGGAGGAGGAGGAGTCGACCCAGAAGGAGTCGACCCAGAAGGAGTCTGGGAGCCTTTGTTGAGGAGGTCTCTCTGTCACTTTGGGCGGCCATGTTTGTTACACATCGTTATTGCTGCAGAGGACAAAATGTTTTGGCACCAAATTAAAGGTCCGCCCCCTTTTGCTCTCGATCGTCGATTTAAAGCGTGCAACACAAAAGGAGGCGGGCGGTGACCCAGTTCGGATTCTGGTCTAAAGGGAGCCTCCCAGGGGGTTCTGGTCTAAAGGGAGCCTCCCAGGGGGTTCTGGTCTAAAGGGAGCCTCCCAGGGGGTTCCCAGTTGGTTTCCAGGTTAAAGCCGTCGGCTCGTTGGCTTCTTCACAAGCCGACGGCTGGTAGAACAATTTGCACTTGGGGTGGGGGGGAGTATTAATAATAATAATGAAACTAAAGTTATTTTTATAGAAGCCAAGTTGAGCTTGATCACGGAACCAAAGAGGCCGAGCGGTGCAGCCGGAGCAGAGGCCTAAACACTGTATCAGGTACACGACCAGCCCATCTGCTCTTTTCTATTTTATATCTAGACGTCGAATATTTCATATTTTTTCATCAAATATTCCCATTTCTTTGTTCTTCTGTTAGTCGTGTAGAGCGAAGCGTCCTGGACCACTGTAACATCTGGAAACGCTTTATGAAATATTCTGTTCTTTGTAACTGTTGAAAAATAAATTTCTTATTACCGAACGTTTAGTTTCTGTTGTTTGTTCACGTTTTATCCAAAGCATTCTTCATCATCACTTTTTATATTACGTTGAGTTAATGAGCTGCTTGCATCCCTTTTATAGACACTATATTTACTTATTCCCTCAGGGTCATAGCAGTGTCAATGAAATACAATAAATGACCCAGTGAGGATAGAGAACCTATGAAACCTACAGGAATCCGCCTGTAAAGCATTCCTGATGGAGCTCAGCACACAAAGGCTCCTCAGGACACCTGAACAACTCTGAGGGCCCAGAGGTCAAGGGTCTGACCTCTGGGGTCAACCATGACGAGGACTTAAAGGGAACTGGGAGGACTCCATCAGAGATGTGAGACTAGGAGGACTCAGAGATGTGAGGCGAGAAGGACTTCTTTTGAACGGAAGACTAAACTTTGGGTACCTCCTAGTGGCCATTAGAGGAACTGCAATGCATCGTGGGACACGTAGGCGGACTGGCCGTCCCCTTAAAGCCTGATGTGCAGTTGCATCAGTATCTTAATGTCTCATGAAGGTAATCGCTTCACGTGAAAGGAAGAAGACTACATCCTGGAGGCACCTCCTAGTGGCCATTAGAGGAACTGCGGCTGCGGAGGAAGCAGCGGGCCGAGGGCTTTATAGAGCGGCTCTGCGGCCGTGTTTTCTCCCTCGCTCCACCACACAGCTCAGGAATGTTAATGAGCGGGCAGCGGGCCCCGGGGCCCCGCTCTCGCTCACCTGAGCTTGTCGAGCCGCCGTGTGCTCCGCGGCGGACGCGAGACACGATGTGCTCTTCTTCTTATGAGTTCTGGGGAACGGTTGTAATTAGTTTGAGCGCCGCAGGTTATGAGCAATAAATCACCGCCTGACAGCTGTCGCCCACAGACAGAGGCGTGAAACACTTCATGAGATCCACTAGGCGTTATCGTTACATCGCCACGTCTAAATATAGACCCGGTGGGAGCCAATCAGATCACTCCATACGTCAACTCATAAGCAAGAGATCGAGTTGTGATGGACAGAAGATTGATGGGGAATATTTCAGAGGGAACAACTCCCAGCCTTTACTTGACTTGAAGTCATCGTTGCCCCAAATAACTTATTTAATTGCATAAAGTTACGTTTATTTTAAATAAAGTTACGTTTAATTTAAATAAAGTTACGTTTACTTTAAATAAAGTTACATTTAGTTTAAATAAAGTTACATCAGTTTAAATAAAGTTACGTTTAGTTTACATAAAGTTACGTTATTTTAAATAAAGTTACGTTAGTTTAAATAAAGTTACGTTAGTTTAAATAAAGTTACGTTAGTTTACATAAAGTTATGTTTACTTAAAATAAAGTTACGTTTACTTTAAATAAAGTTACATTTAGTTTAAATAAAATTGTTAGTTTAAATAAAGTTAAGTTTTTTTTAATAAAGTTACGTTAGTTTAAATAAAGTTACGTTTAGTTTAAATCAAGTTACGTTTACTTTACATAAAGTTACATTTAGTTTAAATAAAGTTACATTTAGTTTAAATAAAGTTACGTTTAGTTTAAATAAAGTTACGTTTAGTTTAAATAAAGTTACGTTTAGTTTAAATCAAGTTACGTTTACTTTACATAAAGTTACATTTAGTTTAAATAAAGTTACGTTTAGTTTAAATCAAGTTACGTTTACTTTACATAAAGTTACGTTTAGTTTAAATAAAGTTACGTTTAGTTTAAATAAAGTTACGTTTAGTTTAAATCAAGTTACGTTTACTTTACATAAAGTTACATTTAGTTTAAATAAAGTTACGTTTAGTTTAAATAAAGTTACGTTAGTTTAAATAAAGTTACGTTTACTTTACATAAAGTTACATTTAGTTTAAATAAAGTTACATTTAGTTTAAATAAAGTTACGTTTAGTTTAAATAAAGTTACGTGTGGTTTGGTCCTCAGGTGCTCGGCTGCGGGTGGGTTCCAGTCTTGTGGTTATCTGACTCAGGCTTCAGGCATTTGAGTTACGCCTGAACCACAACCACAACAACAACAACAACAACAACAACACCAATAGCAGCTCCTCCGTGATTGATCCACACATTTCACAGGTAACCGCAGCAGCTCCACCCTGATTGGTCCACACAACCCACAGGTAACTGTGTGTTCTTCCTAAAGCCACCCATGATGAACTCTGTGATAACATTTAGTATCTGAGGTGGAACGTTATGGGAGCATCTGAGGTCCAGAGGTCACCTGAGGTCACCTGAGGTCCAGAGGTCATCTGAGGTCAATAGGTCCCCTGAGGTCATCTGAGGTCGTGAGGGTTTGATTCATGGAGGAGGTTCTTCTTGTTCTTGTTCTTGTTCTTGTTCTTGTTCTTGTTCTTGTTCTTCTCTTCCTCTGTTGGACGTCACCACACAGGAATGCTGGACTTTAACCACATTGTTGCTGTAATTCTTCCGGTCATTGTTGTTGTCTTCTTGTTCTTCTTCAATGCTTTCAGGAATGTGAAGATGGGGTGAGCGATGATGTAATCCTGGGTATGTTGGGGGGGGGCATTGTGCCCCTAAACGCTCCAGATGGTTGTTAAGCTGCTGCTGCATCGCTGCGTCCAACTGACCCGCACGCCGCCACCGCCGCGTCCTCCCGCCATGAATATTAATGAGGAGAAGAAGAAGAAGAAGAAGAATCTCATTAGAATATTCATGAGCCGGTGGAGGAGGAGGCGCTCAGCTCCTCTAACAAGGAGCGCCTCATCAGAGCGTACAGTGAACACGCTGCTGATTAAGCTGATCCCCATTTCTAGGTCAGACCCCCCCCCCCTCGCCCCCCCCAGAGCATCACACCTATTTACCACCACTTACAGCTGCTCCTCTCTCTCCCTCTCTCCCTCTCTCCCTCTCTCTGTCTCTCTCCCTCCCTCTCTTTGTTGAGGAAGTGGAGCACAGAGACTCCCAATGAGGCTGAAGTTGTGAGTGACGGTGTGTTGTGAAGGGGGCGTGGCCTCCGGGCGGAGCGTGTTGGGGCCGGTTCGCGGGGCAGGCTTGAAGCTGCTCCTCCACGACTCTCATGGCCCTCATTAGTTCTGCAGATTTGGGGCCCTGGGGTGCTCCTGTGCACATGTGGTGGGGGGTGGTTCCCACTGAGCGCTCTGATTGAGGCTCTGATTGCTCCACATTATGGGGGCTGCCGTCCGACTGTCATGGCTGATGGATTGGCCTCGCGGGGGGGGGGCTGTTGTTGTAGCCCAGAGGAGCGTCGAGGCTCAGAGAGTCCAGGAGATCTGGTCCACATCAGGGCTTTGGCCGCCACCATCTTGTTTGTAGTCTTTGCTCCTCTGTGTCCTCGTATCTCTTCTATCTGAGATAGTTCAGTGACTCGTCTTTGGTTCCCACGGTGACGGAGCAGAAACACCAACCGGCTCCGCCTAGAGACCGAGACGATTTAACCTGTAAACACACGGCTGACATGTGTGGAGACACACACACACACACACACACACACACACAATCACACACTCATATACACACACCCACACTCATACACACACGTGGGGGATGGCAATGATTCCAGACGCAGCTCTTAGAGGAGCTTACTTCTTTCTGAATGAATGACATCACTCACAGCTTGTGTTCAGCAACGAGAGCAAATATTGGCAAGAGCACACAGACACACACACACACACACACACACACACACACTGATGTGTTTAGCAGCGGCGTGCAGCTTGAGATAATTCATGCTAATGCACACACACACTCACTGATGTTGCTGCGCAGCGTGAGATCACTCTCTCACACACACACACACACACTCTCACACACACTCACACACATGTTGCTTCTCAGCTCGACAGCGATCATGTGACATGTTGCCGCTGAGCGTCGGAGACATTTGGGAGATTTGTTTTAGGGGCTGTGGCCCCGATGGCCCCATGGGCCCCGAACACTGAGGCCCCCAACCAGGAGGCCTCATTCAGACACCACTCCTATGACGCTCTACGGAGGCCTGAGGACGCTCTACGGAGGCCTCAGAGG
>CM070103.1:470000-497500 GCA_036178185.1 Liparis tanakae
GGCTCCGCCCCCAGAGAGGGCCTCGCTGATCCAGAGAAGGGCCCCGTCTGAGGGGCCGATGTAATGAATCAATTCAGCTCTGAAGAGAGAGAGAGAGAGAGAGAGAGCTGGGGGTCTTTTGGTGGAGTTTAAAGTAAACAAGTGAAAGTTCTCTCAGTTCAGACGTTAAAAGAGTTTCACGTCTCAAGGCCTCAGAGTAGGAGAACCCCATCATCTGTATGTGGACCGAGGGGGTTAGAGGTCTGAGGGTTAGAGGTCTGAGGGTTAGAGGTCTGAGGGTTGAAGGTCTGAGGGTTAGAGGTCTGAGGGTTGAAGGTCTGAGGGTTAGAGGTCTGAGGGTTAGAGGTCTGAGGGTTAGAGGTCTGAGGGTTAGAGGTCTGAGGGTTGAAGGTCTGAGGGTTAGAGGTCTGAGGGTTAGAGGTCTGAGGGTTAGAGGTCTGAGGGTTGAAGGTCTGAGGGTTAGAGGTCTGAGGGTTGAAGGTCTGAGGGTTAGAGGTCTGAGGGTTGAAGGTCTGAGGGTTAGAGGTCTGAGGGTTAGAGGTCTGAGGGTTAGAGGTCTGAGGGTTAGAGGTCTGAGGGTTAGAGGTCTGAGGGTTGAAGGTCTGAGGGTTAGAGGTCTGAGGGTTGAAGGTCTGAGGGTTAGAGGTCTGAGGGTTGAAGGTCTGAGGGTTAGAGGTCTGAGGGTTGAAGGTCTGAGGGTTAGAGGTCTGAGGGTTAGAGGTCTGAGGGTTGAAGGTCTGAGGGTTAGAGGTCTGAGGGTTGAAGGTCTGAGGGTTAGAGGTCTGAGGGTTAGAGGTCTGAGGGTTAGAGGTCTGAGGGTTAGAGGTCTGAGGGTTGAAGGTCTGAGGGTTAGAGGTCTGAGGGTTGAAGGTCTGAGGGTTGAAGGTCTGAGGGTTAGAGGTCTGAGGGTTAGAGGTCTGAGGGTTGAAGGTCTGAGGGTTAGAGGTCTGAGGGTTGAAGGTCTGAGGGTTAGAGGTCTGAGGGTTAGAGGTCTGAGGGTTAGAGGTCTGAGGGTTGAAGGTCTGAGGGTTAGAGGTCTGAGGGTTAGAGGTCTGAGGGTTAGAGGTCTGAGGGTTAGAGGTCTGAGGGTTGAAGGTCTGAGGGTTAGAGGTCTGAGGGTTGAAGGTCTGAGGGTTAGAGGTCTGAGGGTTAGAGGTCTGAGGGTTAGAGGTCTGAGGGTTAGAGGTCTGAGGGTTAGAGGTCTGAGGGTTGAAGGTCTGAGGGTTAGAGGTCTGAGGGTTAGAGGTCTGAGGGTTAGAGGTCTGAGGGTTAGAGGTCTGAGGGTTGAAGGTCTGAGGGTTAGAGGTCTGAGGGTTGAAGGTCTGAGGGTTAGAGGTCTGAGGGTTGAAGGTCTGAGGGTTAGAGGTCTGAGGGTTGAAGGTCTGAGGGTTAGAGGTCTGAGGGTTAGAGGTCTGAGGGTTAAATCACTGGACCACCAAAGCCCAGACATCCCTGTAAGCTGGTCCTCAGGACTAGTTCAGGACTAGAGCTTCAGCAGGTCCAGGTCCTAACAACACCTCCCCCAATAAAAGATGTTCATCCAGTGAAGATGCTGAATGATCTCTGCATGAGGTTGTTGGTAGTGGCGGGAGGCAGGGGGGGGGGGATTACTGGGGTGACAGGCCCTTCGGGGGTCTTTCTCCTCAGCGCCACATGGGGCTTCTACCCCCCTTCCCCAACCCCCCTCTGTCCTCCTGATTGGAGGGGTGGCCCGGGGGGCTGGCAGGCCGGCGGAGCTCCGGACAAGTCGAGTCGATCAGAGGAAACAGGAAGGAGGCTGGACGAGCCGCCAGGGGACCGCTGGGGGCTGGGGGCTGTGTTTGGACATCTTTGGGTATAGTTTCTAAATCCTTGCCAACCTTCAAGGTCTTCAGGGTAATCTTCCCGAGGTACCGCAGGCCTCCAGCTGTTTAGTAGCAGCTGATGAATCCTCCATCACCAAAGAGAACATCTTCAGAGTCCCTTTAGCTTCTGTAATCAGCCTTCAACACCCGATGGGTCCCTGAACGTCTCATGTCAAAGGACCCGCTGACGAGGGTCTCAAGGCTCTTATTTCATTTACTATGCCAATTCATCTAAATATCTTCACTCTGATGGACTCCACCAACTCCATCTTCACAGTGAGCTCCACAAAGCTGAGAGCCAATCAGAAAAGAGCAATCAGCTGATGGATAGGTTTCGACGAATGCTGCCGGTCTGAAGGGTAGAGAAAGGTCGTCCTCCTCCTCCTCCTCCTCCACCTCCTCCTCCTCCTCCTCCTCCTCCTCCTCCCCTCCCTGTATTAGGGCCTTTCTCGTCCAGTTCCCATTGCTGAGCCCTGGGGTAATGACAGCAGGACCACATGCTTTGGTTCTTACAGAGAGATGCTGGGTTCAGAGCCCTGACGAGGGTTTAGGAGGGTTAAGGTTGACGGGTTAAGGTTAAGGTTGACGGGTTAAGGTTGATGGGTTAAGGTTGACGGGTTAAGGTTAAGGTTGACGGGTTAAGGTTGACGGGTTAAGGTTGACAGGTTAAGGTTGACGGGTTAAGGTTGATGGGTTAAGGTTGACGGGTTAAGGTTAAGGTTGATGGGTTAAGGTTGACGGGTTAAGGTTAAGGTTGACGGGTTAAGGTTGACGGGTTAAGGTTGACGGGTTAAGGTTGATGGGTTAAGGTTGACGGGTTAAGGTTAAGGTTGATGGGTTAAGGTTGACGGGTTAAGGTTAAGGTTGATGGGTTAAGGTTGACAGGTTAAGGTTGACGGGTTACGGTTGACGGGTTAAGGTTGACGGGTTAAGGTTGACGGGTTACGGTTAAGGTTGACGGGTTAAGGTTGACGGGTTACGGTTAAGGTTGACGGGTTACGGTTAAGGTTGACGGGTTAAGGTTGACGGGTTAAGGTTGACGGGTTAAGGTTGACGGGTTAAAGTTGACGGGTTAAGGTTGACGGGTTAAGGTTGACGGGTTACGGTTAAGGTTGACGGGTTAAGGTTGACGGGTTAAGGTTAAGGTTGACGGGTTAAGGTTGACAGGTTAAGGTTGACAGGTTAAGGTTGATGGGTTAAGGTTGACGGGTTAAGGTTAAGGTTAAGGTTGACAGGTTAAGGTTGACAGGTTAAGGTTGACAGGTTAAGGTTGACAGGGTTAAGGTTGACGGGTTAAGGTTAAGGTTGATGGGTTACGGTTAAGGTTGACGGGTTACGGTTAAGGTTGACGGGTTAAGGTTAAGGTTGACGGGTTACGGTTAAGGTTGAAGGGTTACGGTTAAGGTTGACGGGTTAAGGTTGACGGGTTAAGGTTGACAGGTTAAGGTTGACGGGTTAAGGTTAAGGTTGACGGGTTAAGGTTGACGGGTTATGGTTAAGGTTGACGGGTTAAGGTTGACGGGTTAAGGTTACGGTTGACGGGTTACGGTTAAGGTTGACGGGTTAAGGTTGACGGGTTAAGGTTAAGGTTGACGGGTTAAGGTTGACGGGTTAAGGTTGACGGGTTACGGTTAAGGTTGACGGGTTAAGGTTAAGGTTGGCGGGTTAAGGTTAAGGTTGACGGGTTAAGGTTAAGGTTGACGGGTTAAGGTTGACGGGTTACGGTTAAGGTTGACGGGTTAAGGTTAAGGTTGGCGGGTTAAGGTTAAGGTTGACGGGTTAAGCTTGACGGGTAAAGCTCCCTCTAGTGGGCGAGTGAGGATCGACTTCTCAGTTCCTCTCTTTAGCAAAGTCCTCCACAGGATCCAGGCCGACTTCAGTCCATGCGAGCAGCTGATCCTGAAGGTGGGAGACTGGGTTCCTCCCTTTGAGGAACCGAGGGAACCAAAGAGCTTTGGCTTCCTCCCAGATGTTCATGACCTCAGTTAATCCACCGATGTGAACGTCATGAACACAGAACTATGTGAACGGGTTCTGGCCATCAGATTCTTTCCCCACCTCCAAGCTGCACAAAGCTTTGAGGTATTTGGCCTCCTCTGAAGTCCTCCCATGAAGCTCCTCCAGGTGATCCGCCTCAACGTGTCTCTCCATCTATAATAAACAGTCCAGGAGCTCCAGGGGGATCCGATCCGGAGGATTACGCTCAGCTGGACCTGGTCCGCCTCGTCGTGCGTCTTTGTCTCTCCTCAGAGGAGGCTTGTTTTCCGAGCGCTGCGCGGTGACTTTGCCGTGTTGTTCCTCACATGAAAGGCGACTCGGCGTGACCGATGCTCTGTTGGGGTTCGGGCCGCCGCGCCGCGCCAGGAGGAGGTTTCCAGAGACCAGGAAAACAAAAGTGTGAAACTAAAGCCTCTCTGGGCGGAGACGGAGTCAGAGAGTTAATCCAGGGCTTAACTCACTGGAGGACTTCAGGTTCAGACCCCAGCTGGAGGGGGTTCAGATCACCCTGCACAGAAACCTGGACCCTGAAGGGTCAGAACCTTAAGGAAGAACGTTAGCATGAGAACTGAGATTCAGAGGGGTACCTAACCCATGAGGGGCATCCAACCCATGAGGGGTACCTAACCTATGAGGGGTACCCCTGACCCCTGAGGGGCCTGGGGGTTCATCTGCTTCTTCTTCTGTTGAATGGGTTCTACTCTCAATATCTTTGTTTCTATTAACTGAACCTGGACCAGTAGCCAGAAGCCTCCTGGCTGACACTGAGGAGTCAAACCTGGACCAGCATTGGTGCTTACTGATCCAGAACCTGCTCCAGTGGTGGAGGTCGTCCTGGAGGTCAAACACAGAAGCTCACTTCCTCGTCTGACTTCATCCACCGTGTTATTTCCTGAAGAGGTTGCATGGTTCAGTCTCCAAGAACGACTTGTCAAAGGGTCAACAAAGGTCACTTTGGTGGGCAGTAGCTCAACCTCCTCTAAACACCTCCAGCACGTCTTCATCCTCAAGTCCTCTTTCTGATTTCCTGAGCGTCTCCAATCAGAGAGAACCGTACATGATGTGTGAAGTACGTGGCCTCGGTCTAAAGAAGTCCACCGTGAGGGTCCTGGACATCATGTCTGGATAATTGAAGCCGTTGAAGACCTGACCCGCCTCCTCAGAGCACTTCACCAGCGCTTCCAATCAGCCCACACAGACAGAGGGCCCAATGGACCCCTGGGAGACGCTCACTGACATCCACCACGTCTGCAGCCAGAAGACCCGAGAGAGGCTCTGGTCCCGAGTCCCGGAGGTTCTGGTCCGGAGCTGGAGGTCCAGTTCAATGCAATGCGGGTCGGGCTGCAGATGGTTTCTGAGTCTCCTGCTTCCGGTGAGGTGGTTCTTGTGGTTCTTGTGGTTCTGGTTCTTCTTGTTCTTCTTCTTCACTGCTCGTGGTCCTTCCTTATTATCGCCTGAGATCTGGTGTTAGTGAAGCTGTGCTGAGCTTCTAGCTGTTCAAATACTTTAAATAAAGAAAGTACGCGTAGTTTTACTATCAACACAAACGGCATTCGTTCCGGACTACTTTCTGCGGCGGATGAATCCCCTTTGAGGGAAAACAAAGAGGTTTTATTGAAGAGGTGAGGAGTCTTTGATGCTTTGTCTCCGCTCCACTTAGAGACACCTGCAGCATCAAACCCTCAACCTCCATTCATGTGTGCTTTGAAATATCAAAGCGTTGGGATCCAGAAATAAAATTCCCTTTCTGCCGTCACTCATTCGAGAGATCGTGCATGGGGGTCCGGAAAGTGGGAGGCGGCTTCCCGAGCACGCGGAGTGAAGGCGCCATGCAGAGCAGAGCATGTACATCTGATGAAAGGGAAGCCCGATGTAGAAGTTAGTGCTCCGGCCCAGCGGGCTCGCTTTGTGACAGGTGAATATTTATCTTGGGGGGTCCGGGGAGGGAGGGGGGTCCGGGGAGGGGGGGGGTCCGGTCCAAGTCCCCCGCGCAGACAAAAAGCCATTGAGGCGCTGACAGGCTGCAGCATGGAGCCCAGCGTGGCTCAGCAAAGTGCTTGTAAGCGATTGAAAGTGAGACAAGCGAAGAAGAAAAGCAGAAGAAAAGAGAACGAGGAGCCTATCGGACTCTTTTTAAAACATCGGGGGGGGGGGGGGGGGGGCTCGGGGGGCGGAGCTTCAGAACGCTTGACTCCTCGCTGGCTGAGCCGCTATCTGATGGCCTTTCTCCTTTTACACGGGACAACGTGGCCTCACCTGACCCCCCTGGAGGTCTCTGTACAAGACCTGACCTGGATACGGGTCCAGCATGAGCATCCAACTGCTCTACACCCAACCCTCTACATCCAACCACCATACACCCAAACCCTCTACATCCAACCACCATACATCCAACCCTCTACATCCAACCACCATACACCCAAACCCTCTACATCCAACCACCATACACCCAAACCCTCTACATCCAACCACCATACATCCAACCCTCTACATCCAACCACCATACACCCAAACCCTCTACATCCAACCACCCTACATCCAACCACCCTACATCCAACCACCCTACATCCAACCACCCTACATCCAACCCCCCTACATCCAAACCCCCTACATCCAACCACCCTACATCCAACCACCCTCCAACCACCCTACATCCAACCGCTCTACAGCCAACCACCCTACATCCAACCACCATACACCCAAACCCCCTACATCCAACGGCTCTACATC
This sequence comes from Liparis tanakae, assembly GCA_036178185.1. Taxonomy (NCBI): domain Eukaryota; kingdom Metazoa; phylum Chordata; class Actinopteri; order Perciformes; family Liparidae; genus Liparis; species Liparis tanakae. The sequence continues at coordinate 476,573 of CM070103.1, forward strand.
CAAACCCCCTACATCCAACCACCCTACATCCAACCGCTCTACATCCAACCGCTCTACAGCCAACCACCCTACATCCAACCACCATACACCCAAACCCCCTACATCCAACGGCTCTACATCCAATAACCCCTCTGCATTCCAGACTTGCGGTCCAGCTCAATGACGGTCCGGCGCGTTGTGTTGACCTCGAGGTGTCCTTGAGAAAGACTCGTGACCCGGTCTTTGTGAGGAAGAGTAAAATAAATCCTCGTGACTCACGTTTCTTCTCACGGAAACCCGTCTCCGTCTCCACGGTTACGCCGCGTCTCTTTTGTTTTGGGATATTTCTGAACATCTGAACGAGGTTTGTGAGAAATTGTCTTGTTGTTGAGTTGTGAGTCAAAACAAAACGTTGTGGGAACCGGCGGCACGCGTGTGTGACGCACTTCTGGTTTCTGGTTACCAAATTAAAAGCTTTCCCAGCTGTGTGTGTGTGTGAGCAGATGTCGTGGCTTTGAGCTCAGAGCAGAACAACAAGCTGAGAGTCTGTAAACAGGCCCCGCCTTCCTGGGCCCTTTCAGAATAAGAGCCCAGGAGAGTAAAGGGTTGACGGAGACCCATGAGCTCCATGAGTGCAACAAGTGACCCGGTGTCAGACCCTGCCACCTCCCCAGAGGCCTGCAGAGACCTCCTCCTGGAGGCCTCCGTCCAGGTCCCGGTCTCTGGCAAAGGAGCCCAAGCTGACGCGCATCATCAGAGCATTCCCAGAGCATTCCCAGAGCATTCACAGAGCATCCCCAGAGCATTCCTAGAGCATTCCCAGAGCGGCAACAAAGGGCCCGGCACGCTGGTTACTGGAGACCCAACACCAGCATCTACAGACAGACTCAGGACAGGGGCCCCGAGAGAGCAGACACGAGGCCTGGAGCACAGAGCAACCACAGAGCGGCAACAGAGCAATGCAACCACAGCTGATGAGGAGGAGGAAGAGGAGGACGGAGAGGAGGAGGAAGAGGAAGAGGAGGTTATCTGAGGACACTAACGTGCTCCACTCAGCTCTGAGGGACCTCGAGCATAGAGCATCAACATGGGAGCCAGACACACACACACACACACACACACACACACACACACACACACACACACACACACACACACACACACACACACACACACACACACACACAGCTTTGTGGAGAATGCCACCGCCCCCCCCCCCCCCCCCCCCCCCCCGCTGAAATGGGCCATCGCATGACTGGGAGCACAATAACGTGTGTGTGCATGTATGTGAGTAGGGTGGGTGTGTTTTTCATTTAATGTACACACTCACACACACTCACACACACACACACACACACACACACACACACACACACACACACACACACACACACGCTTACTCACACACACACACACACTGGCCCCCTGCTGTGTTCCTATCAGCTTCAGCCGTGAAGCGAGCGCTCAGGCAGCAAAGCCCAAAATCTCTCTCCAGTGACCTGATTGGACAATAAGCCGCATCTCATTACTCCTCTCCCAGTGCTCCTCTCCCAGTGCTCCTCTCCCAGTGCTCCTCTCCTAGTACTCCCAGTGCTCCTCTCTCATTACTCCTCTCCCAGTGCTCCTCTCCCAGTGCTCCTCTCTCAGTGCTCCTCTCCCAGTGCTCCTCTCCCAGTGCTCCTCTCTCAGTGCTCCTCTCCTAGTACTCCCAGTGCTCCTCTCCTAGTACTCCCAGTGCTCCTCTCTCAGTGCTCCTCTCCCAGTGCTCCTCTCCCAGTGCTCCTCTCTCAGTGCTCCTCTCCTAGTACTCCCAGTGCTCCTCTCCTAGTACTCCCAGTGCTCCTCTCTCAGTGCTCCTCTCCCAGTGCTCCTCTCCCAGTGCTCCTCTCTTAGTGCTCCTCTCCTAGTACTCCCAGTGCTCCTCTCCCAGTGCTCCTCTCCTAGTTCTCCCAGTTCTCCTCTCCTAGTTCTCCCAGTGCTCCTCTCCCAGTTCTCCCAGTGCTCCTCTCCCAGTTCTCCCAGTTAAAGTTTTTCTGAATACATTTAGCCATCTGGGAGTTTGTATTATGATCATTGGAGGCATGAGGAGGAGAAGGAGGTCCAGATGTGTTACTCTGGCCTCAGACAATAGATGTGTGAGTGTGACTCCTCCGAGGAGACCAGGTCTGGCTCCACTTTCCTCTTTGTTTCCTGTTTGAAGAGAAGCCTCTGCTCCTCCTCTGCTCCTCCTCTCCTCCTCCTCTGCTCCTCCTCTCCTCCTCTCCTCCTCCTCTGCTCCTCCTCTGCTCTGCTCCTTGTCTCCTAACAATGGGCCAAGGAAGCCTTTAATCTACTGAAGAGGGCCCATGTCCTCTCCCCACAGCAGACTGGGAGGAGGTGGGAGGAGGTGGGAGGAGGTGGACACATGCTCAGACTGAGGACACGAGCGTCTTTGAGGACCATCTGTGGACCGAAGCCTTCAGGAAGCACTAAGACCTTCTGGGGGGGGGGGGGGGGCTTAAGGAGCGCGCCTCCTTTCCTCCTCAGAGGTCAACATAACATCCCATCATGCGTAGCGTCTGTCCTCGGCAGCCGGATGGAGTTTCACCTCCTGCCCCAGATGTTTCAGGTGAGGAGGAGCCAGGTGGACGGAGCGCTCCCATCTGGAGGAGTTCATCCCTCACAGGGAATCAAACCCACAACCTCCAGGTCAGGCTCAACATGGCCGGGGGCCGGGAATCAAACCCGCAACCTTGTGGTTCAAGAGCTCCTCTGATCCGCTTCAGACTAACAGACGTCAGCAGGATTAACTCTTCTTCTTTTGACTCTGCTCCTCTCCTCCTCTCCTCCTCTCCTCCTCTCCTCCTCCTCCAACTTAAATTATTCTTAAAGTCTAAAGAAAGTTTTATTTGAATGATTTCATGTCTTCACTGACTTCAGAACGATGGCGTCAGAGACTTAGAGGAGTCCGCCTTGTTTGTTGTTGTTGTTGTTGTTGTTGTTGTTGTTGTTGTGTGAAACATGAGAACAGATAATCCTGGTTAATGTGGCGGATCAGATTAACACTCAAACTGAGGCTCCCGACCCTAAAGGGGCCACCCCGCGCTGTCTGGGGGGCCGTGCCCCAATGAACTCTGGGAAATACTGTTTCCTACTAATACTACTAAAGTACTACTAATACTACTAAAATACTACTAAAGTACTACTAATACTAATAAAATACTACTAAAGTACTACTAATACTCCTAAAGTACTACTGAAACAGAATAAAGTATCACATAGTTAAGTCAAGTGATACTGTATTATATACTTGTACCTCCAGTATTACGAGTACCTCTGCCACAGTAGTATTTGTACCTCTACTACAGTAGTACTTGTTCTCAGATTAATGTGTTGAATCTGTTCATCCGTCATCAGCTGAGTAGCATTAGCTTAGCGTAGCATTATCCCCATAAGGAAGACCTGCCTCCGAGAGGCGTTCAGGGACCTGAACCAGTCCATAACAATAAAGCATATTTCCTGTCCAGTCAGGTGGAAGTGGGCGGAGCCTCTCTGATCCCAGATATCTTTCAGGCCGTATCTCACTGTACATCTTCTTCACCTGCGGTTCAACTGTAGCCGGCTTTGTGTCCCGTCTGAAGCCGTCCGGAGCACAATGGAGGACCGGCAACTGGACCCGGCAACTGGACCCGGCAACTGGACCCGGGCCGGCCGCTCCGGGTCCGTCTGCGCGGAGCACAAAGGAGGCTCTGTGGCCTTCAAGTGAGGAACCAGACACCGGCCTTTCAGCACGCCGCTCTCAAGGAAACACGACACAGGGCAGGCGGCGCCACGCCAAGGGTCCTCCGGGGTCCTCTTTCCTCTGGACCAGCACCAGGACCAGCACCAGGACCAGCACCAGGGCCAGCACCAGGACCAGCACCAGGACCAGCACCAGGGCCAGCACCAGGACCAGCACCAGGACCAGCACCAGGGCCAGCACCAGGACCAGCACCAGCACCAGGACCAGGACCAGCACCAGCACCAGCACCAGGACCAGCACCAGCACCAGCACCACCGCTGTGCACGTCAAACGCGTGGCTGGTTAGAGGCCTCGGCTCCTCCTGCGGCTACTTCCTGTTTCCAGACGCTCTCCTGCGGCTGCTTCCTGTCTCCAGACGCTCTCCTGCGGTTGCTTCCTGTCTCCAGACGCTCTCCTGCGGCTGCTTCCTGTCTAGAGACCCTCTCCTGCGGCTGCTTCCTGTCTAGAGACCCTCTCCTGCGGCTGCTTCCTGTCTAGAGACCCTCTCCTGCGGCTGCTTCCTGTCTCCAGACGCTCTCCTGCGGCTGCTTCCTGTCTAGAGACTCTCTCCTGCGGCTGCTTCCTGTCTAGAGACCCTCTCCTGCGGCTGCTTCCTGTCTAGAGACCCTCTCCTGCGGCTGCTTCCTGTCTAGAGACGCTCTCCTGCGGCTGCTTCCTGTCTAGAGACCCTCTCCTGCGGCTGCTTCCTGTCTAGAGACCCTCTCCTGCGGCTGCTTCCTGTCTAGAGATTCTCTCCTGCGGCTGCTTCCTGTCTGCAGACGCTCTCCTGCGGCTGCTTCCTGTCTAGAGATGCTCTCCTGCGGCTGCTTCCTGTTTCCAGACGCTCTCCTGCGGCTGCTTCCTGTCTGCAGACGCTCTCCTGCGGCTGCTTCCTGTCTGCAGACGCTCTCCTGCGGCTGCTTCCTGTCTGCAGACGCTCTGCAGCCGTCTCGTGAGCTGGACTTGAACTGAGAGCCGTCTGTCTTCAGGGTGACCTCCGTCCCCAGCGGTGCGTTCATGGACGTCGGGACATTCCAGACTCTAAACCCTAAATCCTTTACAACAACACAGCAGAACAAAGTGTCGGTCCAGGTGTCGGAGACAGGAACCTCTCGTGATTATCGGCTTCATTTCCTGCTCTTCTCCGTCAGACAGGATGTCCCAGAACATTCCCATGATGCCGAGGGGCAGGATGTGGGATTTGGGTAAATGAAAAGATAAGATGAGTTATGATGATGTCATCGTTACCTTGACGACATGAAGCACTATAAGAGCTCACAGGAGCTTCTGGGGGCTTATTCTGGGAAAGAGGAGAATGCAGGAAGAGGGGGATGAAGGAGGGAGGGAGGGAGGGAGAGGGAGAAAAGAATCATTGATTTTTAATCTGAACTTTGAATCCAAACAGGAAGTCCTCAAAGAAGTCATGGAGCAGGACCTGCATGTGACCCCCTCCCCCAGGGACTCCCTCCTGCTGAATAGATGTGAGTTACTGTAGCTTCACGACTCCTGATGACCTCCTCCTCCTCCTCCTCCTCCTCCTCCTCCTCCTCCTCCTCCTGTTCCAGCTAATTGTCCTCCAGTGGTTCCTGGTGATAATCAGCTTTATTTGTGCTGCTAAAACCGATCTAAGGATCAGCTGTCTGCACGACAGGAGCTTCAGCAAGCCACGCCCCCTCATTGGCACTGCCACTTTAAGAAGCCACGCCCCCTCCTGGGACCATCATGCAGAACCACAGGTGAGCGTGCCGCCATGATTCCATCAGCTGACCAAAGGGAGGTCACATCTGATCCGGCCTCCAGGCCCCCCCCCCCCCCCCCCCCCCCCCCGTGAGACTCCTCCCGCCTGCTCTGGCTGCAGCTGCTCCGCCTCCACGCGGCCGGTAAACAGTCCAAACCGCTCTTTGATGTGGCCGAGCGCCTCGGGCTCCCGGGTTCCCGGGTTCCTCGTGTTCCTCGTGGTCACGCAGCCTCGTAAACAGGCGGTGAGCCCGGCTGACGGTTCCCATGCCGGGCGGCGCCGGGCCGGGTCCGGGCCGCCTGAAGACCTGGAGCCCACGTGAGGACGCAGGGGAGCCGCTCTCACGTCCTGCTGCTCTGCTCCGCCAGAGCGCCTGATGCCTTCAAGATGGAGGAAGAGCTCCTCATTGTTCCAGCTGTCGGCTTCCATTCACTTGAGAAGGTCCAGCAGGCGAGGAAGGAGGGGCCGGCCTCCTGAGCACCAGCTGGAGGAAACACCTGCATCGGGCCGGCTGCTTCACACCAGCAGCTCACCAGCACCAGCTCACCAGCACCAGCTCACCAGCACCAGCTCACCAGCACCAGCTCACCAGCACCAGCTCACCAGCAGCTCACCAGCTCACCAGCAGCTCACCAGCAGCTCACCAGCTCACCAGCAGCTCACCAGCACCAGCTCACCAGCACCAGCTCACCAGCACCAGCTCACCAGCAGCTCACCAGCAGCTCACCAGCTCACCAGCAGCTCACCAGCACCAGCTCACCAGCACCAGCTCACCAGCACCAGCTCACCAGCAGCTCACCAGCAGCAGCTCACCAGCAGCTCACCAGCAGCTCACCAGCACCAGCTCACCAGCACCAGCTCACCAGCACCAGCTCACCAGCAGCTCACCAGCTCACCACCAGCTCACCACTTTGTGAGCTGGTGGAGCTCAGGCTCGTCTGTCTGTCTCCATGACGTCTGAGGAGAAGATCTCCTGAGAGACCAGCTCTAGGGGGCCCACAGAGACCTGAACCAGCAGAGACCTGAACCACTAGAGACCTGAACCAGCAGAGTCCTGAACCAGCAGAGTCCTGAACCACTAGAGACCTGAACCAGCAGAGTCCTGAACCACTAGAGACCTGAACCAGCAGAGTCCTGAACCAGCGGGTCTGAACCACTAGAGACCTGAACCAGCGGGTCTGAACCACTAGAGACCTGAACCAGCAGAGTCCTGAACCAGCGGGTCTGAACCACTAGAGACCTGAACCAGCAAAGTCCTGAACCACTAGAGACCTGAACCAGCAGAGTCCTGAACCAGCGGGTCTGAACCACTAGAGACCTGAACCAGCAGAGTCCTGAACCAGCGGGTCTGAACCACTAGAGACCTGAACCAGCAGAGTCCTGAACCAGCGGGTCTGAACCACTAGAGACCTGAACCAGCAGAGTCCTGAACCAGCGGGTCTGAACCACTAGAGACCTGAACCAGCAGAGTCCTGAACCAGCGGGTCTGAACCACTAGAGACCTGAACCAGCAGAGTCCTGAACCAGCGGGTCTGAACCACTAGAGACCTGAACCAGCAGAGTCCTGAACCAGCGGGTCTGAACCACTAGAGACCTGAACCAGCAGAGTCCTGAACCAGCGGGTCTGAACCACTAGAGACCTGAACCAGCAGAGTCCTGAACCAGCGGGTCTGAACCACTAGAGACCTGAACCAGCAGAGTCCTGAACCAGCGGGTCTGAACCACTAGAGACCTGAACCAGCAGAGTCCTGAACCAGCGGGTCTGAACCACTAGAGACCTGAACCAGCAGAGTCCTGAACCAGCGGGTCTGAACCACTAGAGACCTGAACCAGCAGAGTCCTGAACCACTAGAGACCTGAACCAGCAGAGTCCTGAACCACTAGAGACCTGAACCAGCAGAGTCCTGAACCACTAGAGACCTGAACCAGCAGAGTCCTGAACCACTAGAGACCTGAACCAGCAGAGTCCTGAACCAGCGGGTCTGAACCACTAGAGACCTGAACCAGCAGAGTCCTGAACCAGCGGGTCTGAACCACTAGAGACCTGAACCAGCAGAGTCCTGAACCACTAGAGACCTGAACCAGCAGAGTCCTGAACCACTAGAGACCTGAACCAGCAGAGTCCTGAACCTGTCCTGCTGCAAACAGACAAAGAGACAAAGACGGTTCCTTTTTGATACTTGAGGACAATCGCCTCCTTTCCTTCCTATCTCCTATTTCTCACCCTTTCCTCCTTCATCTTCTCCATTTCTACCCCCCCCCCCCCCAGTACCAGATGGACCCCCCCCCTGTATTGTCTCACTGGACTCTTTAGAGATAATCCTCGAGGATTTCTACGCACGCCAACCTCGTGAACTTGACCTCTGGACCAATTCATCAAAGCCTACCCCCCCCCCCCGCTCCTTACCCTCACCCCCCTCACCCCCACCCTTGTTTGTGTTGATCAAGATCAGCTCTTTAAATAAAAATGTTTCTTTGTTTTCATTGATCTTTTGTTTTTTTCCTTTATTTAAGAGAAAACATCTAATATAATAAATAAATCTAATAAATAAAATAAAATAAATAAATATAATAAATTAATATATATATATATAATAAATATATAATAAATATATATAATCAATAAATTAAATAAATATAATAAATGCATATAATAAATAAATATAAAATGATATTTATAAATAAATCTAATAAAGAGGCCGGGGGTCTGTGGACCCCGTCAGACCTGAGGGGGCAGGAGGAATGCTGGCTGGAGGAGCTCTCCAGGCCTCCTGCCCCCCCAACGAGGCTCAGGTCCTCCTGCGCCCCCCCAACGAGGCCCCGGTCCTCCTTTAATCCCGGCCCTCAGACCCCTGACGCCCAGGAGGCCCCTCCCCACTTCAAGTCCTCCTCGACATGGAGGGCGACCTTTTGACCTCGAGGAGGAGGCGCAGAGAACCATGTGTGCAGAACCGATACTTTGATATATAAATATATAGGAGCATGGTCTAAACTTCTGTCTGGATGACAGGGTGGACTACAACTCCCAGAGGGCATTGCTTCCGTCAACTGACCAATATTCTAAATATTATTTTCTGAGAACAAATGACAATATTTTCTCCTCTCCTCTTCCTCTCTGTTTACAGCAGGAGGTGCTTGACATTCCTTTCTTCTCTGAGTGCATCATGTCCTCTCTTCCTCTCCTTCTCTCTCTTCCTCTCTCCTCTCTCCTCCTCCTCCCCCTCTCTGTTTAGAGCAGGAGGTGCTTGGCATTCCTCCTCCTCTGAGTGCATCATGTCTTCAGCACCTCATCACTCAGACGCATGTTTCCCTTTCGGAGCATCAACATCTCGACAGCCGCTCTGTGAGTCTCTGCCAGCCCTCCGAGGAGGCGCAGAGGAGGCGCAGAGGCCGGCCGGCCGGCTCCTCCTCGGAGAGGAGGTCAAGGAGGGTCGTGGGTAAAAATACCCAGAGAAAAGAGAAAAGGAAGCCTGTTATAGCCCCTGAGACGTATTATGACATTATTATGATCGTGTATACACAAGTTAAAGTACTTTACTGTGAAGGCGGAGCTTTATTTTGAAAAGACTTTGACACACACACACACACACACACACACACACACAGTCACACACAGTCACACACAGTCACACACAGTCACACACAGTCACACACAGTCACACACACACACACCTGTGAGGCTCTTATCTGATGCACACACACTCGGCCGTCTGGGCAAACACACTCGCTCAGACATGAAGCGCATGAGGAGCGGCAGCGAGGTCGGAGGTCAGGGGAGGTGCAGAGGGCTGGAGGAGGTCCAGAGATCTGATCTCCCCTCAATACGAGGTCAGTCCTCTCAGGTTACCGGCTCCCACACACACACACACACACACACGCACGCACACACACACACACACACACACACACACACACACACACACACACACACACGCACGCACGCACGCACGCACACACACACCTTGGACGTGGACTTGGAGCAGGAGGAGCAGGAGGAGCAGGAGGAGCAGGGGGAGCAGGAGGAGCAGGAGGAGCAGATGATGCTGTGATGATGCTCTGTGATGATGCTCTGTGATGATGCTCTGTGATGATGCTCTGTGGCGTGATGATGCTGTGATGATGCTCTGTGATGATGCTCTGTGGCGTGATGATGCTGTGATGATGCTCTGTGATGATGCTGTGATGATGCTCTGTGATGATGCTGTGATGATGCTCTGTGGCGTGATGATGCTCTGTGATGATGCTCTGTGATGATGCTCTGTGATGATGCTCTGTGGCGTGATGATGCTCTGTGATGATGCTCTGTGGCGTGATGATGCTCTGTGATGATGCTCTGTGGCGTGATGATGCTCTGTGATGATGCTCTGTGGCGTGATGATGCTCTGTGGCGTGATGATGCTCTGTGGCGTGATGATGCTGTGATGATGCTCTGTGGCGTGATGATGCTCTGTGGCGTGATGATGCTCTGTGATGATGCTCTGTGGCGTGATGATGCTCTGTGATGATGCTCTGTGATGATGCTCTGTGATGATGCTCTGTGGCGTGATGATGCTCTGTGATGATGCTCTGTGGCGTGATGATGCTCTGTGGCGTGATGATGCTCTGTGGCGTGATGATGCTCTGTGATGATGCTCTGTGGCGTGATGATGCTCTGTGGCGTGATGATGCTGTGATGATGCTCTGTGATGATGCTCTGTGGCGTGATGATGCTGTGATGATGCTCTGTGATGATGCTCTGTGGCGTGATGATGCTCTGTGATGATGCTCTGTGATGATGCTCTGTGGCGTGATGATGCTGTGATGATGCTGTGATGATGCTCTGTGGCGTGATGATGCTCTGTGATGATGCTCTGTGATGATGCTCTGTGGCGTGATGATGCTGTGATGATGCTGTGATGATGCTCTGTGGCGTGATGATGCTCTGTGATGATGCTCTGTGATGATGCTCTGTGGCGTGATGATGCTCTGTGATGATGCTCTGTGATGATGCTCTTGGAGGCGTGTGAGGAGCTTTCATCTCTGCGTACGCCACAGAGCTGAAGGTCACCTCCGTGACCTTTCCCCCCCGCGCTCAGAGCCACCAATCAGGACGCTGCGAGGCGGCCGGCCGTCGATCACGTGACGTCAGCGCGGCTCCAAAAGATCAAAGGGACCTCTTCATCACGAGGAGGGGGCGAGGGGGGAGGAGGCGCACAGCACCTCCTCAGTGACCTTTACTCCTCACACACTCACTCCTACACCTGCACCGAGCAGGCCGTCTTCAGGGGCCAGGGACCAGGAGGACCTCCAGGGACCAGGAGGACTTCCAGAGACCAGGAGGACCTCTAGGGACCAGGAGGACCTCCAGAGACCAGGAGGACCTCTAGGGACCAGGAGGACCTCCAGAGACCAGGAGGACCTCTAGGGACCAGGAGGACTTCCAGAGACCAGGAGGACCTCTAGGGACCAGGAGGACCTCTAGGGACCAGGAGGACCTCCAGAGACCAGGAGGACCTCCAGAGACCAGGAGGACCTCTAGGGACCAGGAGGACCTCCAGAGACCAGGAGGACCTCCAGAGATCAGGAGGAGGACCTCCAGAGACCAGGAGGACCTCTAGAGACCAGGAGGACCTCCAGAGACCAGGAGGACCTCTAGGGACCAGGAGGACCTCCAGAGACCAGGAGGACCTCCAGAGACCAGGAGGACCTCTAGGGACCAGGAGGACCTCCAGTTCCTCCTGGTCCCGGCCGAGCGGGCCGGTTTAATGAAGAGGGGTCAGGGGTCAGGGGTCAGGGAGGGCCTTAGGGCAGCACACTCTCCTCCTCCAGGTCAAGTGGTCCAGACAGAGTCCGCTACCTGGGTGGAGGAGCTGGTCTCCTCCTGGTCCTCCCTCCAGTCTGCAGGTCGTTTGTCATCGGTCGTGACCTTTGACCTCTGCAATCTTCCTACAAACGACCTGTCACAGGTTCTGTGTTCCTCTGAAGCTGACGAAGACCACCTCGTCTTCCTCCCTTCCTCCTCCAGTCTGGTGTAAAGGCTCAGCGTTAGCGACGCGTAGCGTTCATATTTACATCATATTCACATTCCTCTTTGATCTGTGAACTGATCCCTCAGTTTGACCTGCAGGTCACAGAGATTCTGTTACCCCCGCTGACCTTTGACCCCCACGCCATCAGTCACTCGCACAGGAGCATGCTGGGTAAAAAAAGAATGTTTAGAACATTTTCTCCGAAATATGTAACGCGAGAAACACACACACACAGACACACATACCCCCCCCCCCCACACACACACACGCACACACCTCAGTGATGGATGAGGCAGCCATGTGATCAACTCCCAGCATGCACCTGGAGCTCAGAGGAAAAGCTCCAAGTTCAACGTCCCAGAGCTCTGCAGGTCTCACAGCCGCTCACTGCCCTCTAGTGGCCGCCGGCTGCAGGTGGTCTGGTGGTCCTGCAGAGACCCGATGCACACGCACACACACACACGCCTCTTGAACCTTTTGTTCATCACAAACTGTTCTTCGGTGTAATGAAGCTTTTCACCGGTCAGACGTGATGGGGCCCCCACGTCTCCCCTCAGTGACTCCTCCCCCTTCGGCTCTGCCTGGACAGAGCCACGTGAGGTCACACGTGAGGTCACAGGTGAGGTCACAGGTGAGGTCACACGTGAGGTCACAGGTGAGGTCAAAGGTGAGGTCACACGTGAGCCTCGATCACCACCAACGTTAGTCGCGGCGTTCCACAAGGTTCTGTGCTTGGGCCACTTTTATTGACCTTATTCATGCTTCCTTTGTGTAAAACTATCAGGAAACAATTAATAAACTGTCATTGTTATGCAGATGAAACTTAACTATATCTAAACATGTCCCATTATGATGTCCCATTATGATGTCCCACTATGATGACCCACACGATTCGGACTTGATGTCCCACATGAGGCCCAGAAGCACAAAGACACTGTTCCAGACAATGTGGGCGGCTTACAAGACCCGGCCACTAGGGGGACCATTGAGGCCGGTTCCTGTCCCTGGGGCATCGGGGGCATCGCTGAGAACAACAGACGAGTGACGGCCCCGCTGGGCACGAATGAATCGGTGTCACCGGCTAGCGAGATGGGCGGAGCCTGGCGGGGGACCCGAGGGACCTCATTGTCCCCGGGGACAGAGCCTGATGGGTCCCTGAAAGACTGGCTGGGTCCGGTTGGCCGGCAGCCAGCAGACCAACATGTAGAGACACTGGTGGGAACCTGGGGGGGTCCTGGGGGGTCCTCAATGGACCCAGGATCGTCCCACTACTGGTGGCCTGAAAGGAACACGGCCATCTTTGTCTCAGAGTGACGAAGAGTGACGTGTCCCCAGCTGGAGGAGCACCTGCAGGCGCTCTGGGGTACGGAGCATGTGGTGGTTCCTCTGGGGGCCCTGGAACCATCCAGAACTCAGGCCCAGAACTCAATGTCCAAGTCCATGAGAACCGGCTGCGTGTCGGAGGGTTACCGGCCAATGTGTTGCCATGGTAACGAGCTGTACTGAGTAGATTTACAGTTGTGACTCTAGCTGCGCTTTGATGAAGCTATCATGCTAACGGACGCTATACACGTTAGCAACTAAGCTACTCAGGTTAAACTTTTAAACTACTCCGTTAGCTTGAGAATACTAGGATGGAGGCCTACCTGGTTGCTGGTGGACTTCCTTGTCTACTTCCTCGTCTACTTCCTCCAGCCCTGAGAGGAAGTCCCTCTACTTCCTGTTCCCTCCCTGACGACGTGGATCTGCTAGGTTTCAAAGACTTGAAGCGGGTCTTTGCCTGCAGGTCTCCGGTCCTGCTCTGGTCCAGGGTCCAGGAGGACCCCCCTGAGAACCAGAAACAACACGCGTTGATATGAAGTCATCAGAGCAGCTCTCACTTATGAGGTCACGGGGTCACAGGGAGGAGGCGTGTCTGATTTAATGCGGAGGAGCGGGGAGGCCCAAACACACTCAGAGGATATTAAAGGTCAAAGGTCACCCAGCATGTGTTTCTGTCTTCATCCAGGAATTTAACCTTTTAACCTTCTGTGATATTTATTGTTGAATAAAACAAACATGAAGCACGACGTCAGATTAAAATCATATTCAAGACGCACTGAAAAATTAAATTAACCCACCAAACATTCTAACTTTAATTTATTTTTGTTAAATTATATTGTATTACTTTTTATTTTATTAAATGTAATTACATTTTTTGTAAAACTTTAGAAAAACTTTGAGAAAAAGAATATCTATATCCTCAAATTATTATCTTTTAAAAGTTTAAACAGATTTGAGCTAAAAATAAAAAAAGGATGAAGTTGCAGCAATAGTACAGATGCATTCTGGGAAATGTAGTAAAGCCTTTTTATTCCCAGTAAAGTTCAGAGATGTGTTATTGTTAAAAGAGGACTCACACGTCACATATTTATAGAGATTTTTATTTATTTAAATAATTTATCCTTTTCCATTTAAAGTTTATAGAAATGTTCAAATAGGATAATTTTATACTTATACAAATAAGTAGAAAATTAATAAGATGGTTATGGTTTAATTAATGTTATTGTTTAAGTTTCTAGTTTGTCCACGAGAGGGAGCTGTTGTCTTTTTTACAAATATTAATCTAAATCCTAAAGTGATCGATTATTAGTCTCACTACGTTTAAATCATTTATAATTCCATGTATTTAAATATATTTATTCATATATGAATTTACTAACTCAATAGACGTTAAATAAGAAAAGATTGAAGTGTTTAATAGAAATAAAACAACTAATTTGAATCCCTTTTGAATTTGGGTTTTATTTATTGATCATTATTATAATTAATAAATACAATAAACACATTTATTAACTCTTTTCATCCGTCAATCTAACTTTGAGTTTTTTAAACATCTGGATGAACTCGAGATATATTATGTGTTAAGGATTAAAGTTTGATGTTTGAGTAGTAAAACTTAAAAAGTTATGAATTGATCCATAAAGTCATTACATTTAAAACCAACATATGAATTAATAAATCTACTTTATAACGTGTTCAATGTGATTCTTACTGATCTGATACATACATGTAGTTCCCACAGTCGACCACTAGGTGGCGCCTGAACCCCACTTCCCATCATGCACTCCGACGTGTGATCGGCGTATTGATCCTGGAATGAAATCAATAAGAAATGTTGTGTTAAACCGATATTTAATCTACAATAAATACATGTTATTGTCCTATGAATACGAACTAAATTAATTATTAATACTAACAAATAAATACATACAAGTTCATCGTATTAATGTGGAATTAAATTCTTAATATTTCAGCCGTTTGGCTGCATGACGTCCCTCAAACATCTTTAATGTAAAGTTGATTAATAAATATGAATATCACGCGATAAAACAACAATATTCAATTTGTAATAATTTAGAACCCAACTTTCTAAATAGTAATCAATATGTTTGATTGATTGATTTAAATAAAACGCAAAACACTATCGGAATAATAAAGTAGATACAAATAAAATAAAGAAATAATATAAAATATAAATTGACATTAATAAAAGTGATTTAAACCGTTTAAGATGCATTCATTGTTATTATTTAAGCGCAATGTTAAATATTGAATTGATCAATAATCTGTAGGAGGAGGAGGAGGAGAAGGAGGAGGAGGAGATGGGGGGGGGGGGCGGTGAAGCCCGCAGCCCCCCGCTGAAGTTCCGCTCCTCCTCACTTCTCGAGTTCTCCTCCGTTAGTTTGAGCTCCGGAGGATCCGGTCCCGGTCCCGGTCCCGGTCCCCCCTGCCCCCCCTCACAAGGACTAAACTCCTGCAGGAAGCCGCGCGCAGCTCCTGCTGATGGATCGCTCCACTGTTTCTTTCTAAAGTTTCACTCTGAGGAGAGAGGAGGAGTCGCCGCGAGGAGGAGGTGGAAGGAGGCCGAGGAGTCGCGGAGGAGGTGGAAGGAGGAGGCGGAGGAGTCGAGAGGAGCCCGGGACACTTCGGGTGAGTTGCTTCGCCAAGTGCGCCGCGCGGCTCGCGCCCCACTTCACACCGGGAGACTATTTATATAAATATATACATATATACATATATATATATATATATATATATATATATGTATATATATATGTATATATATATATATATATATATATGTATATATATATATGTATATATATATGAATGTAAATATATTATCATTATCATATTATTTAAAGGATCTCAGTGAGTTGAGATATTAAAAGGAAACAAACTCATTAATTTATCATTTAAAATAATTAAAATATTTTTTAGAAGCGGGCATTAATTTCTCCTGGAGGTTTAAAAAAGACACAATCCTAGAAACAAACCTGCTTTTGTATTATTATTTGTACTATTATTATTATTTTCAATATTATTACTACTATTATTATCATTATTTGTTGTATTACTTATTATTATTACTGATTCATCTGTGCGTCAGAGATGAATATTAAGAATTAATTGGTTATGGGATTAATTAAAAAATATATATTTCCCTCAACATTTAAATACATTTCTTACTTACAGATTTTTTTATCTTCTTGAAAAAAATGCCTTAAAAAATGCAAAAAATAACCATTTGGTGCAAAAGGAGGTCGTAGGTCGGAGCAGGAGACGCAGAAGCACCTTCTCGTACCTGCAGCTCGACCTTTGACCTCAACAGCTTTCCTCTGAATGAGCAGTGAGACCAGACTCAGGAGCTCGAGGAGGTCAGGTGGGAGCCGCCTCCTCCTCCTCCTCCTCCTCCTCCTCCTCCTCCTCCTCCTCCAGTTAAGAGTGTGAAGTGGGGATAAATCCAGATGTCAGCGCTCGCCTCCGTTTGTTCCTCCTCTGCTCCTCGATAAACAACCCCCCCCCCTCCACACACACACACACAGTTCTATTTAAGACCCGCGGTTCTTTTACGGGGCGCTGTTATTCCGAAGAGGAGGTGCGGGGCGGCCATAAATTCCAGCAAGTGGCCCTCGGGAAGGAGGCGCGACGGCGTGCTGGTGACCTTTTGAGAGGAAAAGACTCCAATAACTCAAGAGGAGACGCAGGGAACCCCTCTAATGGAGGAGGACTCACCTGGAGGAGTCCTGCTGCTCCTGCTGCTCCTCCAGGAGGAAACTGGCTGAACATGCACCCTCTCTGTGAGAACGACGACAACAACAACAACAAACTAAATAAAAGTATATAAGTATATGCTAAAATAACCTTTAAATCTCCTCTACGGTAAAGGTGTGTTTATGTCGACTGTCCCTCACGTGCACTCTTCACGTGCACTCTTCACGTGCACCCTTCATACTTTGCTCCTCTCTCCTTCTCCAGAGCTTTGGTGAAGGAGACTTCCCGTCGAGAGGAGGCGACATGGACGTCTTCTCCGAGCTGCAGAAGAAACACTCGGAGGCCAGAGGTACAAGCTGATGGCTGTGAGGGTGGAGGTCTGGCTGTGGACCGGGTGGAGGTCTGGCTGTGAGGGTGGAGGGGAGGGTGGAGGTCTGGCTGTGGACCAGGTGGAGGTCTGGCTGTGGACCAGGTGGAGGTCTGGCTGTGGACCAGGTGGAGACGAGGGTGGAGGTCTGGCTGTGGACCGGGTGGAGGTCTGGCTGTGGACCAGGTGGAGGTCTGGCTGTGGACCAGGTGGAGGTCTGGCTGTGGACCAGATGGAGACGAGGGTGGAGGTCTGGCTGTGGACCGGGTGGAGGTCTGGCTGTGGACCAGGTGGAGGCGAGGGTGGAGGTCTGGCTGTGGACCGGGTGGAGGTCTGGCTGTGGACCAGGTGGAGGTCTGGCTGTGGACCAGGTGGAGGCGAGGGTGGAGGTCTGGCTGTGGACCAGGTGGAGGTCTGGCTGTGGACCAGGTGGAGGTCTGGCTGTGGACCAGGTGGAGGCGAGGGTGGAGGTCTGGCTGTGGACCAGGTGGAGGTCTGGCTGTGGACCGGGTGGAGGTCTGGCTGTGGACCAGGTGGAGGTCTGGCTGTGGACCAGGTGGAGGTCTGGCTGTGGACCAGGTGGAGGCGAGGGTGGAGGTCTGGCTGTGGACCAGGTGGAGGTCTGGCTGTGGACCAGGTGGAGGCGAGGGTGGAGGTCTGGCTGTGGACCGGGTGGAGGTCTGGCTGTGGACCGGGTGGAGGTCTGGCTGTGGACCAGGTGGAGGGGAGAGGTCCTGCAGAGGTGGGCGTGGCCAACAGGTGAGAGTCAGAGCTATGAGGTGGGCGTGGCCAACAGGTGAGAGTCAGAGCTATGAGGTGGGCGTGGCCAACAGGTGAGAGTCAGAGCTATGAGGTGGGCGTGGCCAACAGGTGAGAGTCAGAGCTATGAGGTGGGCGTGGCCAACAGGTGAGAGTCAGAGCTATGAGGTGGGCGTGGCCAACAGGTGAGAGTCAGAGCTATGAGGTGGGCGTGGCCAACAGGTGAGAGTCAGAGCTATGAGGTGGGCGTGGCCAACAGGTGAGGCCCTTTCCTTACGGACTCCACCTTGAATAAATGCCTTTAGCTCTGGATGTGTTTTGTTCTCTCGGTTGAAGTCTTGGTGATAAGAGCTCAGCCTGATGTAGTCCTCCTCCTCCTCCTCCTCCTCCTCCTCCTCCTCCTCCTCCTCCTCCATTACTCTTCCTCCTATCGCCGTGTTCCTGTATTGTAATCTGAAATGAAGACGAGGCGGCCTCGACCAATCAGAGAGCAGCGTTGTGTGAGGAGTCATTACTCAGGGCTGATCTGCATCAAGTGGCCCAGCAGCGGGGACCGGTCTACTGCTGCTCCTCCTCCTCCTCCCCTCCCTCCTCCCCCCCTCTCCTCCTCCTCCTCCTCCTCCTCCTCCTCCAGCCCCATGTTTTATCTTCCCGCCTGGCGTTATTTATTCCCAACATCTCTAATGCCGAGTTTTAATATGTTATTTACACATAAACAAGCGGCTATTTACAGCCATGTGAGCAGCGGGCGGCAGGATGAATGGCCACGGCGCCTTGTCACAGCTTAACAATCTGGACCGCTAATAGAACCATTCGTCACGGGGCCGGGGCCTCCAGGGGGGGGACGATACCGGGCCCAGGGGGGAGGGGGAGGGGGAGGGGGAGGGGGGGTAATGAAGCTCAAGTGAGCGTCACTTTGTTTAAAGATCCGACACAGAGACTCAATTAGGATGGACGCAGGTGCTCCGGCCACGCCGAGGAGGAGGGGGGGAGGAGGAGCAGGAGGGGGAGGAGGAGGTGGAGGGGGAGGAGCAGGAGGGGGAGGCGCTCCAACAGGACAACCTCTGGCCCGCCGTCTCCCTGGATGTCCGCTCCGCCGCTCTGAGCCACTAAAGAGACTCAAACGAGCTCCTGTGTGTCCTGAGACAGCCGGCGTCTGTCAGCTGTAATCAGGCGCTCAGAGGAGGAGGAGGAGGAGGAGGAGGAGGAGGAGGTGATACATCGGCTCCGGCACACAGAGAGACTTTAATCCCGTTGGGTTAATGGAGAGTTATTGCTTTCTCTCCGGGCCTCAGAGCTGGCTGCTGATTGGCTGCTGACGCCTGAATCAGTCGGAAGTGGAGGTCCTCCCTGTGGAAGCCAATCAGAGGCCAGCGTTCAGCATGTCAACTGCTCTTCACCACACTCTTCATCACAGGCTGGGCTTTCCATCAAGTGATCTTCAGCTGCAGTCAAAGTGGAGAGAGTTCACAGCGCTAGAGGAGGAGGAGGAAGGAGGAGAAGGTGTCATCTCAGGTTGACGGTGCTCTCGGCCTCCAGGTCTCTGCTGGTCCACAGGGACGCAGCACGCAGCGACGTGTTTCAACTTATGCTAAGCTAAAGCTAAACCTATGCTAAGCTAAAGCTAAACAGCTGAAAGACTGGTAACGAGGCATGGTACCGACAGGCCCTCAGCCTGAGGAGGAGGCGTGGGGCCTCCGTGAGACGAGCAATAACAGATAATGAGCCGACGTGGGCGGAGCCTAAGCTCCCAGCGCGATGATGGGCGTGCTGCTCGTCTGGAGGGTATAGACCCGTAGGAGTCAGCAGCTCCGTCTGAGTCGCGCTCCACCCACGTTCCTCCGTCAACAGGACCTCATCCCGGAGGACCGAGTCTGAAGGAAGACGTCCCGTCGGCTCCGAGTCCTTCCTGCAGGACGTCCTGCTGGAGAGGTGTGGTACTAATACGCGAGAGGAGCTTCAGGTTTCCTGGGCTGGAGGTTCACAACTCCATCAGCTTCCCGGGGATGGAGCTCGGGGAGCGCGGGGGGAGGACTCCGACTGCGGGGGAAACCCGATCCTCGTACGGGAAACGTAATGACATCTGCAGACTTGATGAGGCGTCACACTCCATCACCACACGCGCTGTGGGCGCTGAGGGGGAGGAGCCAGACAGTGGACACGTCGGGTGTTGAGCTGTGATCCAGACTTTTAGACACGTTTACGTGAGCTCGGCGCTGCCCCCGGTGGCCACTCCTGGTCTAGAAAACGTTTACCCAGCCGAGGAGGACCAGAGGACTAGAGGACCAGAGGACCAGAGGACTAGAGGACTAGAGGACTAGAGGACCAGAGGACCAGAGGACTAGAGGACCAGAGGACTAGAGGACCAGAGGACCAGAGGACCAGAGGACCAGAGGACCAGAGGACCAGAGGACCAGAGGACTAGAGGACTAGAGGACCAGGAGGACCAGGGCCTCTGGAGGCCGGCGCTCCATGATGCTCACGTCAGCCAGGTCAGAAAATAGAGACGTTGTGCTCCAGCGGAGCGTACGAGGAGGCGCAGCGGAGCGTTTATCAACCTCAGGAACGACCTCCATCTATTCCTGGAGATCCAGACCGGAGACCAGCTGACCACCTGAGAAGCTTCATCACCCCGAAGAGGAGGAGGAGGAGGAGGAGGAGGAGGAGGAGGAGGAGCATCAGTCAAAGACATCACAGACTGGGTCTTGACCCCAGACCCTCTAGTCAGACGTATTGATACTTATTAAGATCATAATGTGAAACCATGTTGCTGTATTGTTTTGAAATGTGTCTTATGTGTCTTCTCCTTCTCCTTCTTCTTCTCCTCCTTCTTCTTCTTCTTCTTCTGTGGTTTCCTCAGCCCCCCACCACCTCTTCCCCACCTTCCACACGCCCATCCCGATGGACGTGCGGCACCACGAGGGGCGCTACCTCTACGAGCCCCACGCGCTGCACGCCATGCACGGGTGAGCACTCACTTCCTGTCCTGGAGGCCAGCCTCACGACGAAGACGAGGGCGCGCCGACGTCCTGCGAGGGAGGCTGCTGGTCCTGGTCCAGGTCTGGGTCCTGGTCCTGGTCCAGGTCTGGGTCCGGGTCCTGGTCCTGGTCCGGGTCCAGTCTGATGATGTCAGGCCCTCTGAAGCTTTGAGGGGTCTGAAGGGGGGCCTCCGACCCAGACCAGAGACCAGGTCTGCAGAGGGGTCGAGTCCTGGACCCAGAGGGACGACAACGACAACGACAACAACAACAACAACAACAACAACAACAACAACAACAAT
>CM070103.1:505000-532500 GCA_036178185.1 Liparis tanakae
TTCACTATAAATCCTGATGATTATTTTCTTGATTCATTATTTTGTAAAAATAAATCTGCTTAACTTTTAACTTGTGGGGGAAGTCTCCCTTTAGAAAGTGTTCACTCCATTAGATATATACACATTATATATATATATATATATATATATATATATATATATATATATATATATATATATATATATATGTGTGTGTATAGAGGCGCTGTGTCTCTGCCCCCTGCAGTTCGAGGGCTGCCTGAAGGCCTACTCCCGGCTGGAGAACCTTAAAACTCACCTGCGCTCGCACACCGGAGAGAAACCCTACGTCTGCGACTACGAAGGCTGCAACAAGGCCTTCTCCAACGCCTCGGACCGGGCCAAGCACCAGAACCGGACCCACTCCAACGAGGTGACACCCAGACCCAGAGGGAAACATCTAAACCTACTAACCCGTATAAGCCTTATAACCCTTATAAACCTACTAACCCGTATAAGCCTTATAACCCTTATAAACCTACTAACCCGTATAAGCCTTATAACCCTTATAAACCTACTAACCCGTATAAGCCTTATAACCCTTATAAACCTACTAACCCGTATAAGCCTTATAACCCTTATAAACCTACTAACCCGTATAAGCCTTATAACCCTTATAAACCTACTAACCCGTATAAGCCTTATAACCCTTATAAACCGTCTAAACCTTCTAAACCTTCCAACCCTCCCACAGTGGCAGTTCTTCCTCATTTCTTTGTCTAGATCATTCCATAAGCCCATTGTTCCCAGCCTCTGTGCAGATGTTTGTGTGTGAGAGTAAGTAACGAGGTGTAGACATAATGAGCACGACAGCCCACAATGCATTAGGGCGAATCATGCCCCCCCCCGCTGAGTGGGACCACCTGCCGTTGGCGGATAGAAAATTAAACCTGGAAGCGTTTCAGAAAACCTTGCTGCTTATCCATCAGAGGCTGCCGAGTGGGAATGAACACACACACACACACGCACGCGCGCACACGTACACACGCACACACGCACACACGCACACACGCACACCTGTACGCCAACTTTCACTGAACAATGAAGGGATATTTGAGGCGTGCAGGAAGCTCTCCCTAATGAGGACATGCATTGCAACGCGCTGACCTTTGACCCCTCTGCCCCGTAGAAACCCTACGTATGTAAGATCCCCGGTTGCACCAAGCGCTACACGGACCCCAGCTCCCTGAGGAAGCACGTGAAGACGGTCCACGGCCCGGAGGCCCACGTCACCAAGAGGCAGCGCGGCGACCTGCCGCCGAGGCCGCCGGCGCCGCGGGAGAACGGCGAGAACCGAGACCGGCTCCACGGGGGGGGCGAGAGGACGGACAGCGGCGCCCCCAGAGGCGAGGAGCAGTACCTGCACGTCAAGTCCATCAAGACGGAGACCTCTGTGGTAAGGAGGAGGGAGCGGGTCTCCTCAGTGACCTCTGTCCTCCAGTAACACTCCCCTGACCTCTGACCTCTGACCTCTGTTCTCATGGTCTTTCCCTCCGGACTCTCCCTATGGACAGACCGTGTTGAGGTGAGCTCACCTGTGGATTATCATCTCATCTTTAACCATCTCGTGCTTTACGCCATCAAGTGAAACAAGTTGCATTCCAAAAGGAGAGAATTGGAGAAGAGAGTAAATATACGATGGAATATTTAAATAAAGAAAGTAAATTTATCCAATTAACTAATGAACTACTGTAGATGTTACTTTTAATAAATTAATGTAATGTACCAAACACACCTACAAAATGTAGACATTAATTATTTACCATGTAAATGTCACATTCTCTCTTTAATTTCCCCATTTGTTGTCTTTCATATTTAATTTCACCTTTTGATTATTTATTTTAAATGTCTTTTTTAATTGTACTTATTTATTTAACATTAATAAAAAAAAATATTTTTAAATGTACTCATTCATTTCAAAATTATTTAATCAGTATTAGTTCGAAGAGAATAGAGGCGTAACATCTGTATTTTTTTTTTTATATATTTAATGTACAGATTATTTAAAAAGAATCCTTATCTTACATCATTATAATAGTATTTATTTAATCTTTTATAGCTAAAAACCTGAATACATTTAACAGGTTTTCACACAGCCAGTGAGCCTCTCCTCCTTCACACATTTTAAACCGACTGTGGCGACCTATCAAACACCTGCCTGAGATAAAAGCCACGCATTAATATTCAAACGTGGGGAATTGGTTGTGCCGCTGTGCGGAGCCAACCTTCACGCCGTGATCAAGACAGCTTTTATCACTGAATACATTATTCTGCAGGAGGAACACGGGACAGAGACGTACGGCTTATTTATAGTGACAACAACCAATTAACCCTGTGTGCGCGGTATGACGGCGTGGAGAACACGATGCAACGAGAAGAGGAGGAACCGTCTTCCAGAGGAACCGGAGCAGCTCACCTTCAGCCTTCTGGAGCGTGCGATCACATGTGGTGGTGATCGGCGCTCTGGCTCCGCAGCCTTTCATCCTTTCATCCGGCCCATTCCCAATTCACAGACAGACTAGGATGGCCTGTAATCTGGGCTGCTGCTGCCCCCCCCCTCCAAGCACTCGTTATTCACAATGAAGCTAGGGTAGAATACAGACGCTCTGCCCCACTTGTGATCGGAGCACGCTGTATTTAGGACAAACAGTTCTCTGACGGCCTCTTCTAAGATCTTCCTGCATTTCCTCCCGTAGATGCGTCGGTCCAGCCCTGGTGGTCGGTTCTCATGCAGCAGGGAAGCATCGCCGCCTGGCGGCGCCGCCGGCAACCACAGCGGAGTAGAGATGGCGGCGCACGGCGGGGGAAGCCCGGGGGACCCGGCGTCCTGGACCACCCCCCCTTCAAGGAGTCCTCGGGCTGGGACCAAGCCGCCGGCGGGGCGCTGACGGCTCTCCTCTTCCCAAAGCAGTTGGGCGCCGTCCGTCGCCTGGAGCTCTGGAGAAGGAGAAGCTGAAGACGGCGAGGGACTCGTGCCGGTGGGCCGGGAGCCGGCCGCCCCGGTCCTCGGGCCCGAGCCCCCCGTACCGGCTGGTGGCGAGAGGAAAGCACGCCTCAGACTCGTGGCCCGTCACGCCGTGGAGCTGGACCCGGTCGACTTTGACGGCGTGCTGGGCGACGAGGATCGCTCCCGCCGGGCGTCGGGGACCGCGGGTCCCGGAGCTCCTCCCGCCTGACGGCGCCCAGGAACTCTGCCACGCGGCCCTCGGGCAACGCGGCCCTCGGGCAACGCGCTCGCGCAACCTTGACCTCGGAACCCGTCGGGCAACGCGGCCCTCGGGCAACGCGGCCCTCGGGCAACGCGGCCCTCGGGCAACGCGGCCGTCGGGCAACGCGGCCCTCGGGCAACGCTGACCCTCGGCAACGCGCCTCGGGCAACGCGCCTCGGCAACGCGGCCTGGCAAGCCGCGGCCCTCGGGCAACGCGGCCCTCGGGCAACGCGGCCCTCGGGCAACGCGGCCGTTGGCGACACCAGCTCGTTGCCGACGGCTCCTGGGAGGAGAGCCAGTTCAGCGGCTCGGGGACCTGATGCCCAGCAGACCGGACCCCTCCGTGTGTTCCTGTGCGTCTTGTTTGTTATGAAGCAACTTTCTGTCCTCGTGGAAAGACGTACTTCTTTTCTTTTGCATCATGAAGGTGGTTGGTCCGCAGTGAGATCAGTTTGATAAGTGAGTTGAAGCGCCTGCTCGGCCAACGTGACGTTTAACCGTGTCGATGCCAGCTGCTCTGCTCTCCCACGTCCTTCAGCTCAGTCTCGTCCTCACGTATTGTGTGATGGCTCGGCCTCGCCGTCTTTCCTTTGGTACATTGTTGTAATCGTTTGTTTCGCTGCTTGAATGTAAATATCATTTGTACGTTTTTAAGAAATACAATATGGACATTGATTTTTATAAACAAACGGCATGTGTGTCTTCATTTGCAGATGTTAATGAACGTTGTAATAAAGATTACTAGGATAAGGGATCATAAGATAAGGATACTAAGATAAGGATACTGAGATAAGGATACTAAGATAAGGGATCATAAGATATGATCATAAGATAGGATTATAAGATAAGGAATACTAGGATAAGGATCATAAGATAAGTACACTAAGATAAGGATACTAAGATGAGGATACTAAGATAAGATACTAAGATGAGGATACTAAGATAAGGATACTAAGATAGAGGGAACATGTGAAGGAGGGAACATGTGAAGGAGGGAACATGTGAAGGAGGGAACATGTGAAGAGGGAACATGTGAAGAGGGAACACGTGAAGGAGGGAACACGTGAAGGAGGGAACATGTGAAGAGGGAACACGTGAAGGAGGGAACACGTGAAGAGGGAACATGTGAAGAGGGAACACGTGAAGGAGGGAACACGTGAAGGAGGGAACACGTGAAGAGGGAACATGTGAAGAGGGAACACGTGAAGGAGGGAACACGTGAAGGAGGGAACACGTGAAGGAGGGAACACGTGAAGAGGGAACATGTGAAGAGGGAACACGTGAAGGAGGGAACACGTGAAGGAGGGAACATGTGAAGAGGGAACACGTGAAGGAGGGAACATGTGAAGAGGGAACACGTGAAGGAGGGAGCATGTGAAGAGGGAACACGTGAAGGAGGGAACACGTGAAGGAGGGAACATGTGAAGAGGGAACACGTGAAGGAGGGAACATGTGAAGGAGGGAACATGTGAAGAGGGAACACGTGAAGGAGGGAACATGTGAAGGAGGGAACATGTGAAGAGGGAACACGTGAAGGAGGGAACATGTGAAGAGGGAACACGTGAAGGAGGGAATACGTGAAGGAGGGAACACGTGAAGGAGGGAACATGTGAAGGAGGGAACATGTGAAGGAGGGAACATGTGAAGGAGGGAACATGTGAAGAGGGAACACGTGAAGGAGGGAACATGTGAAGAGGGAACACGTGAAGGAGGGAACATGTGAAGGAGGGAACATGTGAAGAGGGAACACGTGAAGGAGGGAACATGTGAAGAGGGAACACGTGAAGGAGGGAACACGTGAAGGAGGGAACACGTGAAGGAGGGAACATGTGAAGGAGGGAACATGTGAAGAGGGAACACGTGAAGGAGGGAACATGTGAAGGAGGGAACATGTGAAGAGGGAACACGTGAAGGAGGGAACATGTGAAGAGGGAACACGTGAAGGAGGGAACACGTGAAGGAGGGAACATGTGAAGGAGGGAACATGTGAAGAGGGAACACGTGAAGGAGGGAACATGTGAAGAGGGAACACGGGCTGTGGCGTACACCGGGTCGCTAACAAAGACCCAGAGGAAGAGTTCAGAGGGACGCTGGGCTTTTGAATTAACAGACAGGTCCTTTTATTCCATCTTTGGGATTCAGGTGTTTAGTCCAGCTTGTCTTGGGTTGCCATGACAACGACGTAGTTCACCTAAAAGCTGATTTAACTCGGCGGTATAAAACACAACATGAGTGGGAAAGGGGAGTCCATTGTATTCATAAGTCATAAATCAGCTGGAAGCAGCGTGAAACCGTCTTTCCAGAGAGCTCACTCTACTTTATAAAAGGAAAGAGAGATATGAAAAGAGAGATAAACCTACAACTTTTAATCTAGAAACAACATCCTGTGAACAGAGATCCACTGGCGGTTTAAACTTGGGATAATTTAACTATATTCTTATTAAATAAGTTATACTCTCTCCATCTCTTAACAAGGAGACATTCATTATTAGAATATTGAACCTCGGGGTCCACTTGTCTGTCCCATATATAATATTTCATCGTCCAGAGCGTGAAAATATTTTTTTTTACTAATTTCGTTTCTCAGATATTTTTTTTTTTAAAGCGTGTTTAGATTATTTTATTTATATTCTAACATTTGCTTAAATTGTATCTCATAAATAAAGTCTGTGTTAAATATTAACTATTACTTTCATTATTTAAAAAGATTTTAGGGGTTTTCTTTTTTGGTATATATTATATTACATTTAATTTAACTGACTTATAATCATATATCGTAGACACATTGAGGGTTAGGTGTCTTGCTCAAGGGCACATCAGCCGGGGATTCCTTAGGGGTTTTAGGTTTTTAATTGATTTGTATTTGTTAAATATCTTTAGTCCTTTAACTTATCGACTATGATGTAAAAAGTGTTTATTTGTGAAGGTTTCTGTTCTTTAAGTCTCGTGGACAAGACGCGGAAACAAGACGCCGCTCCGCTGTGACCTCCAGCCGCCTCCGATGGCTCCACATCACATTACCACCGCTCGGCATTATGGGCGTTATTATCACACGTCATGTGACAGCCTGACAGAGCCTAACAATCGCTGCTCCGGCCCCCGGTGTCACCGCGGATGATGGATAGCGCTCCGCACTCATTCATTTCCATTAGGCCGATATGTAAATCCCCTCCAGAGCGCGGCCTCCGCCTCCTGGAGCTGGATATTCATTTAGGAATCAATTCCAGAAGCTTCTGGTCAAACTGGCAGATAAGCCGCCTGTCGGCCTCCATTTGCCTCCGGCGGCAGACGAGTCCATCGCGAGCAAAGGCCCCCAAACATGCAACTACACGGCTAACGGAACTTCAGAATGCAACGCTCATAGAACTACACAGCTAACGGAACTTCAGAATGCAACGCTCATAGAACTACACGGCTAACGGAACTTCAGAATGCAACGCTAATAGAACTACACAGCTAACGGAACTTCAGAATGCAACGCTCATAGAACTACACAGCTAACGGAACTTCAGAATGCAACGCTCATAGAACTACACAGCTAACGGAACTTCAGAATGCAACGCTCATAGAACTACACAGCTAACGGAACTTCAGAATGCAACGCTCATAGAACTACACAGCTAACGGAACTTCAGAATGCAACGCTCATAGAACTACACAGCTAACGGAACTTCAGAATGCAACGCTCATAGAACTACACGGCTAACGGAACTTCTGAATGCAACGCTCATTGAAATACACGGCCTACGGAACTTCAGAATGCAACGCCCATTGAACTACACGGCTAACGGAACTTCAGAATGCAACGCTCATTGAACTACACAGCTAACTGAACTTCAGAATGCAAGGCTTATGAAACTACACAGCTAACGGAACTCCAGATCACAACGCTTATGGAACTACACGGCTAACGGAACGTCAGAATGCAAGGCTCATGAAACTACACGGCTAACGGAACGCCATGCAGAGGCACCATCAGAAACAGTTTGACCAGGGGTTGAAGAAAAGCCCCTCGCAGATCCAGAAAAGAGCTTTTCATTATTTTCTGGGCCCCTGAGGGACAAATGCATAATTAAGACGACTCGTCTCATCGGGCCACCTCGCTGCCGAGAGCCGGTCCCAGTCCCAGTCCCAGTCCCAGTCACCGGGTCCCAGTCACCGGGTCCCAGTCCCTTAATATTAACGAAGGCCCTCTGAATAATCTCCATCCTCGGGAAAAAGACCCGGGAGGTCAAAGCTGCCAGCGGGTCGCCCCCCCGCGGAGCTGTCCGTTAACAAGACACCCAGCACAGAGCGGCCATGTTTAATGCAGGGGGGGGGCACAGCGGCCATGTTTAATGCAGAGGGGTGGGGGGGGGACCCAGCGCAGAGCGGCCATGTTTAATGCAGGGGGGGGGCACGATGGGAGAGCGATTCCACAATATGAAGACATTATGTTGGTTTTACGCTATTTTGACATCCATTTAAATAGTTTTTGGTTCCCTTTAAAATGTTTAATACATTATATAAATACACACATTAAATTATTCTACTTTATTTTTTTATTTTTACAAGCAAAGAAAAAGGAAAATGGTTTTCTTTCTCCGTTAATTGAAGAACCTTTTAAATACCTATATCGTGTCCTTTCTGGACACTAAAGGTGTGTTGGTCGCTGCTGATTGGCCGATAGCCGACCAATCAGCAGCAAGGCCTTGTGTCACGAGCTAATGAGGCCTGAATATTCATGATGTGTTCTCATGCTAAATAACATCTGTTTCCCAACAACATGCCATCTGTCTCAGGGACGTCGAGCCTGGAACCAGTTTAACTAACACTTGTGGTGGTCAGGACGTGTCACGGGAAGTTTAGGTGGAAATAAATAGATTTAAATCTAATGTTCTGCCTTGATATTATTATTATTATTATTTAGTGATGATTTGTTTTGCAACTGGACAAAAGGTTCTGTGTTTCAATCCTCAACAGGAAGCTGCTGCAGACTATCAAACTAAAGTTTGAATGCTTGAATCAGGACCAGAGGAGGAGGAGGAGGAGCATGTCAGGGGTGTTGGGGTCTCCACTGAGGGAGGTCAGCGCCCCGCCCCGCGGCTCGCTGGGTCCTCCAGGTCTCGGTTCTCCGGAGGTTTGAGGATGGAGGTCCTCATTAAAACCCCGCCCCATCGCTCTGCCCTCCTCCTGCTCCTCCTCCTCTTCATCACCCCACTCCACCTTCTCGCAGGATTCACAGGTGTGCTGGGACCTCCGGGTGTCAACTGACGGCTGGAGGTCCTGATTAGGAACCAGGAGCCATCCGGTCTGCACGAGGAGTTAAATGAAGGGACCCAGAGTTAAGTTCTCCTGGAGGAGGACGGCTGACATGAAGAACAAGAAGCTCGGAGTTTGTGTCTCTATATTTACCCTCCTCTTCTTTCTTCCTCCTCCTCTTCTTCCTCCTGAATCATAAATGGCTGATTTCTGAGAAACCAGAGAGCAGAAAGATGATGATCCTTCTCCACAAAGTGTTGCAGGACTTTAAGGAGGAGGAGGAGGAGGAGGAGGAGGAGGAGGAGGAGGAGGAGGAGGAGGAGGAGGAGGCTCACACTTTAAAACATGAGTTTTGCTGCGTGGATCAGCTGAGTTCAAAACCCCCATGTGGAGCCACACGTTGCTCCTCCTCCTGCTCCTCCTGCTCCTCCTGCTCCTCCTGCTCATTACAGCCCGTGTATGCAGCGCGGGGCGCTCCTGTCTCCGTCAGCAGGAGGATGATCGATGTGTTTATTGGTGATGGAATGCAGCCCGATGATGATAATTGTAATAAAAAGACAGATCAAGCTGTAGAGTTATTAAATTATCAGAGCATCATCTGCATCAATGTGTGTGTGTGTGTGTGTGTGTGGGGGGGGGGGGGTAGTTAGAGCCAGAGTCCACCTTGAAGAGCCGCTGTGCCCTTGCCCCCCCTCCCCCCTGTCCCATTACATCATCCTCTATTCTTTCACATGTTCAGTTATCTTTCATTATTATATTTTATGATGGAACATTTTTGCATGCAAGTAAAAGTCCTCCATCATATTAGTGTAGATGTCATGCTTCAAAATAAATATACATATATATATATATATATATATATATATATATATATTTTTTTTTTAAAAACACTGATATAACCTTACAGCTTCTTAAAGGAACAGTTCACCTCACATTTAATCCTCATCTTCCTCATCATCTATTTGGAGACAAAATAAATCTAGAATATTGATTTCAATATTCAAAGGTTTAAATATATAAAATGTATTAGAATATAAATACATATATATGTATATATATATATATATAAAAATATATGTATTTAAAAACAGAGTGATATAAGTTGTATAACTAAAACACTTTGTTTACAGTTTAAAGACCAAAAGACAGGAGAAGAAGAAGAAAAAGAAGAAGATTGGTCTCACTGCAGCTCTGCAGCGCCCTCTAGTGGCCACACATATACACACAAGTACGAGAGGTTCACCGAGATGGATTACAGCACAGTCCTCTTTACGTCATATTTAAACAGTAACACTGTGTATATATATATATATATATATATATATATATATATATATATATATATATATATATATAATAAATACAAATTATAAATAAAGTTGACAGTTAAACTTCAGCTGAGTTTTGAGATCCTGTTAAATAATCATGACAGTTGGTGTCAGACTGGTGTGTGTGTGTGTGTGTGTGTGTGTGTGTGTGTGTGTGGGAGGGGGGTCAGACCTGTTACATAGGGCGGCAGCACGTGGACCTCCAGGGGTCTCGAGCCGCATCAGGTGAGTCCTCTGGCCCGCCTCCACCACACCTCCTCCTCCTCCTCCTCCAACTGGAACTGACCCCGGCTCCTCTGCCTGGCTCCAGCGCGGCTCAACCCGAACCCCTTCCCATCATGCACTGGGGCAGGCAGCCAGCTCCCGGGAGCCCGCGGCCCGCCGCCTGCCATCTGCCTGATTTATAGAAACCGGCTGATGATTTATGGGCCAGTCATCTCACAATGAAGTCGCTCTCTTTCATTTGCACGACCTCCCGACCTCAACGCCACTCCCAGCCAGGTGTGGGGGGAGGGGGGGGGGTAAACAGGAGGAGCTTTAATGAAATTAACTTTACACAGGGTGTGCATGCTGATGAGGCCTCAAGGACTCTGCAGCGCCACGCTAAGTCCACAAATCAAGCGCCTCATTAGGAGCCAGTGATCCGGAGATGCCTTCAAAGGTTTATGGGTCTCAGGTGAGTCTCCTCAGTCACCTTAGTGTCACCTTAGTGTCACCTCAGTGTCTCCTCATAGTCACCTTAGTGTCACCTGAGCGTCTCCTCGTGGTCACCTGAGCGTCTCCTCGTGGTCACCTGAGCGTCTCCTGGTCACCTGAGCTGGGAGAAGGTCGGGCACGGCAGCTCTGAGTCCGCCACTCGTATAAACGGCGCTGTAGTGATCTGATGGATCAGGTGCAGAATTACCCATTTCAATACAGTAGAATACAATGATATAATAATACAAAGATATAATAATACAATGATATGATAATACAATGATATTTTAGAACAATGATATAATAAAACAATGATATAATAAAACATTGATATCCTGGAACAGCGATCGTATAGTGGGGTTACATGTGAATAAAATAAAGTAACAGATACTGTCTCTCTTAACTGTATGTGGAGAAATACTAAATAAATATATAATACACAATACATTTACACAGCTTTGACATATTATTAATATGTATAACAACAGTTAAGTAACAGAGTAATAAGTTTAACACACCTGCATCCATAACGAGGGACCGAACGTTCATCTGCTGTAGCCACTGCGCATGCTCAGTCTAGAAAGACGAGTCACGCTCGTGTAAGCTAGGCTAGCTGTACCGGACACATTCTTTACTGGCAATAAAACACATATAAACTAATACGTAACTTCGTGAAAACATGACGAATATAATCTAATACAATTACTATTCAAACAAATAAAGCCAGCTCGACTTCCATTTACCTTCTCAATTATTCAACAGGATATTCAGGAATCCTGAGTCACTCTGGGGATCCCCCACAATGCCTTGCGTATAACTTTTTTTTTTTATTATTGTAATTATTTTAATAAAAAGATTTAAAATAATTATAAAAATTATATAACCCTTCCTGTTAACTTCTAGCTTGTGTTTATCTACCTTTTGTGTACTTGTTTAAATGAAATGTAGAGAAATATTTGCTCCAAATAATCAAAGATGTTGTGACCAATGAGGACAAGCACAAGAGGATAGAAGTCTGACGGTTTATTTTAAGTTCTCTAAACATGTAAATATATAATATATATATATATATATATATACACACACAGTAAAACATAAATATAGTGTAGTGTGAGCTACAACGAGTGGTACAGGAGCCATGCAGAGAGAAGCACGTCGTGAGGAGGCACACATGCGGAACATTCAGTCCGGAGATGAAGCGACACGAGCAGTCTGAGAGGAGGACGGCCTGGAGCCCAGCCTAGCCTAGCTTAGCTTAGCTTAGCATAGACACTGGAAACGGGGGGAACAGCTAGCCTCGTTTGTCTC
Organism: Liparis tanakae; assembly: GCA_036178185.1. Classification (NCBI taxonomy): domain Eukaryota; kingdom Metazoa; phylum Chordata; class Actinopteri; order Perciformes; family Liparidae; genus Liparis; species Liparis tanakae. The sequence goes on from CM070103.1 coordinate 516,801, forward strand.
GTCTGTATGTCATAAATAAATATTTAGTTCAGTTCCAAGTGACATTTTAAATGTGATTTTTATTTATTTAGCGGCAGCTCCCACAATAATGTATTAATTAATGCATTATTATTGTTAATTAGTGTATAATTAATACATTATTATTACTTGATTGACACAATTGATAGCGTCGCGGGGGTCGTGCTGCATTCACGTGGTGGTGGAACACCGGGAAAAACGAGACCCGCAACGAGTTGCAGAAGCATCACTCGTGAAAACAGGATTGTCCGAGGAGCAAGTGAACGCACCGTTTGCTCTGACTAATCTGAGCCTACTTTCGGTCACTTTAAACATGAATAAACAACAACTGATTAATAAAGAGCATAACGTCCAGCTCCACATTCACACGAGTGCTTTCAGGCTTTAAAGTTCATAGGAAGCGCTTGGTGTCTCTGCCCTGGCGTGCCGGGCGGGTGGAGTTTAGCCCCACAGGAGGAGTCAGGCGTTTGTTAGTTGGAAGAAGCAGCAGTAACATTTCATTTAAAAAACACGAGTGCACTTGAACGCAGCGCTGAGTTTACAGTGTTCCACATGAACTTTATTGCTAAAGATCGTTTTCCTTCATTTTAATATTCACTCAGATTGTCAGATTGAAGTCAATATTTCACATTTCAAAGGTCGACATTCAATTTAGGACCGAAGTCACATTTCTGAGACCTTCAGGGGACTTTGGAACTGTCGTAAAACACACATCTGGGTATTTATTTTCTCCCAGATTAAACCTTTTAAATATATAAATATAGATGCATTTCCTTTTAAATCCATCGATGTTTGTCAAAGAAATTTAAATTAAAGATAATTTTGTATTACTTTGACAAAGAAAACATATTTTATATCTACTTTTCTTTACAATAAAAACATCTTAATATTTGTATTGTGTGTTTGGTCCCATTATAAAACAATTAGCCTCTAAATAAGTGATATAAATATATGATTTAAGTATTCTTAATAGTGTTATGCATATGTGTTCAAATGATATCACAATGTGAAAGTCAGCTTAATGTTAATTACATGTCAGGATTAAGAAAGGCAAGCATAATTAATATTTATTTAAATTTTAATAATTATATAAATGAATTAAATGGATAAAATAGACATAATAAATACTCAAAAGATAATGTTGTGTTTATATGATAAATAGAATTAGATGGTCTATTCAGATATTACATTAAAATGATCACATCATTTAAATCGGTAATGAAACTTAATAAAATGTATTTTTTTGTATAAATTAAGAGTTAAAAACCTAAAAAGACTAAAATTATACTCGTCGGCACACGCATGAGCTGATATAGTTTATATATATATATATATATATATATATATATATATATATATTAATATATATATATATATACATATCTTATATATAATTATATATTTATATTTGTATACATATATAAATATATATTTATACATAAATATATGTATAAATATATATATGAGAGAGTTTTTAGATGAACAGATAAGGGTCAGAGGGTCTCTCCTCGTAGACACAACGCTCTCTGGAGGTGTTTGGGTAGAGTTTCTCCAGAGAGGATTGAAATGATTCTAGACATAAGCGGAGAAGGAGGAGTCAGTAGGAGGAAGAGTCAGTAGGAGGAGGAGTAAGTAGGGGGAGGAGTCAGTAGGAGGAGATGTCGGAGGAGCTGCTGCTGGTGCTGGTGGAGGTCTGAGCTCTCTTGATGTAGAGGTTGAGCAGCTTCATCTGCAGGGAGGAAGCAGAGTCTGTAGATATAGAACTATGTACACACAAACGTCCTCTAGAGGCGCTGCAGGAGGCGCAGCAGGAGGCGCGTACCTTGCTGCCGGTCAGCTGGGCCAGGTAGGGCTTTAGCTCCTCCCCCATCACGGAGTACACGGCCACCAGGCAGAAGACGCTGGCCTTCCTCACGCTGCTCTCCGTGTTGTCGTAGCCCTGCAGGAGCCCGGGCACCAGGTCCGGCAGCAGGAGGTGCAGCGCCTCCTTGGCCGTGCGCTCGATGGCGCGGGTCTGCATCTTGATGGCGGCGAGGTTCACGGGGTAGTCGGCCGTCTGCACGATGGGGCTCAGCACCTTGACCACCTGCTCAGGCTGCACGGAGGCCGCCAGCGTGGAGGCCGCCTCCTCCGCCGCACGCACCACCTGCAGGAGCACGGACCTGAGCCGCTGGACCAGCACACATGGGACCCCCCAGACCCCAGGCCCCAGAGCCCCCCAGGCCCCAGAGCCCAGAGCCCCCCAGACCCCAGAGCCCCCCAGGCCCCAGAGCCCCCCAGGCCCCAGAGCCCAGAGCCCCCCAGGCCCCAGAGCCCCCCANACCCCAGAGCCCAGAGCCCCCAGGCCCCAGACCCCAGGCCCCAGAGCCCAGAGCCCCCCAGACCCCAGAGCCCAGAGCCCCCCAGGCCCCAGAGCCCCCAGGCCCCAGAGCCCAGAGCCCCAGGCCCCAGAGCCCCCAGAGCCCAGAGCCCCAGACCCCAGACCCCTAGACCCCCACCAGACCCCCACCAGACCCCCACCAGACCCCCCCAGGCCCGAGAGCCCCCCACCTCCTTGTGCGAGTCCTTGTGGGCCTCCAGCGTCTTCATGACCGTGAGCTCGGCGTAGTTCTTGAAGCGGCCCGGCTGGCTCCTCAGCACCTCCTTCAGGACCCGCAGGGCCAGCGCCCGGATGGAGTGCTGAGGAGAGAGGAGGCGGTCAGAGGGGCTGATGGGGTCTGGGGTCTGGGGGGGGGTCTGCTCACGTCCTGGTCCCCCAGCGTCTCCAGCAGCAGGAGCAGCAGGCTCTTGAAGTGCTCCTCCCAGACCACCGGGCTGTCCTCGCGGGCCGCCTTCAGCAGCTCCAGGAGCGTCCCCCGCCGCTCCTCGGGGCCCCGCCCCCCCGCCGCGCCCTGGGAGACCTCCTTCAGGAGCTCCCCCACCAGCGCCAGCTGCTCCGAGGGGCTCGCTGTGGGAGGAGGAGCAGGCGGTTAACCCCGCGGCGGCCAGCACCTCCTGGTCTCCTGAGCCTACCTGGGAAGCTCCGCGGGCTCCGGTTGTCCCCGCCCTCCTGCCGGCCGCCTGCAAGACGAGACGAGGGTCAAAGACCAGGAGCCCCCCCCCCCCCCCCCCCCCCGACAGACGCCGAGCGCTGCTCACCGTCTGGCGGCGTCTCCGCGGCGTCCTCCGGCTGCGCCTCCTTCAGCGCCTCCTGCTCCAGGGCGTCCGTGTAGTTGTGTGGGTTGTAGTCACGGTAACGCGGCGCCGCGAAGGAGCGCGGCGCCGCGTTGAGCAGCGCCGGGCGAGCGCCGCTGTCCCACGACGCCCCGAAGGCCGGCTGGGGCGACAAGGTCACGGGGTCAACGGCAAGGTCCTCCTCCTCCTCCTCCTCCCTCCTCCTCCTCACCTCCTCCTGGCTGTGGAAGCTGAAGCTGTGGATGGCCTCGGTGACGCCCCTGAGCGAGCTGTAGATCTCCTCTGACTTCAGGTTCTCGCTGTCGGTGTCCAGCATGCTGCGGGGGTCAAATAAAGACATTCAACACGACATCTGAGCTTTTCTTCCTTTAAATTCTCAGGAAAAAATCTCTGAATTTTGTGTTTTCCTTCTATTCACGTCTCTCGGCTCTGGAAATATTATTTTTTGTTCTGTTCTGGATAAATTTGACAATCAAATTCACTGTGAAAGCCACAACAGGGAGGAGGGGGAGGAGGAGGAGGAGGAGGGGGAAGAGGAGGAGGAGGAGGAGGAGGGGGGGGGGGGTTACCTGGGTGAGTACGCTGACCTCACGACGGCGGGTGGAGGAAGGGGGGAGGGGAAAGGTGGAATAGGGAACCTGGAGAGCCCGTCTGCGCTCCACAGCCGACTGCAGCAACCGGGGAGGAAGAGGAGGAGGAGGAGGAGGAGGAGGAGGTGAGAAATAAGGAGCCCAGGACTGGGACAGTATCACGCTGCTCCATGGCTCCTCGTAACACTTGAATATGCTCAGCTGCTAACGAGAGGAGAAACCCCGCGGGTGGCTCACCTGGGAGGAGGCCCCCCCTGGGAGCCGCCGGTGGGGGGGGGGGGCAGCGGGCTGCGCAGGCTGCTGGTTCTACTGGTCCGGGCGCTGGGAGCCTGTGAGGACCAGTGTTCACAAGAAGAAACTCAGAGAACAACGTCCGACATGTTTTATATGAAGAGATTAAGATTTAAGATTATAATTTAAAAAATAATTTACATATAATTTATAATTTACAATAATTTCAATTTACATTTACCCTAAAATTAGAGTATGATTTTAATCTCAGAGTACACTCATGTTTTTTCTCCTAAACATATACATTTAATCTCTGAGATTCAGCAGGTGCGTGATTGAGAATGTGTGTGTGCGCGCGCGCACGTGCGTGTGTGTGTGTGCACATGTGTGTGTGTGTGAGTGTGTCAGTATGTGTGGGTATGTGTGTGTGTGTGTGTGTGTGTGTGTGAGAGTGTGTCAGTATGTGTGAGTATGTGTGTGTGTGTGTGTGTGTGAGTGTGTTAGTATGTGAGTGTGTGTGTGTGTGTGTGTGTGTGTGTGTGTTAGTATGTGAGTGTGTGTGTGTGTGTGCGTGTGTGTTAGTATGTGAGTGTGTGTGTGTGTGCGTGTGTGTTAGTATGTGAGTGTGTGTGTGTGTTAGTATGTGAGTGTGTGTGTGTGTGTTAGTATGTGAGTGTGTGTGTGTGTGCGTGTGTGTGTGTGTGTGAGTGAGTGTGTTAGTATGTGAGTGTGTGTGTGTTAGTATGTGAGTGTGTGTGTGTGTGCGTGTGTGTGTGTGTTAGTATGTGAGTGTGTGTGTGTGTGCGTGTGTGTGTGTGTGTGTGTGTGTGTGTGTGTGTATGTGAGTGTGTGTGTGTGTGTGTGTGTGTGTGTGTGTGTGTGTGTGTGTGTGTGTGTGTGTGTGTGTGTGTGTGTGCATGTGTGTGTGTGTGTGTGTGTGCATGTGTGTGTGTATGTGTGTGTGTGTGTGCGTCACCATGTTCATGCTGGCGGTCCTCAGGTGGCTGTGCAGCAGCTTCGTCGTGCCGTCCTGGAATGTTTTGGGCAAAGCGCCGAGAAGCATCGTGAACTCTGGAGTGTTGAGTTCAAAGAGGCAGATGAGGACCACCTGGGCGGCCTGCACACACACACACACACAGAATTACATTTTTTAAATCCTCATATTTAAATCTTCAAATATAAATCCTCAGGTAAAAAAGGTTTTCTTCTTCTTCTGACTTTATAAAAACACATGAAAGAGAAACTAGTAAATTATGAGGTCAATAAATAAATAAAGTTAAGAAGAGAACGAGCAGAATGTTAAAATAAAAACATGAGATGCCCCCTCTTCATCCTCCTCCTCCCCCCCTCCTCCCCCCTTGTCCTCCTTTTCCTCCCCCCCCCTCCTCCTCCTCCTCCTCCTCCTCCTCCTCCACCAGCAGCTCGCTGAGCCCCCCTGCTGGTGGGGAGAGGAGGTGACCTCTACCTGCTTGCACCTCTCCTCCAGGTTGTCCCCGGTGGGCCGGCCGGACACGTCCTCCCCCGCCCAGCTGTGAAGGGTCTGGGGGGGCGGAGCCACGACAAACACAAACAACGTGAAAACCAACACAAGCGAAGAAGAAGAGAAGGAAAGTGGGCGTGGCCTCCTCCCACCTTGCGGACGTCGGCGCTCTTGGGCTCCGTGGTCCAGGTGATGACCCGGGAGACGGCGAGCCGCGTCTCGCTGGAGTTGACGAAGTCGGCCGGGTCCATCTGGCGGGTCAGCGCCGCGATGTAGCGCAGCGTGGCGGCCTTCACCTTCAGGTTGGGGGTCTGGGTCTGGTCCACGATGAAGCGCATCAGGATGGTGAACTGCTGCTCGGGGGGGAAGGACTCCCTGCAGACGGGATCCAGACCCGTGAGTCCTCAGAGGACCAGACTTCACAGCCCTCCCCAGAACCAGAACCAGAACCAGAACCAGAACCCGGCCCACCTGGTGACGTCCAGGGCCCGCTGGACTTTGGCCTGGACCGAGCCCAGAAGCTCCGCCCCCATCTTCTTCAGCAGCTGGGTGAGCAGCACGAAGAGCCAATCCAGAAGCTCCTCCCGGTGCAGAGAGACGAAGTCCACCAGGGTCTCCAGGAACATGCTGAACACCTGAGGAAGCAGGGAGGAAGCATGGAGGAAACAGGGAGGAAGCATGGAGGAAACAGGGAGGAAACAGGGAGGAAGTATGGAGGAAGCATGGAGGAAACAGGGAGGAAGCATGGAGGAAACAGGGAGGAAACAGGGAGGAAGTATGGAGGAAGCATGGAGGAAACAGGGAGGAAGCATGGAGGAAACAGGGAGGAAGCATGGAGGAAACAGGGAGGAAGTATGGAGGAAGCATGGAGGAAACAGGGAGGAAGCATGGAGGAAACAGAGAGGAAGTATGGAGGAAACAGGGAAGAAACAGAGAGGAAGTATGAAGGAAGCATGGAGGAAACAGGGAGGAAGCATGGAGGAAACAGGGAGGAAGTATGGAGGAAGCATGGAGGAAACAGGGAGGAATCATGGAGGAAACAGGGAGGAAACATGGAGGAAGCATGGAGGAAACAGAGAGGAAACAGAGAGGAAGTATGAAGGAAGCATGGAGGAAACAGGGAGGAAGCATGGAGGAAACAGGGAGGAAGTATGGAGGAAGCATGGAGGAAACAGGGAGGAAGCATGAAGGAAACAGGGAGGAAACATGGAGGAAGCATGGAGGAAACAGAGAGGAAGTATGGAGGAAGCATGGAGGAAACAGGGAGGAAACATGGAGGAAACAGAGAGGAAGTATGGAGGAAACAGAGAAGAAACAGAGAGGAAGCATGGAGGAAACAGGGAGGAAACATGGAGGAAACAGGGAGAAAACAGGGAGGAAACATGGAGGAAACAGGGAGGAAGCATGGAGGAAACAGGGAGGAAACATGGAGGAAACAGGGAGGAAGCATGGAGGAAACAGGGAGGAAACATGGAGGAAGTATGGAGGAAGCATGGAGGAAACAGGGAGGAAGCATGGAGGAAACAGGGAGGAAGTATGGAGGAAGCATGGAGGAAACAGGGAGGAAGCATGGAGGAAACAGGGAGTAAGCATGGAGGAAACAGGGAGGAAGTATGGAGGAAGCATGGAGGAAACAGGGAGGAAGCATGGAGGAAACAGAGAGGAAGTATGGAGGAAACAGGGAAGAAACAGAGAGGAAGTATGAAGGAAGCATGGAGGAAACAGGGAGGAAGCAGGGAGGAAGTATGGAGGAAACAGGGAGGAATCATGGAGGAAACAGGGAGGAAACATGGAGGAAGCATGGAGGAAACAGAGAGGAAACAGAGAGGAAGTATGAAGGAAGCATGGAGGAAACAGGGAGGAAGCATGGAGGAAACAGGGAGGAAGTATGGAGGAAGCATGGAGGAAACAGGGAGGAAGCATGAAGGAAACAGGGAGGAAACATGGAGGAAGCATGGAGGAAACAGAGAGGAAGTATGGAGGAAGCATGGAGGAAACAGGGAGGAAACATGGAGGAAACAGAGAGGAAGTATGGAGGAAACAGAGAAGAAACAGAGAGGAAGCATGGAGGAAACAGGGAGGAAACATGGAGGAAACAGGGAGAAAACAGGGAGGAAACATGGAGGAAACAGGGAGGAAACATGGAGGAAACAGGGAGGAAGCATGGAGGAAACAGAGAGGAAGTATGGAGGAAACAGGGAAGAAACAGAGAGGAAGTATGAAGGAAGCATGGAGGAAACAGGGAGGAAGCATGGAGGAAACAGGGAGGAAGCATGGAGGAAGCATGGAGGAAACAGGGAGGAAGCATGGAGGAAACAGGGAGGAAACATGGAGGAAGCAGAGAGGAAGCAGAGAGGAAGTATGAAGGAAGCATGGAGGAAACAGGGAGGAAGCATGGAGGAAACAGGGAGGACGTATGGTATGGAGGAAGCATGGAGGAAACAGGGAGGAAGCATGAAGGAAACATGGAGGAAACATGGAGGAAGCATGGAGGAAACAGGGAGGAAACAGAGAGGAAGTATGGAGGAAGCATGGAGGAAACAGGGAGGAAACAGAGAGGAAACAGAGAGGAAGTATGGAGGAAACAGAGAAGAAGCAGAGAGGAAGCATGGAGGAAACAGGGAGGAAACAGAGAGGACGGATGGAGGAAACAGAGAGGAAGCATGGAGGAAACAGGGAGGAAACAGAGAGGAAGGATAGAGGAAACAGAGAGGAAGCATGGAGGAAACAGAGAGGAAGCATGGAGGAAACAGAGAGGAAGCATGGAGGAAACAGGGAGGAAACAGAGAGGAAGGATGGAGGAAACAGAGAGGAAGCATGGAGGAAACAGAGAGGCAGGATGGAGGAAACAGAGAGGAAACGCTTACCCTCTGGTGTTTGTCCCCAGCAGAGAGCAGACATGAAACAAGAGGACACGTTAGTCAGTTTGTGCTGCAGCCGCTCCACCTGTGAGCCGCTCCACCTGTGAGCCGCTCCACCTGTGAGCCGCTCCACCTGCAGCACTCACCTTGCCGTGCGGGTCTGCAAACATGCGAGTGAAGATCTCACAGAGCCTCTTCAGCTCCACGCGGCTGCAGACAAGCAGAGAGGCCGTTAGCTCCCCGCGGCGCCGTTAGCTCCCCGCGGCGCCGTTAGCTCCCCGCGTGGATGAGGCTCACCTGAGCGCCCGGTGGCCCCTCAGCAGCCCCTGCAGCCCCAGCAGCCCCTCCTTCCTCTCGGTCCAGTTGGTGCTGGCGCAGTGGTTCAGCACCTCGGCCACGTCCAGGTAGCTCGGCGCCGCGCCGCCGTTGCGCGAGCCGTGGGAACGCTCCGAGCCCACGCTGGAGGCGTCGCTGTTCGCCTCGTCGTCAGAGGGCACGCCCGGGGACTCGAACCGACGCCTCGCGGGCCGCCGCTGAGGGGGGGGGAGGGGGGAGGTTAGCATGCTCGCCATGCTCACACGGGGGTCATGAACTCGTACCTTACTCCTGGAGTCTCCTAGCAGCTGGGAGGAGAGAGGAGAGAGGAGAGAGGAGAGAGGAGAGAGGAGAGAAGGAGTTAGAGACGTGTTCAGCCTGAGGAGGCGCCCTGAGGAGGCGCCCTGAGGAGGCGTCCTGAGGAGGCGTCCTGAGGAGGCGTCCTGAGGAGGCGTCCTGAGGAGGCGTCCTGAGGAGGCGTCCTGAGGAGGCGCCCTGAGGAGGCGTCCTGAGGAGGCGCCCTGAGGAGGCGTCCTGATTGTTCCTACCAGCGCGTCGGCGACGGCGGCCTCGGCCTCGGCGTCGGGGTTCAGGACCTTCATGGCGCTGACGGAGGCCGAGATGCGAGCCTGCTGGGACAGCCGGTCTGACGGGGAGACGGAGGCGTTAGCGTTAGCGGAGCGGAGCTCGAGCGGAGCGCGAGGACCCGGCGGGGGAGCGGCGTCCTGGACCGACATCCCATAATAAGCTGCGACGCCAACGCGCGGACAAGCGGGCCGACCGGGGTCAAAGGTCACCTGAGCAGCTCTCTGCGGAGGACAGGGCGCCGGTGGAGCGGCAGTGCCGCCGCAACGCTGGAGGAGGACGCAAAGGTCAGAGGAGACACGGCTGAAGGAAAGGAAACACAGACAGGAAGGAGGAAGGAGACGAGGAAGCAGGAAGGAGGACGCAGGAGAGGAAGGAGGAACTCACCCAGCGGGGAGAAGCCGCGCGCCGGGCTGGTGTCACGGCTGCTCTCACGACTCGCCTCGCGGCTGCAGCCCTGACTCACGCTGGGCCGCGGGATCCGGCTCCGGGCTGCAGGGCCACGAGGGGGGGCAGCAGAGCGAGGAGGGGTTATCTTGCAGCACAGAAGCTGAAGCTCAGCAGTTATTGAAGCAGAGGAAAGAGAGAGATAAAGGAGAGAGAGAGAGAGAGAGAGCTGCTGTGGGGTGGATGTTCTGCTCCTGTTGACCTCTTGACCTCTCAGCTTCTGAACCCCAAACGTTTTGTTTTCTTTCAACAGTCGACATAAACGACTGTAAACCCTCAGAGTCGTCAGAACCTCATCTTTCCCACGGTCCCTGAACGCGTCAGCAGCCAAAACAAAGATTGAAAAACATTGTATTGGACGCGTCTCTCAGACCCATCCTGAGCTGCTCAGTGTGATGACGTCATCAGGCCCTCCATTTACTCGGAACACTTCAAGCTGAACAAAGTTGACGATAGAGATGAAATGTTGTTGTTTCATGTCAACATGAAGACATGAAGTGCGTCTGCCAGCGGCTGGAGGAACTACCTGTCCACCAGGTGATGAACACGAGGACACGAGGAGATGAAGGTCAGGCGCTCTGCTCACCCGCGGCCGCTCTGGAGGGGCTGGTCTCCCGGCTGCAGCCGTGGCTGCGGTGACCTCGGGGTCGGCTCCGGTCGCCGAGGGCGACGCCGACGCCCGGCCTCGGCGACCGGCCGTAGGCGGAGCCTAGCAGGCGGCCGGGGGACCCGGAGCGGCTGCCGGCTGGGAGAGATTATTTATTTATCTTATTATCTATAATTAAATATATATATATATATATTACATGTATACATATTAGTATATGAGAAGTGGATTGGGGAACCCTTCTAAGCCCGTTATAAATGACTTCATGAACGCTCACGTTGAGAGTGCGACGCCACTTTCCTTTGGCTCCTCCCCCGGCTGTCGCTAGGCAACGGGTCGGTTCCGGAACTCGTCCTTCTGGTTCGAACTCGACCTGCGACAGAACCACGGAGAGAGCGAAGGTCACGACCTTCGCTCCGCTCGGGGCGGTTGGTCTGGGCCCGGCGGCTGCAGGTCTGACCCAGAGAGGCGTAGGAGCCGGGCGGGAGGGCCGAGGCCGCGCTGAAGGCCGGGCGCGGCGAGCCGGGCGAGCCGGGCGCCGCCGGGCGGAGGGCCGGGGCGGAGGGCGCCGCCGGCATCCGGCAGCGGGCGGAGGACGCCGCGCTGACGTCCACGTCGCTACGGGAACGCTGGAGGGGGCCTGGGGAGGAGGAGGGGGGGGGCCGGGTGGGGGGCTTGGCTGCAACAGAAGAAAGTTAAACCCTTTTTAGAAACACACGTCTTATTTTGCTTTAATACTATTACTATTTTATTATTCATTTATGAATTTATTTATATTATTATTATTATTATTATTATTATTTTATAAATAGATAGTATTATTATTATTGAAAATATTTGTATTATCATTATTTTACAAATATATATGCACTATTATTATTTCATTAATATGTTTGAATTTTATTAATATATTTGTTTTATTCTTTATTTATGCATGTATGGAACTTACTCACTTTATTTATTAATACCAAATACATTATATTATACTAATATAATTGAAAGAGACCTACAGTGTGCCGCGCCTCCTCCTCCTCCTCCTCCGTAGGAGTTCTTTACAGAAAACATTCGACTGTGAAGACAAGAAGTAAAAAAAGGAAAACAGTTGTAAACAACAACAACAACAACAACAACACAACCGGTTCACACAAACATCCTAAATGATGACAGACACAATAAGTGGCGTGCGGTGTAGAAGAGGAGGAGTCTCACCTGAGGCTCTCCTGGGAGGAAGAGGAGGAGGCGTCGCCGCTCCTCAGGTGAGCCTGCAGAGCCTTCTGATAGGACGGCTCCAGGCCCAGGAACAGAAGCTCCGCCTCCCGCCGGAAGTGGACATGGAAGGTCCAGTAACACCTGAGAGGCAAACACCAAACAGCTGAGTGACCTGGGGGGGGGGGTCAGGGGTCAGGGGTCAGGGGGAGGAGGAGGTCAGGGGTCAGACTCACTTCCTGGCCACGGAGCGAGCCTCGGCGTCGGCGTCGTGGACGCCCTTCTTTATGGTCTCCGTTAGGACGGCTGCATGCCTGAGGAGACGAGGACACAAGGACACAAGGACACAAGGAGACAAGACAAGAGATGTGTAATGAAAGAACAGATCATCTATTCTACCGGCACATCAGCGCCCTGTCAGCGACCTTTGACCTTTGAGTCTGGAGGCAGCCAGAGACCTCCGTGCAGTACCTCTACAAGTACATATATATATATATACATATATATATGTATGTATATGCATATGTATATCTAAGTGTATACATGTGTGTGTAACGGCGGACCTCTCCAGGCTGCTGCTCTGCCAGTCCTGCAGCAGCAGCTCCAAGAACTCGAAGCAGCGCCTGAAACAGAAGAAACCAGAGATCAGGCCCACGAGCAGCCGGGAGACACAGGTGTGTCTCACAGGTGTGTGTCTCACAGGTGTGTGTCTCACAGGTGTGTGTCTCACAGGTGTGTGTGTCTCACAGGTGTGTGTGTCTCGCAGGTGTGTGTGTCTCGCAGGTGTGTGTGTCTCGCAGGTGTGTGTGTCTCACAGGTGTGTGTGTCTCACAGGTGTGTGTGTCTCACAGGTGTGTGTGTCTCACCTCCGGACCGCCACAGACTTGGAGCTGCAGCTGCTGGTGATGATGGGGACGAGACGCGGGGAGTGGGTTTGCTGCAGAGACACAAGAACAGGACATGAACACGAGGACACTCCAGGAGGAGACACCTGAGGACACTCTACTCCAGGAGGAGACACCTGAGGACACTCTACTCCAGGAGGAGACACCTGAGGACACTCTACTCCAGGAGGAGACACCTGAGGACACTCTACTCCAGGAGGAGACACCTGAGGCCGCTCTACCTTCAGGATGAGGCGGATGGCCGAGGTGCCGGAGGAGGCCATCACTTTGGCGCTGTTGGCCAGGAGGCCGAGGAGCGTGGGCATCACGGCCTCCGCCGCGTGGTCGAAGTGTCCGCCGAGCACCGCCGACAGGTGTCTGGGGGAGGTGAGGCCCGGTGTGAGAGCGCAGAGAGACAGACGGGCACCAGGAGGGAGGGACAGACACGTACCCGAGGGTGAGACAGGCCTCCCTCACCACCTGGGACCGCAGGTCTTTGGCCGACAGCTTGAGCGCCGCCTCCGTCAGACGCAGCTGCTGCGGGAAGCCGTCGAAGTCGGCGGCGCCGGCGAGGAGCAGCGAGCGCACCTTCTTCAGCTGCAGGAGAGACGAGAGGAGCGCTGAGGAGGAGGAGGAGGAGGAGGAGCTGCTGCGCCTCCTTATCACGGCGGGGGGCGGAGCCTTACCGCCGCCACCCGGAGCTCCCAGTCCCGCTTGTCATCCGACAGAACGTCACGGATCCTCGCCATGGCCTCCTCCACCTCCCTGTTGGAGGAGATCTGAGGGGGAGGGAGGAGGAGAGGGTGAGACACCAGGAGGACACATGAGCACCAGGAGGAGACATGAGCACCAGGAGGAGACATGAGCACCAGGAGGAGACATGAGCACCAGGAGGAGACATGAGCACCAGGAGGAGACATGAGCACCAGGAGGAGACATGAGCACCAGGAGGAGACATGAGCACCAGGAGGACAGACCTGCATTGGGGGGACGTCCTGGGCGAAGTGCTCCTGGTCCGCGGCGGCGTCGCGGCCTGCAGGCGAGAGGGAATAAAAAGTGGAAACACAGATATCAAAACACACCAATGTGATCCAAAATATATATTACATATATATATGTAAAACAATAAATAAGTCAATAGGAAATAAGAAAAACTTAAAACGCATTAAAAGTAAAAATATATTAAAATAAATTCAATAAAAAGTGTATTATTAATAAATATTTAATAAATATGCAAAACAATCAATAAGACAAGTAAACAACAACTGAAATGTAGACAAATAAATAAATAAATACATCAGCCATAAGGAGGCGTCTCAATCACAGCTGCAGCGTGGTAAACAACAACAAGAGGATCAAAAGGTAAACAGCAACACAGCCGTTGTGTTATCGGGGCTCTCGTGACCTCTGACCTGCAGACCTGGCGCCCGGCGAGGGGGCGGGGCGTCGGGACGACCCCATGCTCACCGCCTTCTTCCCTCGGGAGGAGGACGAGGAGGAGCGGCCGCCGGAGTCGTCGTCCTCCAGGTTCTTGTCTGGGGAGGAAGAGCAGAGTCACGTGACCACGAGGGGGCGGAGCCTCACGTCGCTCACATTCCTAAAGCACGGGACAGGCGGCCCAGTGTTTAGCGAGGAGACCAGCGAGGAGACCAGTGAGGGGACCAGTGAGGAGACCAGTGTCTGGACCAGTGAGGGGACCAGTGAGGAGACCAGTGAGGGGACCAGTGAGGAGACCAGTGAGGAGACCAGTGAGGAGACCAGTGTCTGGACCAGTGAGGAGACCAGCGAGGAGACCAGTGAGGAGACCAGTGAGGGGACCAGTGAGGAGACCAGTGAGGAGACCAGCGAGGAGACCAGTGAGGAGACCAGTGTCTGGACCAGTGAGGAGACCAGTGTTAACCGTTTTTCTTCATATTTTTCCCTCCTCCTCCTCCTGCTCCTCCTGCTCTTCCTCCTCCTGCTCCTCCTCATTGAGGAACAAGTTCAGTGAATATGAACGTTTTGAATCAACTGACTTCCAGAGTAGTTCCCATCTTTCACCACCAGAGGGCGCCGTTTTACCATTTCCCACAAGAGGGCTCCTCCGGCTCACAGGTTCCTGTTTCCTCTCTGCATGAATGAAGCAGGAGCCTCAGAGGGAGGAGCCTCAGGGGGAGGAGCCTCAGGGGGAGGGGCCTCAGAGGGAGGGGCCTCAGAGGGAGGGGCCTCAGAGGGAGGGGCCTCAGAGTTCTGGTCTATCAATAATAATGCAGCTCTTCCTTCAGGCTGCTTGCTCATCATAAATGTTTCTGAGTTCCATGAAGAGTTGTTTTATCTCTAGAGTTGAACCATCGTTTGGCTTCAGGCTGCAGGAGAGAGTTGTTTATATAATGTCATAATATTACAATATTATAACATTAAGATAGAACTCCAGAAACTAAATGCTGCTCTGAATGAAGAGTGCTCCAACAAAGCACTTAGAAACCTCCTGTTCCTGTAGACCTGTAGACCTGTAGACCTGTAGACCCTGTAGACCCTGTAGACCTGTAGACCTGTAGACCTGTAGACCTGTAGACCCTGTAGACCTGTAGACCTGTAGACCTGTAGACCTGTAGACCTGTAGACCTGTAGACCCTGTAGACCTGTAGACCTGTAGACCTGTAGACCTGTAGACCTGTAGACCCTGTAGACCTGTAGACCTGTAGACCTGTAGACCCTGTAGACCTGTAGACCTGTAGACCTGTAGACCTGTAGACCTGTAGACCTGTAGACCCTGTAGACCCCCCCCCCTCTCATACCTGGGATCATACACTCCTCCGGGCTCCAGTCACGTCCCAGTTCAGCTCCACTATGCTGACTGGGAGCACCAACCGCTTCCTGTCTGGAGTTACCTGCAGGACCCAGCTTCCTGTTCTATGTGCAGCTCCTGCAGGAGGAACTCCGACCCAGAGCTGGTGGAGCGCCTCCCCCCCCCCTCACTGGTCTTGTGACTCCTACAAAATAAGAGCCCCGGGCGGCGGCGGTCTCGTGTTCCTCACTCTTCTGGATCAGAGTGCCGCGGCGTCTGTCTTCACAGGGAAGCGCTCACAGCCGCGTTTGTGGGCGTGGCCACAAAGGCGTCGGCTCGGGTTGCAGTCTTACCGACAGACAGCGAACACACCGCCACTGTGGGGCCCTACATCCACGTGTTGGAACCCACTGGAGGGCAACATAAAGGTCCACAGGGAACCAGAACCCAGACGGGTCTCACCGGGCAGCGGGGACAGGACCATGCCCCCCGACCTCTGGACCTCGTCGAACCGGCTGAAGATGACGTTGAGCCT
>CM070103.1:540000-620000 GCA_036178185.1 Liparis tanakae
GGCTCTTCGCTACAACGACATTTCCCCGCTGGAGAACCACCACTGTGCCGTGGCGTTCGGCATCATGGCCCAGGTACGGAGCGCCGCCGCCTAGACCGCCTGCATGTTTATGAGGAAGGGGACCAAGACCGGACCCCTGTGGGACCCCTCAGGACCCTCAGGACCCCACATGACCCCTCAGGACCCTCAGGACCCCACATGACCCCTAAGGACCCCTCAGGACCCTCAGGACCCCTCAGGACCCCTCAGGACCCACATGACCCCTCAGGACCCCACATGACCCCTCAGGACCCCTCAGGACCCTCAGGACCCCTCAGGACCCCTCAGGACCCCACATGACCCCTCAGGACCCTCAGGACCCTCAGGACCCTCAGGACCCTCAGGACCCCTCAGGACCCCTCAGGACCCCACATGACCCCTCAGGACCCTCAGGACCCCTCAGGACCCCTCAGGACCCTCAGGACCCCTCAGGACCCTCAGGACCCTCAGGACCCTCAGGACCCTCAGGACCCCTCAGGACCCCTCAGGACCCTCAGGACCCCTCAGGACCCTCAGGACCCTCAGGACCCCTCAGGACCCTCAGGACCCCTCAGGACCCCTCAGGACCCCACATGACCCCTCAGGACCCTCAGGACCCTCAGGACCCCTCAGGACCCCCCGGGGCTCTTGGAGATCAGATATTGAAGTTTTTCTTTTCTCGTTGCAGCCAGGACCCATCCTGAAGACCTCAGGACCCTCAAGCACATCCGGGAGGGATGATCCCTCAGGACCCTCCAGGACCCCTCAGGACCTCCTCCCCTCGCCCTCCCTCAGCCCCTCTCCTCCCTCCCCCTCCCTCAGGACTCCTCAGGACCCTCCTCCCTCAGGACCCTCCTCCCTCCCCTCCTCCCTCAGGACCCCTCAGGACCCCCCCTCAGCTCCCTCAGGCCTCCCTCCCTCAGGACCCTCAGGCCCCTCCCTCCCTCCCTCCTCCCCCTCCTCCTCCCCCTCCCCCTCCTCCCTCCCCTCCCTCCTCCCTCCCCTCCTCCTCCTCCTCCTCCCTCCTCCTCCCTCCTCCCTCCTCGCTCCCTCCTCGCTCCCTCCTCCCTCCTCGCTCCCTCCTCGCTCCCTCCTCCCTCCTCCCTCCTCCCCCTCCCTCCTCCCTCTTTCCTCCCCCCTCCCCTCCCCTCCCTCCCTCCCCCCCTCCCTCCCTCGCCCTCCCCCTCCCCCTCTCCCTTCCCTCCCTCCCCCCCTTCCTCCTCCTCCTCGCCCCCCCCTCCCTCCCCCTCCTCCTCCCCTCCCTCCCCCTCCCCCCTCCCCTCCCCTCCCCTCCCCTCCCTCCCCTCCCCCCTCCCTCCTCCTCCCTCCCTCCCCTCCCTCCTCTCCTCCTCCCTCCTCCCTCCCCTCCCCCTCCCCTTCCTCCCTCCTCCTCCCCCTCCCTCCTCCCCTCCTCCTCCCTCCTCCTCCTCCTCCTCCCTCCCTCCCTCCTCCTCCCCCCCTCCCTCCCCTCCTCCTCCCCCTCCCCTCCCTCCCCCCTCCCTCCCTCCCTCCCCTCCTCCCTCCTCCCCCCTCCCCCCCCTCCTCCCCCTCCCCCATCCCTCCCCCCCCTCCCTCCCCCCTCCCTCCCCTCCCTCCCCCCCTCCTCCTCCTCCCCCCTCCTCCCCCTCCCTCCTCCCCTCCTCCCCTCCTCCCCCCCCCTCCCCCTCCCCTCCCCTCCTCCCTCCTCCCCTCCTCCTCCCTCCCCTCCTCCCTCCTCCCTCCCCCCTCCTCCCCCCCTCCTCCCTCCCTCCCTCCCTCCTCCCCCCCTCCCCCCTCCCCTCCCCCCCCTCCCTCCTCCCCCTCCCTCCCCTCCTCCTCCTCCTCCTCCTCCCCCTCCTCCCCTCCACCCTCCCCCCCTCCTCCCCCTCCTCTCCTCCCCCCCTCCTCCCCCCCTCCCCTCCTCCCTCCCCCCCCCCCTCCATCCCCCCCTCCTCCCTCCCCTCTCCCTCCTCCCTCCCCCCTCCCTCCCCTCCTCCCCTCCCTCCCTCCTCCTCCCTCCCTCTCCTCCCTCCCTCCCCCCCCCCCTTCCTCCTCCCCCTCCTCCCTCCCTCCTCCTCCCTCCTCCCCTCCCTCCTCCTCCCTCCCCTCCCCTCCCTCCTCCTCCCTCCCCTCCCCTCCTCCTCCCCCCTCCCCTCCCCCTCCCCTACCCCCTCCCTCCTCCCTCCCTCCCCCCCCCCCCCCTCCCCCTCCTCCCCCTCCCCCTCCTCCTCCCTCCTCCCCCTCCCTCCTCCCTCCCCCTCCCCTCCTCCTCCTCCTCCCCTCCTCCCCCTCCCCCTCCCCTCCCCCCTCCCTCCTCCCCCCTCCCTCCTCCCCTCCTCCCCTCCCTCCCTCCTCCTCCCTCCCTCCTCCCTCCTCCTCCTCCCCTCTCCCTCCCCCCTCCCTCCCCCTCCCTCCCTCCCTCCCCCCTCCCTCCTCCCTCCCTCCTCCTCCCTCCCCTCCTCCCTCCCCCTCCCCCCCCTCCTCCCCTTCCTCCCCTCCCCTCCTCCTCCCTCCTCCCTCCTCCTCCTCCCTCCCCTCCTCCTCCCTCCCTCCTCCTCCTCCTCCCCTCCCCCCCCTCCCTCCCTCCCCTCCTCCCTCCTTCCCCCCCTCCCCCTCCCCTCCCTCCTCCTCCTCCCTCCCTCCCTCCCCTCCCCTCCCTCCTCCCTCCCCCCCCCCCCCCTCCTCCCCTCCTCTCCCCCTCCCCTCCTCTCCCCCTCCCCCCCCCTCCCCCTCCCCCCCCCCCCCTCCTCCTCCCCCTCCTCCTCCCTCCTCCTCCTCCCTCCTCCCTCCCCCCCCCTCCCTCCTCCCCTCCCTCCTCCTCCTCCTCCCTCCTCCCTCCTCCCCTCCCTCCCTCCCTCCCCTCCTCCTCCCTCCTCCCTCCCTCGCTCCCTCCTCCCTCCTCCTCCTCCTCCTCCTCCCCCCTCCTCCCTCCCCCTCCTCCCCCTCCTCCTCCTCCCTCCTCCCCCTCCCCCTCCTCCCCCCCTCCCCCTCCTCCTCCCTCCTCCCCCTCCTCCCCTCCCGCTCCCTCCTCCCTCCTCCCCTCCTCCCTCCCCCTCCCCTCCTCCCCTCCCTCCTCCTCCTCCTCCCTTCTCCTCCCTCCTCCTCCCTCCTCCCTCCCTCCCCCCTCCTCCTCCTCCTCCCTCCCTCCCTCCTCCCCTCCCCTCCCTCCTCCTCCTCCTCCTCCCCTCCCTCCCCTCCTCTCCTCCTCTCCCTCCTCCTCCTCTCCTCCTCCCCTCCCTCCCGCCCCCCTCTTCCACGTGCATCCTGGCCACCGACATGGCGAAACACAACGAGATCCTCCACAAGTTCAAGAGCATCCAGCCGGTCTTCAACTTCACCAACAGGGAGCACAAGGAAGTGGTAAAGAGGAAGTGTGTGTAGAGGAAGTGGTAAAGAGGAAGTGTGTGTAGAGGAAGTGGTAGATGATGTGTGTGTAGAGGAAGTGGTAGAGGAAGTGTGTGTAGAGGAAGTGGTAGAGGAAGTGGTAGAGGATGTGCGTGTAGAGGAGGTGTGCGTCATGGTGTGTGTAGAGGAGGTGTGTCATGGTGTGTGTAGAGGAGGTGTGTCATGGTGTGTGTAGAGGAGGTGTGTCATGGTGTGTGTAGAGGAGGTGTGTCATGGTGTGTGTAGAGGAGGTGTGTCATGGTGTGTAGAGGAGGTGTGTCATGGTGTGTGTAAAGGAGGTGTGTCATGGTGTGTAGAGGAGGTGTGTCATGGTGTGTAGAGGAGGTGTGTCATGGTGTGTAGAGGAGGTGTGTCATGGTGTGTAGAGGAGGTGTGTCATGGTGTGTGTAGAGGAGGTGTGTCATGGTGTGTAGAGGAGGTGTGTCATGGTGTGTAGAGGAGGTGTGTCATGGTGTGTAGAGGAGGTGTGTCATGGTGTGTAGAGGAGGTGTGTCATGGTGTGTGTAGAGGAGGTGTGTCATGGTGTGTAGAGGAGGTGTGTCATGGTGTGTAGAGGAGGTGTGTCATGGTGTGTAGAGGAGGTGTGTCATGGTGTGTAGAGGAGGTGTGTCATGGTGTGTGTGTCCAGCTGATGAAGATCATGGTGAAGGTCAGCGACATCTCCAACGAGGCGCGGCCGATGGCCGTGGCCGAGCCGTGGCTGGACTGCCTGCTGCAGGAGTTCTTCAACCAGGTAGGCTCCGCCTCCACAGGAAGTGACACAGGAGGGAGGGGACACTAAGCGGCTGTTGTTGTTGTTGTTGTTGTTGTTGTGCAGAGCGACACGGAGAAGCTCAAGGGGCTCCCCGTGGCGTCCTTCATGGACCGAGACAAAGTGTCCAAACCGTCGTCTCAGACCGGATTCATCCGCTTCGTCCTCCTGCCGCTGTTCACCGAGATCACCAAGCTGTTCCCCTGCCTGGAGGTAGGACCGGCTACTGACCAGCTACTGACCGGCTACTGACCAGCTACTGACCGGCTACTGACCAGCTACTGACCAGCTACTGACCGGCTACTGACCAGCTACTGACCGGCTACTGACCAGCTACTGACCGGCTACTGACCAGCTACTGACCGGCTACTGACCAGCTACTGACCCGCTACTGACCGGCTACTGACCGGCTACTGACCAGCTACTGACCGGCTACTGACCGGCTACTGACCGGCTACTGACCGGCTACTGACCAGCTACTGACCAGCTACTGACCGGCTACTGACCAGCTACTGACCGGCTACTGACCGGCTACTGACCGGCTACTGACCGGCTACTGACCGGCTACTGACCAGCTACTGACCGGCTACTGACCGGCTACTGACCAGCTACTGACGCTACTGACCGGCTACTGACCGGCTACTGACCAGCTACTGACCAGCTACTGACCGGCTACTGACCGGCTACTGACCGGCTACTGATCGGCTACTGACCAGCTACTGACCCGCTACTGACCAGCTACTGACCGGCTACTGACCGGCTACTGACCAGCTACTGACCGGCTACTGACCGGCTACTGACCAGCTACTGACCGGCTACTGACCAGCTACTGACCAGCTACTGACCGGCTACTGACCGGCTACTGACCGGCTACTGACCAGCTACTGACCAGCTACTGACCGGATACTGACCAGCTACTGACCGGCTACTGACCAGCTACTGACCGGCTACTGACCAGCTACTGACCGGCTACTGACCAGCTACTGACCGGCTACTGATCAATAAGTACAAGTCAAAAAGCTCTGACCTCAGACCTGGTCCTGGTCTCGTGGCCCCTGACCTGGTCCTGGTCTCGTGGGTCAGACCTGGTCCTGGTCTCGTGGCCCCTGACCTGGTCCTGGTCTCGTGGGTCAGACCTGGTCCTGGTCTCGTGGGTCAGACCTGGTCCTGGTCTCGTGGGTCAGACCTGGTCCTGGTCTCGTGGGTCAGACCTGGTCCTGGTCTCGTGGCCCCTGACCTGGTCCTGGTCTCGTGGGTCAGACCTGGTCCTGGTCTCGTGGCCCCTGACCTGGTCCTGGTCTCGTGGGTCAGACCTGGTCCTGGTCTCGTGGCCCCTGACCTGGTCCTGGTCTCGTGGGTCAGACCTGGTCCTGGTCTCGTGGCCCCTGACCTGGTCCTGGTCTCGTGGGTCAGACCTGGTCCTGGTCTCGTTGACAGGAACACATCCTGGACCCGGTGAGACGAGCTCTGGACTTCTACTCCGAGCTGGAGAGAGCCACCAAGCAGGAGGAGGAGGAGGCGGCGAAGGGGAGGAGCTCATCAGCAGGAGGAGGAGCAGGAGGAGCAGCAGGAGCAGCAGGAGGAGCAGGAGGAGCAGGAGGAGCAGTCCTCTAGCTGGAGGCCTTTGATGTTTTAGAACTAGAAGTGTTATCAACCTTTTCATCTTTTCCACACGTCTGTTCCTGGTAGTTTGAGGCTTCAGTCACATGATGGAGGTGAAGACACGCCCCCCCATGTAGTACTTAAACATGTAGTACTTCCTGTTAATACTTTGTGTTTTTTACCTGACGGTCTTTTGATGGTCGACTGAATAAAAAGCTTCACGATGAAAATCACGTGAAAAAGAAAAAAGAATTATTTTTTCAACATGGTTTATTTTTCATTCACTTCATTTACAAATTAAAAAACGAGACAAAAAAAGTGCAAATGTGTTTTTTCTTTTAGAGCATCCGATAAATATGAAGGGTTAAAAGTAAAGAGCAGTTAGTGTTTTAAAGATGAAACATTCTCTTGGCATTTAGACACGGAGGGTTTTAAATATTACATTTATAACTTATTATGTATTAGTCTTCCTTCATCGTTTCCTTTCAGCTATTTATATATATATATATATATATATAATATGGTCATATATATATTATTTATATAATATATATTATATATAAATAATAAATATATTACATATATATATATATATATATATATATATATATATTATATATAAATAATATATTAAATGGGGTACCAAGCTGCTCAGTTGAGGTTCTGTGAGGTTCTGATCCAGGGTCAGTTTCACTACAGTAAACAATAAATAAATATCAGTAGTATTTGACGGTGTTGTCCGGTGGAGGGACCGGTCCACTTGAGGAATGAACGCGAGGCTCTCCGGGCCGAAGCAGCGGGAGCAGGTGGAGCGGCGTGGAGCAGGTGGAGCGGCGCCGGGGGGCGGGGCTAGTTGAACATGATGGACTCCGGGTCCTGGTTCATCATCTGAGCCATGTGCCGCAGGACGTCCTTCTTGGTGATGATGCCCAGGAGGCGCCTGAGCAGAGGAGGTCAAAGGTCAGAGGCGGCAGACTACCGCCCGGCGGCGAAGAGCGCGTCCTACCCGCTCCGGGTGACCAGGCACTGGCGCAGGCCCAGCTTCCGGAAGATGTCCACCACGGTCTCCATGGGCGTGTGGTCGGTGACGGTGAAGGGGCTGAGGTTCAGCACGCGGCGCAGCTTCAGCGGCTGCGGGTCGCTGGCCGGCAGCTGCGGCGCGTCCTCCGTGAAGTAGACCAGCGAGCTGCTCACCACGCCGTCCTGCTTCTGGCGCGCCGTTTCTAGGAGAGGGGGGGGGGGTTAACACGGCGCCCGGCTCGGCGCGAGCTCCGCGGCGGGACTCACTGATGGCGAGCGTGAGGTCGCGGCGCTGCACGAAGCCGATGAGCCGCTCCGACTCCCGGGACACGACCACCGGGAAGCCGCTGTAGTCCGTGTCCTTGATGAGCGCCTCGGCCTCCTCCACCGCCGTGGAGTCCTGCGTCAGCACGGCGAGCGGCGGGTCGTTGCGGCGCGGCCGCATCACGTCGGTGGCGAGCGTGCGGTGCGTGAACTCGTCGTGCACGTCGAGGTACGGGTACCCGTTCAGCTGGATGTGAGACTCGTAGATGCCCTCCTTCCCGAAGGCGTCCGCCACCCACTTGCTGGTCACGGCGGCCGCCATCAGCGGCACGATGTACTCCAGGCCGCCGGTCAGCTCGAACATGATGACCACGAGGGAGACCGTCATCCGGGTCACGCCGCCTGGCGGCACAACGACCGTTAGCGGGAACGACAAACACGCCGCGTGGCGAGGGCCGGCGGCCCGGAGCGCCGCTCACCCAGGCAGGCGGCGGCGCCCACCATGGCGTACAGGCCCGGCGTGACGCAGTCCGCTCCGGGCCGGCACCAGCTGCGGAAGATGATCCAGTCGTGGTGGTGGAACGCCATCTGCTCCACGGCGATGCCCACGATGCGCCCGGCGATGGCGCCGACCGCCATGCTGGGGATGAACAGGCCCGACGGGATCTGGGGGGAGGGGCGGCGGCGTCAGGCGGCGGGCGGGGCGGCGCCGGACCCGGCGCCGCCCCGCGCTTACCTTCATGCCGAAGGTGAAGACCGTGATGACGATCTTGAAGACCAGGGCGAGGGCGAGCTGCCACAGCGCCGCGTACACGCCGGGCCCGGCCGGCCGGTCCGGGATGTCGTCCAGCGGCCGGCTGGTGTTGGGGTTGTTGACGTAGTCGCACAGCTGGGACGACTCCAGGGCGCCGCAGTCGTTGAACAGCTCTGAGATCAGCTCGCTGGTGCTGCGCCGCGTGTACGGGTTGGGGAACGCCAGCACGGCCGTGACGCCCGTGACGGCGAGCACCTCCAGCACCGGGTACTTGCCGAGCCGCGTGGTCTTGCGGCGCCGGCACCAGGCGGTGTTGGCCCGGATGAAGAGCGTCCCCCACAGCCCGCCGAACACGCCCAGCAGGATGAAGGGCACCAGCTCCGCCATGTACCACGGCGTGTGGTACTCCACGTAGAACAGAACCAGCCGGCTGTTGCCGAACGGGTTGATGGCGCGCAGCGTGAAGGCGGCGACCAGCGCGGCGAAGAACGAGCGCCACAGCGTCTTCAAGGGGAAGTAGTAGCTCACCTGAGGGACAGAGCGGTCAGAGGGCGCCGGGTCGGACCGGGCCTCAGAGGCCCCGCCCCCCACCGCCCGCCCCCCGCCCCCCGACCCACCTCCTCCAGGCTGAACAGAACCCCTCCGATGGGCGCCCCGAACGCCACCGACACGCCGGCGGCCGCCGCGGCCGACAGCACCTGCGAGGTCAGAGGTCACGGTCAGAAACAGAACCCGGTTCCCTCGCCCGGTTCCCCCGGCCCGGTTCCCCACCTCGCGCCGCTTGCCCTCGTTCTTGCTGTACTTGGAGAAGAGGCTGCAGAACAGGTTGCCGCAGCAACACGCCACGTGGACCAGAGGCCCCTCCTTCCCCAGGCTGAGGCCCGACGACACGGCCAGAACCAGCGTGACGGTCTTGATCAGCAGGGTCCACTTGCCCAGGTACCCCCGGATGATGAAGCCGCTGAGGATCGTCTTGATCTGCAACACAGGAGCGGCGTTGGGATCGGGGGGGAGGAGCCCGGCGCGGCGTGGGACCGGCGCCCCGCGGCGCGGCGTGGGACCGGCGCTCACCTCGGGGATTCCCGACCCGCAGGCGTACGGCGCGAACACGCGCACCAGCGACACGGCGAGGAAGGAGAACAGCAGCGCCCACAGGACGTACAGGAAGTAGTTCAGCACGTAGGCTCCGCCTCCCTGAAAGACAGACGCAGCGCGTCGCTTCTCCGGTCGCCCGTTGGACTCCCTCGGGGGCGGAGCTTACCTCGGCGTGGCCGGTCATAAGCTCCGCCCACGTCTGCCACTGGGGGCACTTGTCCCGGTCGGCGAAGGTGGTCTCGTTGGAGGTCCAGCAGCACTGCTCGTGGCTGTACCAGAACGCCGACAGGCACACGCCCTCCTTCAGGTCCGTCATCCAGTCCACCGCCAGGTCGATCACGCCGGCCAGCGTACCTGCGGGGGCGGGACACGGTCACCCCCTGCGAGGTGGGCGGAGCCTCTCCTGGGGGCGGAGCCTCCCACTGACCTGAGAGCAGCCCGATGAGCAGCATCACCACCCAGCCGGACCAGGCGTCCAGCAGGCTCTTGATCAGCTCCCACAGGGACTCTTTGCTCTTGCTGGTGATCTGGGGGGAAGGGGGAGGAGCTTATGAGGACCGGCGCCGCGCGGCGCGTACGGTTTCCGGCGGGCGGCCGCTCTGACCTTGCGGTGGCGGTCCGTGTCGCGGGACTTCTCCCTCAGCCAGTCGATGGTGTGGAAGTCTTCGTACGTCCCCACGTCGGGAAACGGCTCGTCCAGGAAGTCCATCAGGTTGCCGGCGCCGTTGATCTCATCGTTGGGCGTGGGGGGGGTGGTGCAGCTGACCCCTGCTCCGGGTCAGAGGTCAGAGGTCACGGGTCAGAATACATGAAGCGTGGAGGAGACCAAGAGTCTGACTGCTGGCTCTGGAATGGAGACGCTCACCAGAGGACAGGAAGCCTCCACCAGAACCTCCACCAGAACCTCCACCAGAACCTCCACCAGAACCTCAGCCCCATCAGGCAACGCAACAACGCAACATGACCGGTGACCGATAAGGCAACGCAACGTGACCGATAAACAACGCAAAGTGACTGGTAAGGCAACGCAGAAACGCAACATGACGGGTGAAGCAACGCAGCAACGCAACGCAACGCAGCAACGCAACGCAACGCACCTCTGCGCAGCGCCGCCGCCGCTCGGCGCGAGGCTCCCTCTCCGTCCTCCATGGTTCCGGTCGGCCACCGGAAGTGGGTCCTCTGGGTCTCGGCGGTTCGGCGTCGGCCCGGTTCACATTCCTCCTGCGGGGACCGGAGGAGCGACGGGCGGCCAGGAATCAACAGACGGCGTCAGAGACGGTTTCCCACAATGCACCTGCTCGGCCTCAGAGATCGTCTCTGGTGAAGATGGCCGACTCCGTCTCGAGACTCTGCGTCACCAACAGAATCACATCGATGAGTCTGGAAACATGAATAACGAGTGAATACTCTCACCAACAAGACGTTTGTGTTTGTAAGTGTTGTAGATGTACTCAATAAATACGTACGATGTATTTCTGGATGATTCATCTTTATTACACACATGTTTAGGAGTTTATACAACATGCATCGTCGGAGCCGTGTCTCTATAATAACGGCCACTAGAGGGCAGCACCGGCGTGCTGAGGACATTTAGTGAAGGCTGGAGGTCTCAGGAGCAGACTGCTGGGCAGGAGGAGGTCTCAGGAGCAGACTGCTGGGCAGGAGGAGGTCTCAGGAGCAGACTGCTGGGCAGGAGGAGGTCTCAGGAGCAGACTGCTGGGCAGGAGGAGGTCTCAGGAGCAGACTGCTGGGCAGGAGGAGGTCTCAGGAGCAGACTGCTGGGCAGGAGGAGGTCTCAGGAGGTCTCAGGAGCAGACTGCTGGGCAGGAGGAGGTCTCAGGAGCAGACTGCTGGGCAGGAGGAGGTCTCAGGAGCAGACTGCTGGGCAGGAGGAGGTCTCAGGAGCAGACTGCTGGGCAAGAGGAGGTCTCAGGAGCAGACTGCTGGGCAGGAGGAGGTCTCAGGAGGTCTCAGGAGCAGACTGCTGGGCAGGAGGAGGTCTCAGGAGGTCTCAGGAGCAGACTGCTGGGCAGGAGGAGGTCTCAGGAGGAGGTCTCAGGAGCATCGACTGACTCACGTTGATTGAAGTCATATTTTATGCACACAAGTATTTTTCAATGTTTTATTGAAACAGAAACGTGAATATAAATATGTAAACTCCTCGTGCTCAAAAAAAACAAACACAAAGAAAGAAACTATAAAATAAACTATAAAATAAACAATAAATCAATATAATAAAGAATAAAAGCATCACAGATGTTTGACGTAAACATTTTCAGTTTCAGGTTGTTTCTTTCCCTTTAATTTAAAAATAATCTTCCATTAAAATATTCCACCAGAAGATTTATTATATTTATGCTGCACTTTGAACAAAAATAAAAAGTGCTGTTCTTCATCATCTTCTTCATCATCTTTGATCAAACCAGTTTTTAAATGACGCTCTGATAATAAACGAGAGTTCTTCCTGTTGTCTCATCCTCTGTCAGAAGAAGAGGGGAAAGTTGTTTTTGTATTTGGCTTCCAAACATATCCAGGTGGGGGGGCGAATGAGCTTTAAAGGTCAAAGGTCAAAGGTCAGCGCAGGTGGATCAGGTCTCTGATGTGGTCCTGAAGAGGAAGTGAAGACGTCTTTAATTAAAGCCACGAAGAAGAAACCCACGGGCGGATCCTCCAGGTCCACCTGGAGGCTTCTACATCCGGCAGGTCTGACCTCTGACCCTTGGCCTCGGCCGGCCAGAGGTCGAAGGTCGCTCACACGGCGAAGTCCCTGTACCCGGTGGGGCAGAAGGCGGCGCCGCGCAGAGGGTCCAGGCAGTTGACGAGGATCAGCGTGCCGGTCAGGTGCTTCCACCTCCTGGTGATGGGGTTCCTCATGCGGTCCAGGCCCAGGTGGAGCTCCTGGATCACGTCCCGGTAGCTGTCCCCCACGTGGGCCGCCCACGTCAGCAGGAAGTCGTAGGCCGGCTTCCACATGGACTGGCGGGGCAAAGACAGCAGAGCAAGTGAGAACCTTCTGGTCCCGAGGACGGACTCCGGGGGCCTCGGGGCCTCGGGTCTCACCTCGTGGTCCAGCAGCCCGTTCTTGTCCCGGTGGGGGGCCTCGTAGGCCTCCATCTGCGGGCGCGACACGCGGGCCAGCTTCTCGGCCAGCTCCCTCCACCTGAAGGCCACCTCCACCGCCGTGGTCAGCAGCACGAAGTCCAGCAGCAGGCGGGCCACCAGGCCCTGGCAGTCCATCTTCAGCAGCGCCTGGGGGGGGGGGGGGGACAGCGGGTCTGTCTAAATATAACGGGTCAGGGTCAACGCGCACCGCAAGATTAACCCTCGACAGGAAGGAGTTTGTCCTTCAAAATAAAAGCCAGGAGGGATTTTAATCCTGTCATATATATATATATATATATATATATATATATATATATATATAAAGTCTTCCAGGTTGTGCAGAACCAGCTGGTTTAAACTGGTCTAAACTGGTTTAAGCTCTCTGGTCTCCATCACTCCTCCGATCAGCTGATCGGGGGATTGATTACTCCCTCTCAGATCTATAATTCAACGACTCCCTGGTTGGTCCTCGGTAACTGGAACCCAGGCGAGGACGAGGGTGTCGGGTGCACGCCGATCCGGCCTTCAAACGTCTTCAGGTAAAACCATGGAACAAGGTTCAGAGCCCGGAGCCTCGTCCAGAGATCGACCCACCGCCACGTCCTCCATCCCCAGGTAAACAATGAGGTGGGAGTAGACTACTCCTGAGGACACAGGACGTCTACAGGCTATACCCGCCAGAATAAAAGCCTTTCAGACATAAAAGCATGCCTCCTTTGCCTGAGACCGTGAGAGATTATGGGTCACATGACCGGCGCCACACGGGGAGGCGTTCACAGGTTACCTCTGGGTAACCGTGTAAAGGAACACAGACTCTGAAGTTAAAACCACTTCCTGTGAAAGTCGCATGTCACCGCACCGCTCGGCCTTCTGGGTAATCTCACCATCACGAGTTCCCTCTGGAAGGACTTCCTCTCCTGGTTCTCGCCGCTCGTGCACTCCTCTTTGAGCTTCTCCAGAACCGACGCCACCTTCTCCGGCTCGCGCTCCGGCTCGCTCCGGCAGAAGTGCTCCAGCGGCAGGTCCCCGTTGCCCAGCGCGTCGGCCAGCGCCCTCCAGCTGCCCACGTTCTCCATCAGCGCCGTGCGCACCGAGGCGTACACGTAGGTGAGGAAGCGGCAGGGCTTCAGGATCTGCTCCAGCAGCGCGGCGGTGCCGAGGTCCGGCCCGCGCCACAGCACCGGCTTCACCTTCCCCAGAAGCAGGACGTTCTTGGCGTGCACCAGGCCCAGCCGGCCCTGGTAGAAGCCGATGTACCACTCCTTGGTGCGGCGCTGCCCGCGCAGCCGCAGCCGCTCCTCGCCGAGCAGCGCCACCACGTCGCCCCGCCGGTACTCCAGCAGGTACGGGCTGCGCTGCTGCCGCTGCACCGACTTCAGCAGCCGGCCGAACTTCAGGTCGGTGACGCGGCGGTCCTGGAACCGAGGGTACCGGGAGGTCACGGCCAGCGGCGAGAGCACGATCCGATCCACCTCCCTCCTCCTCGGGAGCCTCCTCTGGCCCGGCGGCGGCGGCGGCGTCTGGACGCAGAACTGCGTGAGGATGCGGCCCGGCGCGTCCTTCACCTGGACCCGCAGCGTGAAGTCGGAGAGGCCGCCGGGGTCGGGCGACGAGACGGCGTACAGCAGCCGGCTGACCTTCCCCAGCTTGACCTGCAGCCCCCGGATGGCGCCGCCGCCCTCGCTGCTCACCTGGCGGCTGCTCGTGTTGGAGTACACGCCCACCTGCAGGTCCTGGGGGAACGCCAGGGCGAAGCGCTGCTTCCCCCACAGCCGCAGCGCCGGGCCCGCCTCCGGCAGCAGCAGGTGGCTCGGGGCGCAGTCGTGTGCGAACAGCGCCACCACGGCCGTGAAGGCCGGGTGCACGTGTTTGGGCCCGTAGACGCCCAGGGTCACGGTCCGCTGCACCAGGTCCCACACCGTCTGGTGGCGCCCGGCGAGCCGAGCCCGGACCACCGCCGCCACGTACATGCGGGGCTCCGGGCCGCCCAGCTGCACCTGGATGGTGTCGCCGTACAGGTAGGCGCCGGGCACGGCGGCGTAGGGCCCGTCCCGCCGCGCGCTCCGCACGCAGAGCACCTCGGCGGCGTGGCGCCCGTCCGCCCGGAGGGAGGCGGCCACGCCCATCTCCAGCGTGACGGAGGACCTGGTCTCCGTGTTGCTGAGCAGGATCTCCAGCACGGGGCTGACGGTGCAGCAGTCGTCCCCGTTGAGCTCCGCCGGGGCGTCCAGCAGCGCCCGGAGGGACACCTGCTGCTGCTGCCCCGCCCCCACGTGGCCCTCGGGGACGTGGAGGCTGATGCGCGTGTCGGGCAGCTGCACCACGCCGCCGCCGCCGCCCAGCCGGCACACCACGCCGGCCTCCGGCGGCTGCGTCTGGCCCCAGCCGGGGCTCCGGCCCAGCGAGGCCAGGTCGTGGCAGGACCGCGCCCGCCTCCGGTGGTCCAGCCACGCCGCGCGGAAGTCCTGGCGACTCTGGAACTGCTCCGGGGCCGGAGCCCGGAGGCCCGAGAAGAAGCCTGAGGGCGCGGCGGGGGAGGCCAGCTCCGAGAGGCTGCGGCAGCGCTGGCTCCTCAGGAAGGGGTTGTCCCCGCGGCGGCCGGAGTCGGAGCCGGACGGGGGCGCGGCGCTCCTCTCGCCCGCGTCCACGAAGGGGTTCCCCGAGAAGCGGCTCCCCTCCCCCGGGCCGGCCGCCTCCTCCGACCCGTCCTCCGTGCCGCCGTCGCCGAGCGAGGCGCTCCTGAGGGCGAGCGGCCGCACGTAGGCGGCGGGGATGTAGCCCATCTCCGCGTGGTTGTGGGCGTACCACCACTCGCCGCCCGACGTGTCCAACACGAACAGACGCTCGCCCTTGGAGAAGCTGAGCGTGGTGAAGCTGCTGGGCCGGTAGTCCTTCATGGCCACCACCTCCTGCGCCGCGCCGGGGGAGGGCGGGGCCTGCAGCCTCACGGCGCCGGGGGAGGGGCCTGAGGAGGGAAAGATGTCCCCCGGGACCCCCTGGCCGAGGTCGATGAGCGTCCCCTCCGAGCGGCAGCGCGGCAGGGCGTGGCCGCCGCTCGCCGCCCGCACGATGCGGTGGGCCGCCATGGAGACGCCTGGAAACAACAGGCGTCGCCTGGTCATTAACACGGGCAAAGGTCAAAGGTCAGAGCTGCAGAACACGAGAAACATGCCGCAGGAGAGCAAGAAGGAAACGAGAAGGGGTTTGAGTTATAGAGGAGAAGTTATGAAGGTCAGAACGGATTAAACTACAATTAAGTCATCATATTTGAATGATTATCATCATTTAGTCGTGTGTGTGCGTGTGTGTGTGTGTGTGTGTGTGTGTGTGTGTGTGTGTGTGTGTACTTTTTGTTCACAGAAGAAACCCACACAAAAGGAGAACGGAGACAAAGGGAGGAGGAGAGACATCAAGGGAGAGGAGGAAGGAAAGGAGGAGCAGAGGTGAAGAGGAGTTAGTGGGGGGGGGGATTTTCAGCTTATCGGATGACCTGATTGGCCGCCCTGAGGCGCGTGCAGAGAGCGCTGCAGTCTGTCCTGCTCTACTCTGAGTATCTCATGTTGTTAACAGGATTATAATCTAGAGCTCTAATTAATGAGACTTCAACTATATAGATACATCTTTAATGACCTCACCTGGTCAGACTGGAGCAGGAGAACCCTCACCTGGTCAGACTGGAGCAGGAGAACCCTCACCTGGTCAGACTGGAGCAGGAGAACCCTCACCTGGTCAGACTGGAGCAGGAGAACCCTCACCTGGACCAAGAGGAGCACCTCAGACCTTAACTCATAAGAATAAACTCAACAACCTCCAGTAACTCTTCATAGTGACTGACCTGCTGCTGCCGAGCAGCTGCTGCACAAGCTTGTTGTTGTTGTTGTTGTTGTTGTTGTTGTTGTTGTTGTTGTTGTTGTTGTTTTTTTCCTTCCAGGTAAACAAACGGATCAATAATAACAAACGGTTCACGCGCCGCTCCACGTCCGCCCCGCTCCGGTCTGCCGGAGGACTGGAGGAGGAGGGCTGTGACTTCCACGTGACGTCACCGGGAGGGGGCGTGGCCATGCGCACACACACACACACACACGCTCACACACACACACACACCGCGTGTCCTCGGGGCAGCAGGTCCTTTGTTACTCGTTATTATTAATACTAAATCAGGTTGTCTAACCCTAACCCTACAGCTGGGGGGGCATTATCCTGAAACAAGACCCCCTGAAACAAGACCCCTGAAACAAGACCCCTGAAACAAGACCCCTGAAACAAGACCCCCTGAAACAAGACCCCTGAAACAAGACCCCTGAAACAAGACCCCTGAAACAAGACCCCTGAAACAAGACCCTGAAACAAGACCCTGAAACAAGACCCTGAAACAAGACCCTGAAACAAGACCCTGAAACAAGACCCCCTGAAACAAGACCCCCTGAAACAAGACCCCCTGAAACAAGACCCCTGAAACAAGACCCCTGAAACAAGACCCCTGAAACAAGACCCCTGAAACAAGACCCCTGAAACAAGACCCCTGAAACAAGACCCCTGAAACAAGACCCCTGAAACAAGACCCCTGAAACAAGACCCCTGAAACAAGACCCCTGAAACAAGACCCCCTGAAACAAGACCCTGAAACAAGACCCTGAAACAAGACCCTGAAACAAGACCCCTGAAACAAGACCCCTGAAACAAGACCCCCTGAAACAAGACCCCCTGAAACAACACCCCTGAAACAAGACCCCTGAAACAAGACCCCCTGAAACAAGACCCTGAAACAAGACCCCTGAAACAAGACCCCTGAAACAAGACCCCCTGAAACAAGACCCCTGAAACAAGACCCCTGAAACAAGACCCCCTGAAACAAGACCCCTGAAACAAGACCCCTGAAACAAGACCCCCTGAAACAAGACCCCTGAAACAAGACCCCCTGAAACAAGACCCTGAAACAAGACCCCTGAAACAAGACCCCTGAAACAAGACCCTGAAACAAGACCCTGAAACAAGACCCCCTGAAACAAGACCCCTGAAACAAGACCCCCTGAAACAAGACCCCTGAAACAAGACCCCTGAAACAAGACCCCTGAAACAAGACCCCCTAAAAGGGCCGAGGGGTTCTGGGAAGCGACAACAGGAATGTTTTCCCAACGCTGCGTCCAGGACTTGAAGACGTGAAGGCCTCTTCCTCCCTGAGGCTCAGCTTCCTCCCTGAGGCTCAGCTTCCTCCCTGAGGCTCAGCTTCCTCCCTGAGGCTCAGCTTCCTCCCTGAGGCTCAGCTTCCTCCCTGAGGCTCAGCTTCCTCCCTGAGGCTCAGCTTCCTCCCTGAGGCTCAGCTTCCTCCCTGAGGCTCAGCTTCCTCCCTGAGGCTCAGCTTCCTCCCTGAGGCTCAGCTTCCTCCCTGAGGCTCAGCTTCCTCCCTGAGGCTCAGCAGATGGTGTTTGTGGATTATCTCTGTGGGAGGAGGACTGAGACGGACTGCAGGCCACCGGGAAGACAGGAAGTGAGCAGGTGGTCGTCAACAGGAAGCGCCTCAGAGGGGCGGAGTCAGCGGGGGGGGGGGGGGGGGGAGGAGGAGTGTGTGTGTGTGTCTGTGTGTGGTTGTGTGTGTGTGTGTGGGTCTACGCTCGGCTGTGTTTCTTCTTCTCTGATCTGGTGAGTTTCTCGTTTGTTTTTAATCTTTTTGTGGGACGCAGACTTTATAAAGTACTTGATAAAGCACATAAAGTACTTCATAAAGTATTTCATAAAGTACTTTATGAAATACTTCGACGTTGACTGTGGGAAAACGATCTGATATGAATATTTGAGAATTTATTTTTCTGCACAGGACGAGGTCATCATGCAGTACAACACTACTACTCCTCCTCTTCCTGCTTCTTCTCTTCCTGCTTCTTCTCCTCCTGCTTCTCCTCTTCCTGCTGCTCCTCTTCCTCCTTCTCCTCCTCCTGCTGCTCCTTTTTCTGCTTCTCCTCTTCCTGCTTCTCCTCCTCCTGCTGCTCCTCTTCCTCCTTCTCCTCTTCCTCCTTCTCCTCCTCCTGCTGCTCCTCTTCCTCATTCTCCTCCTCCTGCTGCTCCTTTTTCTGCTTCTCCTCCTCCTGCTGCTCCTCTTTCTCCTTCTCCTCTTCCTCCTTCTCCTCCTCCTGCTGCTCCTCTTCCTCATTCTCCTCCTCCTGCTGCTCCTTTTTCTGCTTCTCCTCCTCCTGCTGCTCCTCTTTCTCCTGCTCCTGCTTCTGCCTCTCCTCCTGTGGTGGTGAATGGTACGTGTACATCACGCACATATTTTTAAATATATATTAAAGTATTAAATGTCCCTGAAGTCACTTTAAGTACTTTGAATACTTTGTGCTGAGAGTACTTTTTACTTGTAATGGAGTATTTTACTTGAGTAAAGTGCATGTGCATGTGTGTGTGTGTGTGTGTGTGTGTGTGTGTGTGTGTGAGAGAGGGAGGGAGGGAGTGTCCTATCAGCATTAAGGAGTGTGAGGCCTTCAGGGTCTGTCCCTTGAGATAAGAATGTTCTTTATAACTTCAACTGTTTTTATCTTAACCGTTACTTTGTAACTTTGTAACTTTGTAACTTTGTAACTTTGTAACTTAACTTTGTGTCTCTTTCAGGACTCAACATGGACAACGGACGTTTTGCACCTTTGATTGGAGGTGAGAGCTGAACCTGAATGCAGCATGTCTTCTTGGTCCCTGAATGCAGCATGTTTTCTTGGTCCCTGAATGCAGCATGTCTTCTTGGTCCCTGAATACAGCATGTCTTCTTGGTACCTGAATGCAGCATGTATTCTTGGTCCCTGAATGCAGCATGTCTTCTTGATCCCTGAATGCAGCATGTCTCCTTGGTCCCTGAATGCAGCATGAGTTATTGGTACCTGAATGCAGCATGAGTTATTGGTACCTGAATGCAGCACGTCTTCTTGGTCCCTGAATGCAGCACAAGTTCTTGGTACCTGAATGCAGCATGAGTTCTTGGTACCTGAATGTAGCATGTCTTCTTGGTCCCTGAATGCAGCATGAGTTCTTGGTACCTGAATGCAGCATGAGTTATTGGTCCCTGAATGCAGCATGAGGTCTTGGTACCTGAATGCAGCATGAGTTCTTGGTACCTGAATGTAGCATGTCTTCTTGGTCCCTGAATGCAGCATGAGTTCTTGGTCCCTGAATGCAGCATTCTTTAGAGGACCGGGTAGCTGTGGCCCTGCAGGACTAGGTGCTCATCTCTGGTCCCCTTTAGGGGTCCTGGGCTCCGTGCTGCTGCTGGTCTGCGTCGCCGTGGCGATGCTGTGGGCGTTGTTCAGACGCCGAGGCTCGTACGTCACCAAGGAGACGGACGAAGAAGACGAAGACGAGCTGGAGGAGGAAGAGGAGCTGGAGGAGGAAGACGAGCCGCTCTGAAGCCTCTGATGATGAAGGACCCAAACCTGTGCTCCGCGCTGCCCTCTAGAGGCCAAAGACAGAATGCACTTCTCATTTTACTTCAAGAGATTATCCGACAAACACGATTTTTCTTTCTATACCAAAAACGTTCAATTTAAATAAACGTCTGCTGCTTTCTCAGCCCGAGTTGATGATCTTGATGCATTTATTTTATTGTTTTACTTCACAATACTTTGTGTTTACAGCTGAATCTGTTTTGAATCTGAGTTTACTCTCAAAATATATGTGTACTTGTTTATAATAATAAAGTTCTTAATTTAATCTGGTGTGATTCTATCAGAAGGAGGTTAGACTCCATCTTGTGGCCAATAGAAGTTACTGCACCTTAGAAAAAAAGATTTTAAAAGATTTGTTATGCATTTAAAGGACATGTTACATAAAAACATACAATATAATAATACACATAAAATAATTTATTTATAGAAGAGATGCTACTGTTATTGCTGTAATTAGACATACTGTGTCTTTACCAGGGGAAAAAACGGTTGTTGATTTCGTACAATATGATTAATAAAAAATAAATACCTGAATGTAAAGGTGGAGAAAGTATTCATATCAGTCACCTAGAAATACATACATTATTCTACTTGATAAAAGTAGTAATACCACATGTGGATATACTCTAACAGTGAAAGTGCATTACAATATTCCGCCAGTAAAATGTATGTACAATCAAGATTCCGACTATGACCTCATAATTATCTTCTACATTTATGATTATTTCTCCTTTAAAAGACTGAATGTTATGTTATAAATAGACAGAACAGTTTCCTCAACAGGAGCATTGCTTTAACATTATTTAAACTGTCTTTAGTAGTTTAATAAAAAGCTTCCTGATTATTTAGTAAACAATAATAAGTCTCTCTATTAGAGATGGAGGGCTCAGTGTGTGTGGTCCCCCCCCCCCCCCCCCCCCCGGGCCTCATGGCGGTCGGAGGGCTTGCCAGCGCGTCTGGATTCAATGTTTTTGGGTTTGATGTCATTCTGAACTTCTGAAAAACAGTTTGTTGTTAAACTTTAACCCAGAAAACACTTGTACATGTTTATTAGAATCTGAAGTAGGAGCGTCACCATGTTCACAGAGTAGAACTCAACTCAGGTTTTGTATACTGTATAATTCTGTCATTATTAATAATGTGTTCATATTTAAGTACTTTAATGCTGTTTTAGGTTATTAAATACTTATTGTGGTTTATACTGTATCAATGGATTACACTTCATTTTAAATAAAAATGTATATATATATTGTTTAATTAAAATGTTTTAATTATATATATATATAAAAAAATAATAATATATATGTATATACATTTACGTTTATATATATATATATATATATATATATATAAATACAAATATATATATATATATTATTTTGAAAGGGTGACTGAGTTCATGGGAATCCGCCATCACATTGCTCATAAGTGTGTGTTCGCCCAAAACACACACACACAATTTACACCGTCATTCACCACAACTCATGTCTGTGTGTGTGTGTGTGTGTTTAGGGAAGTGTGGTCACGCTAATCAACCCCAGATGAGCAAAGAGGCCAGACGAGTCCACTCACTGTGTGTGTGTGTGTGTGTGTGTTTGTGTGTGTGTGTGTGTGTGTGTATTACATTTACTCAAGAGTTGCCTTTTCAAAGTACTTCCCTCGTGCATTTGCATATTTGATGTGACTTCACACGTCGACACGTCTCATATAAATGTGTTGGCCATGAAGCGCTGTGCGCTCCGTGTTGTTGTTTGTGAGTCATCAGAAGAATCTGACCAGCGTTTCCCAGAATGCTTTAGGTTAGTCACGAGAGATGAAGGTGGACGAGCTCTGGAAACAAATACGAGGAAAATAAAGTTCATTCCATTCTGTTTCTCTCCTTGAATATGTATCGTTGACCTTTAACCTTTGCCCTTTGACCTCCTCTCCTTTGGGTTAGCAGGACGTGAGTGTTGTGTTGACAGTGGAGTCAAACACCTTCACCTCATTGTGGTTGCATTCTTTTCTCTTGAAAGTGGCTGATGAAGTTCATCTGAAGAGCGGCCTGACTTCAGAGGTTCCCGTGCTGACGGCCAGAGGGCGACTCGAGGCTGACAGCTGAGTGCTGAGAGCGACACGACGTGCTGCCATGGCAACGGGGAGCCAAGCGCTCACCAAGAGAGAAGTGCTTTGTAATTAGAGGGGAAGAGCAGAGAGGCCTGCTGTGCTCTCGGGCCTCGCTGACCTCCCCCAGTGTCGCCTGCAGCTCTGGACATGTGGAACGTTGGTCTCGTCAGCGCTGCTCCTCGCACAGCGCCACACGCCATTCGCTTCATAAACTATCGACCATTTTTTAATTCAAAGCTGCATTGGCAACCAGCAAAGTGCCCTCAAACCCCCGGGCCAACAGAACCAGCATCTTGACCTCCGCAGGGCAAAGGTCACCCCGACATCAGGGCGGGCTCTGGCACGTCGTCCTTCAGGCGTCCGCTGGTCGAACACGTCGTTGATGTGGCTCTGAGGACTGGAGGTGGAGAGGACGTCAGCTGCTCCTCTGTGTGGTTCCTTCATCGCGGCCGCAGCCTCCTCCTCCTCCTCCTCCTCCTCCTCCTCTCTTCAGTCAGATCTTGTTCATATGAATCCTAAGTGTGGATATGCAGTGGGCTTCCCCTCCGCGGTGCCAGAGAGGCTTTGAAGCTCCGGCCTGAGCTCCAAACACAAATACAAACCCGGCTTCTCCTCATTATTTCCATCCAGAGGAATCCTGATGCGTGACAGATCATATTTATGACCGACGGCGGAGCTTTTTACTCAACCGGCGTGTTCCAGAAGTCACTTGAAAGAAATCCCAGTTTACTTTAGAACGTCAGATGTTTGATGATGTTGGACGAGCAGCCGCTGACCTCCAGGCTTCGGTATGTTTGGCTCCCGGGAGAGCCGGAGAACCGGAGAACCTTCAACAAAGAGGAGGAACACCACGAGGCATCAGCCGGCTCCACGGAGATCCTTCACATGCACGGTCCATGGAGCATGGGTGATGCATGGTGCATGGTGCCACTCTCTGCAAACAGCCACAACAACTCTCGTCTGTTGTGCGCTGCATCTTTTTCCAACGCCACTCTCTACATTTACATTTCTATATCCGGAACTTCTTTGCTATCTCAACACTCATCCCTATCAAATATTACTTTTTATCTGAAATGAACCCACTCCTGTTCAGAAGGCAAAAGCGTTGTTCCAAAAGAATAAATAATAAAATAATGAATAAAATAATAATAAAACAATAAAATAATAGAATAATGAAATAATAACGTATATAAATAATATATACATAACTGTAATACTGTAATATCTTAACATAATATGAAAATAAGGTTATTTAAGGTCGTGCCGGTTGGAAGGCATTGTTCCACTCATCCCTCAGCTAACATTTGGTCTACCTTAAAAGATTTCTGCTCGCGCGTCGCGCGTACACGAGTACAGTCGCGGGAGCGCGCAGCAGCAACAGGCAGCAGCAGTCCTGTCAGGTCGTTCAACCGAGGTGAAGCACAGGCGTAAAGACGTTATAACGTCTAAAAGTTGCGGTATTTCCGGTAAATAGGCGCGTGAATACTTCTCCGCGGGGACTAGTTGGTCGTTGCGATAGTTAGCCGACGTCTCGCGGACGTTTTGGGGCAATAAAGTTCTCAGAAAGTGAGTCTCTGTCGGCGCGGAGGCGGCGAGACGCCGAGCTTCAGGAGCAGTTCACCCGCGGAGGGATGTGAGGTCCCCATGGGAGCTGGGGACGCGTTCACGGACAAACGGGATAAAGGCGCTTCTGTGGGTGTTGTTTAGCCGGCAGCATGCTGGCCAACACGGCGCTTTACGCCGCGAAGAAGCGGAAGAAGCCGGTGCAGAAAATGTGAGTAAACTACCATAAACACGTCCATAAAGTGTAATACTCACATAGTATTTATAATATATATGTGGTGCTCAATAAGCTGGTATACAATAGTTTATATTGTACTTCATATGTACTTTATATGTGTGTAATGCTCCTGTGAGTCACTGTACCGCCAGAATACAATGTTGAGAAATACTCTGTATACAACATGCTTCAGTGGAACGGAACCCGAGCTACTGGGTTCTACAGCACTGGTTCTATAGACCCGTAGAATGCTGTAAAACCCTTTTTAAGAGAGGTCCCTTAATGCACCACGCTCAACTGGTACCGACTAGACAACTATAACATAGTTTATATTGTACTTGTATGTCTGCAATACTCCTGTGAGTCACTGTTGTTAGTGTACTACTTGTGTTCAACGCTGCATGGTTCAGCTGTTTATACACACACACACACACACACACACGCACACGCACACACGTGTATGATGCTTTTATTGCAGTAAAAAAAAGTATGGTTCTATTGTGAAGCAGTAGTTGCTCCATTGTGCTGCGTGCATGAGGCAATACAGTCTCTTTTCCTGCTGTGGTTCTGCAGGGTTCTGCTGCAGGGTTCTGCTGCAGGGTTCTGCTGCAGGGTTCTAGTCCATTCCCATTCCTTTAAGGTGAAAGGCTGGTGTCTGGTTCCCGTGGGTTCTGTTGGGGAACCCGAGAGGGGAGAGGAAATCCCTTCATCGCTATAATCAGGTTCCACATTCCTCAGAGTTTATTTCTGACTGGATTTAAACTGCGTCTCGTCTTCTCTTGAAGAACCCCCGGGGGCCCCGGACCACGGCTTGAGAACCGCAACTGCACACTGTACCGCCAGACAACAGTGGTTCAGAACACCTCTCATGGCCCTCTGAAGAACTCCTGGAGAACCGGTCTGCAGCTCCGGCCCAGAGGGTTCCTCCTGGACCCTTCCTGGTGCCACAACAAGTTCTGTCGGTTCATCTGAGACTTGAAGCTGCTTCAATGCTTCATTCCAGACGCCTCTCTGGTCTTTAAAGCCCGGTTCCCCAAAGCCCGGTTCCCCAAAGCCCGGTGCAGAAACAGGGTTTCCCGGACCCCTCGTGGTTCTCCACAGTCCACAGAACCTTTTGAGAACCGTACGGTGAAAGCAGAGCCACACAGTAATGTTGTGATTTCTAGCTTTTAACAAGCCAGACGGGGAGTTAACCAGAACCACCAGAACCACCAGAACCACCAGAACCACGACCAGAACCAGTGTGTGTGTGTGTGTGTGTGTGTGTGTGTGTGTGGCACTACCTGCATTAATCATAATCAGGACGTGGAGTGAGAGCGCTCTCACGCAATGTTTCCATGAGGGAGGAGGGAGGATGTCGTAATCTGAAACTCGCAGTGTTTTTTCCTCCTCCTCCTCCTCCTCCTCCTCCTCTGGGTGTTTTTAGGGGTTGTTTCTTTCCTCCCTCCCTCAACACAAATTAACATAGCTCCGTGTCACGCAACGCTTTCATAACTCTGATGCCTTCGCCCACTTTTTCTTTCTTTCTTTCTTTCTCTTTTTTTGTTGTTGCTCCCAGGGTGTGTGTGTGTGTGTGTGTGTGTGTGTGTGTGTGTGTGTGTGTGTGTGTGTGTGTGTGTGTGTGTGTGTGTGTGTGTGTGTGTGTGTGTGTGTGTGTGTGTGTGTGTGTGTGTGTGTGTGTGTGTGTGTGTGTGTGTGTGTGTGTGTGTGTGTGTGTGTGTGTGTGTGTGTGTGTGTGTGTGTGTGTGTGTGTGTGTGTGTGTCCTAATATTCTCTCTTTTATGGCGTTGTTTGTTCTTTGAGTTTCATGCAAAGAACAAAACAACTATTATAATACTGGTAGATACAATCCAGCCTTCTGATTGGTTGAGAGTCACGAGGTGTTTGTTATTCAGCCATAATGGCCGACAGCTGTTTACATTTATCTGAGCGTTCCATATCAGAGAAACTCTACATGACTATTACGTAGATTCTGCGCGACCGTTAGTCAGTTGAAGCTCAACAGTGACATCATGACTAGAGGAGTGAGCCAATAGGATCCTCAAGGTGACATCATGACTAGAGGAGTGAGCCAATAGGATCCTCAAGGTGACATCATGACTAGAGGAGTGAGCCAATAGGATCCTCAAGGTGACATCATGACTAGAGGAGTGAGCCAATAGGATCCTCAAGGTGACATCATGACTAGAGGAGTGAGCCAATAGGATCCTCAAGGTGACATCATGACTAGAGGAGTGAGCCAATAGGATCCTCAAGGTGACATCATGACTAGAGGAGTGAGCCAATAGGATATAGAGTGACCACTAGGGGTCGATGAAACAAAGTTTGGTAAAGTTGGAGAGATATTCATATATTCGTACTTCCCGTGTGTGTGTGTCAGGGACTATTTTCTCTCGGCTCATGAAATGCGGCCCCGGCGTTTAGTGGCCATGTCGCGCTGAGGGCAGCTCCCTGTACTCACTGCTCTCCAACAGAGCTGTGACCTGTAGGCAGACACAGACTCTGAGTTAACAGACTGTAACATGGACTCTGAGCCCGTGTGTGTGTGTGTGTATATATGTGTATATCTATATCTATATAGAGATGCTTCAGGACGCACCCCTGGTTTCAGGGCCGATCTGGGCGATCGAGCGAGCAGCAACCACACGGCGCTCATTGTTCTGCTGCCTCAGGAATGCAGAGATAGCATCTCCACTCAGATATGATTCTGGAGTATTATTGGAAACAGATGTCTTATTAACAGGAGGGGGGGGCATTTATGGCCAAAACCTCCCACTAAATAATAAAAACTACTTTTAGTGTTTGTTTACCACCGTGATTGTTCTTTCATTTGAATGTTACATGTAACAATGTAACTTGTTACATTGTTATATGGTTACATTGTTTCATGTTACATTGTTACATTAATCACGTGTTTCTCATAAAGTGTGCGATAGCATCCAGATACGTTTATTTTTTGCGTCTCATTTCTGTTCATATTGAAAGAATATTGCTCCTCCTCCTCCTCCTCCTCCAGACCCAAGCCCCCTCCTCCCGATGGCATCAAGTCCAACCCGTCCAAGCGGCACCGTGACCGTCTGAACGGCGAGCTGGACAAGCTGACCGGCCTGCTGCCCTTGAGCCAGGAGGTGCGTGCGCGGCTGGACAAGCTGTCGGTGCTCCGCCTCAGCGTGGGCTACCTGAAGGTCAAGAGCTTCTTCTCAGGTGAGACGGGTGCCTTCATGTGGAGGACTCGCCTCGCTCTGCTCCTCTAAAGAGGTCCACAGTGAAGGGGGCGGGGCTACAGCAGGGACCTTTGGCCCTTCTGGCCCACCGTACATTTGGAGCTGAAAGACCTTTACTCCTCTATAACTAATAATAATACATTGCATTTATATTGCACTTCATATTTATATAGTTTTATTCATATATATAGCAATCTCAAAGTGCTACGGAGCAGAATAAAACAACAATAAAAAGCTAAAATGTTAAGATATATTTAAAGCAAAGCCCATAAAAGGTATTTTAGCAGTAAGCTTTCTTAAAAAGGTGAGTTTTCAGGTCACGTTTAAAAGCCTCTGCAGTCTGTGGGCCCTCAGATGTTCAGATGGGGGGGGCTGCAGAGGAGAAGGCCCGGTCGCCCATAGTGCGGAGCTTGGAGTGTGTTGTTGTTTGAAGAACGGAGGTATAACTGACTTTACTCCTCTATCACTGACCTCTACTCCTCTCTAACTGACTTTACTCCTCTATCACTGACCTCTACTCCTCTATCACTGACCTCTACTCCTCTATAACTGAC
The DNA here is from genome assembly GCA_036178185.1 of Liparis tanakae. Classification (NCBI taxonomy): domain Eukaryota; kingdom Metazoa; phylum Chordata; class Actinopteri; order Perciformes; family Liparidae; genus Liparis; species Liparis tanakae. Next base: position 567,082 of record CM070103.1, read on the forward strand.
CTCTACTCCTCTATCACTGACCTCTACTCCTCTATCACTGACCTCTACTCCTCTCTAACTGACTTTACTCCTCTATCACTGACCTCTACTCCTCTCTAACTGACCTCTACTCCTCTATCACTGACCTCTACTCCTCTATCACTGACCTCTACTCCTCTCTAACTGACTTTACTCCTCTATCACTGACCTCTACTCCTCTCTAACTGACTTTACTCCTCTATCACTGACCTCTACTCCTCTCTAACTGACTTTACTCCTCTATCACTGACCTCTACTCCTCTCTAACTGACCTCTACTCCTCTCTAACTGACCTCTACTCCTCTATCACTGACCTCTACTCCTCTCTAACTGACCTCTACTCCTCTCTAACTGACCTCTACTCCTCTATCACTGACCTCTACTCCTCTCTAACTGACTTTACTCCTCTATCACTGACCTCTACTCCTCTCTAACTGACCTCTACTCCTCTCTAACTGACTTTACTCCTCTATCACTGACCTCTACTCCTCTCTAACTGACCTCTACTCCTCTCTAACTGACCTCTACTCCTCTATCACTGACCTCTACTCCTCTCTAACTGACTTTACTCCTCTATCACTGACCTCTACTCCTCTCTAACTGACCTCTACTCCTCTATAACTGACTTTACTCCTCTATCACTGACCTCTACTCCTCTCTAACTGACTTTACTCCTCTCTAACTGACCTCTACTCCTCTCTAACTGACTTTACTCCTCTATCACTGACCTCTACTCCTCTCTAACTGCCCCTCATGCTCATATCTCTCCATAACCAGAGGCCTGTTCCTCTAGTCTTCAGACTACCTGCCCAGCTGCGTTGATCTCATCCTTCTCCCTCTGGAAGGTGACACCCTTCATCCCGTAGTGACTCATTCTGGGGCTCCCTGCTGCTTTGCCCTGCAGCCAGTGAAGGCAACGCGCCTAATGGAGCGGATCATTACAGTTGTTACAGAACAGAACCCAGAACTCTACGTCACTGTTTCTTAGCTCTTAGCTTTTAGTTTCTTTTAACCTGTCTTGTTTTGTGTTTTGTGTTTTCCGTCTGTAAGCATGTGTTTGTTATGCTGCTGCCTGTCTTGGCCAGGTCTCCCTCGAAAAAGAGATTTTTAATCTCAATGGGACTTCCTGGTTAAATAAAGGTTTAAATAAATAAAAAAAACAGATTCATCCATCAGGGAGAAGAAGAACCGGTTGCCTGTGAGGAGCACATTAAAAAAGCTTCATGAGGAGGACCCCCCCCCACCACACACACACACACACTCCTCCACCCGTTTCTATCTATATATAGATATAGATATAGCAAGAGAGAGAGGGATGAATCCAGAGAGCATTGTGGGTACAAACCTTCATTTCCTGGTCCCTCGTTATCATTCTGGATGATCTTTTATTATTTCATTAGCTTTCGGTCGTTTCCCGTGAGGTCGTTGTTAATCTGTTGCAATCTGATATCTGGGCGAGATCCCTCTCTCTGTCTCTGTCTCTCTGTCTCTCCCTCTGTCTCTGTCTCTCCCTCTGTCTCTGTCTCTCCCTCTGTCTCTCTCTCTGTCTCTCTCTCTCTGTCTCTCCCTCTGTCTCTCTGTCTCTCCCTCTGTCTCTCCCTCTGTCTCTCTGTCTCTCCCTCTGTCTCTGTCTCTCCCTCTGTCTCTGTCTCTCTCTCTTCCTCTCTCTGCTCCTCGTTGTGATAGTAAGTCCTTTTAGAGCATTCCATATAAAAGTGTATATAAAGCACTTAACCATGCAGATAAAAGCCACAGGAGAGGGCAAAAGGACAGGGAGTAAAAATAATACTGAACACAATAAAACACGAGACGTCATGTCACAGAAACTCCATAAAATGAACTTTACAAGGCGGTTTTGCTCGGCGGCCCACGCAGCTGCTCCAGACGGCCTCCTCCCCCAGAGGAGCTGGAGCGAGAGCGTCTCCGGCTGCGTCACATGACGCGTGTTTCAGTGAGTTCACTCGCATCCCGAGCTCTGCTCGGCCTCCGCTCCACTCACGCTGCTCCTTTCTGGCGCTGCTGCAGTGAAGAAACCTTTCTCTTTGCATCCATGCAAACCTGTCCGTGCAGCCTGGGCGTCGGCCGGGGCTCTCTGGATTGTGGATATCTGTCAGAAGAGTCGACCACAGCGGCCATGGGACAGGAAGTAGTTCCAGGAGGGTGAGGCGTCGGTTCCCAGCTTTGAGATACTAACTGAGGAGGCCGGCGCTGCGTCCTAGTTTCTTTTGTCGTTTCTTAAAGCTCAGACTTGAACGCCTCCTTTGTGTCCTCCTGAGTGGCGGCGAGGCCTCCAGACGCCGGCGGGAGCCTCAATTAGATTATCCTTCACGAGGAATGTGGACGAACCACAAGACCTCACTGTCATGTAGGCCCACCTTTATTTACCTGATAAAGACTGGAATATATCAAATATATATAATATTTAAATATATATATTATTTATATACAAACATACAATATATATATATATATATGTATTCTTTATATATATTTATAAATATATACATATTAAACAAAAATAATATATATATATAAATGAATATCTATAAATAAATAATATATATATGTATATATAAATCTATATATATATATATATATATACACACATACACATATATTATTATATATTGCGTTTACCAAACGCAGCAGTCGGAATCGGACGGTGAATTTCCCAGGATGCTTCTCACCGTACAAAGAAGACCCTGGAGTGCAAAGGCTCATGGGAAGGCCAGGCGAGCAGGATGCGTGGCAGAGAAAGCGGCGCTCTGTGTCCGGCGTCTCGGCGGGCCGGTGGGAAACACCCGGGGGTTCGGTCCCATGGCCGACACGCACAGCACGCCATTGTTCTTTCTGAGCCGCTCGTCTTCAGCAACGGCTCTGGTTATCCCCTGTGTGTGTGTGTGTGTGTGTGTGTCACAAGGAATGTCTGCTGCATGAATGAGATCAGAGCTGGTGAAGGAGAAGAGGCTCTTCTGAGACCAGGTGCTCCCTGTTGATGACGTCATGATGTTGAGAATCAATAATCACTGAGGAGCTTGACGAGCTGTGAGGTCTTATAATAGCTGAACCTCCTCCTCTGCTAGGCCTCAGGAAGCACACACACACACACACACACACGCACACACACTCACACGCCCCTCCCTCCTCGTGCTTTTCCAGATGTGTCTCAGACGGTTTCGTACGTTTTCCCGGCCGATTGAAGCCGAGCTTCCTCTCTGTGAACCCTCGGGACCTCTGACCCGTCTCAGAATTAGCAAGCAAATTAGTTTATGTGTGGTTCATGTCCTGTTTATGTCCTCCTCTCATGCATCGTAAACAATGAATCAGTGAAACTTTCTACCCAGAATGCTTTGCGTCGACGTCTTGGCCTCACTGCTGCAGAGCGAGGTGTAGATCAGCTCAGATGAGACGCTTTCATCTCAGGACTCAGCTGCCCATCAAAGATGAACACGCCCCCTTCAGGAGGACAAGTTACAGATATATTTATATATATAAATAGCAGGAGGAGCGGTGAAGGAGGTGTCTGTGAGTCATGACCTCATGCTCCTGGAGGAACAAGCTGCTTCCCTCACTTCAACTTAAACACGTTGCCTTTGAACTCAGACACATAGAGAAGACTCACAAATTTAGTGAGGAGGAGGAGGAGGAGGAGGGACGCTTTTAATGACAGGGAAGTCAGTTTGGTGGAAAGTTACTGGCAGTCTCTAGGCCCCGCCTCCATCCTTATGAATGAGAGTTTACATAGAGAGAGAGGGAGAGTGTGTGTGTGTGTGTGTGTGTGTGTGTGTGTGTGCGTGTAATGAAGACTTAAATATCTCAACTTAACGTGAAGCAGACGTGTGTGGTTGTGTACATGATGCAGAACCACACAGCAGCTTCCTCTCTCTCTCTCTCTCTCTCTCTCCCCCTCCTATTCCCCCGTCTTAAACATGAACATCCCATAATCGGGTTGATGTAGCGCCCCAGTGGCCCCAGGTGGGTCCACACCAGGAGAAGATGACCTCATGTCTGGCCTCTTGTTTACATACCTAAGCAGAAGAAGGCGGAGCCTCCTCCAGCCGGTCCAGACATGCTGGTCGTCACGGCTCCTCCTTCTTTCATTTCACTTCAATAACAGAGAAGCTCTTTTGAGTCAGAGGTCAGAGGTCAACAGTTACTGGGAGGCAGAACTAGTTCTGGTGGCTGAATGCAGCAGCTGGCAGAGACTATTTATTGATGGGGGAGCCCAGAGCAGCAGAACCCAGAGCAGCAGAACCCAGAGCAGCAGAATCCAGAGCAGCAGAACCCAGAGCCCAGAGCAGCAGAACCCAGAGCCCAGAGCAGCAGAGCCCAGAGCAGCAGAGCCCAGAGCAGCAGAACCCAGAGCCCAGAGCAGCAGAACCCAGAGCCCAGAGCAGCAGAGCCCAGAGCAGCAGAGCCCAGAGCAGCAGAACCCAGAGCAGCAGAGCAGCAGAGCCCAGAGCAGCAGAGCCCAGAGCAGCAGAGCAGCAGAGCCCAGAGCAGCAGAGCCCAGAGCAGCAGAACCCAGAGCAGCAGAACCCAGAGCAGCAGAACCTAGAGCAGCAGAACCTAGAGCAGCAGAGCAGCAGAGCCCAGAGCAGCAGAGCCCAGAGCAGCAGAACCCAGAACCCAGAGCCCAGAGCAGCAGAACCCAGAGCAGCAGAGCCCAGAGCAGCTTTCATACTGGGCAGCAAAGATGATTCAAGATGCATGTAGAAAACTGGAGGAAGGATAATTAAATAATACATTAAAAAATATTAATTAATAAATAATAAACAATACATAAATAATAAATAAATAATACATAAGTAATAAATGATAAAAAATTGGAAATAGATAATAAAGCAAAATGCACACTGTGATTATCAGTACTTTAGTACTACCACAGTACTGTGGTAGTACTAAAGTACTGTTGTAGTCCTGTGAGTAACATTCCTCAGGCGTGCCTGAACGAAGCTCCCCGACCGGTTTGACTTCATTCACCTCAAAGCAACGAGCTTCAGATTCATTGACTCAAAGGTGAACACACGTACACTGTGTGTGTTTACCTTTGATGGTGAAGCAGGAACACAGGCGAGCAGCTCTTAAAGGGCCACACACCCGTTAACAGTGTGTCTCTGTGTGTGTGTGGACTAACTGGTTTCCATTGTTGGTCATTTAGCACATTAAATTAGCATTTTAATATTTTGTTTTTGTTCATTTCAAACTGGTTTTCTGCTGATGGCTCAGTGTTTTTTGATTTCAACAAGAGAGAAGAGAGAAGATGTTTATCACTCAGACATGATCAGACACACAAGATCACACTGATGGTGTGTCCATAACACACACACACACACACACCTCTGCCAGGAACAGACGTAGCCGTCAGTTGTTTTTGTGTTCTTATCTTCTTTTCATGTGTGTATCTCCAAATGTATTTCTGAGTTATTTCTGTAAACGATGTGTGGGTGTTTGGGTGTGTGTGTGCGTAAGTGTGCAGCTGCATGCATGTTCACACTTGTTTAAGTGTGTAGTGCTATGTAAACTGTGTCTGGCTGCTGCACACACACACACGCACACACACACACTGGTTCTTGGGTTCTGACAGGAGTGAGACCTCCTCCCTCTCCGCAGCAGAATCCCTCTTTCCCCTTCGCTTGTCTGAATAAACTCTTTACACGCAGCTCTGCCCTCAGCCTGCCGGTCTCCACCCGGGGCCCTCAGCCTGCCGGTCTCCACCCGGGGCCCTCAGCCTGCCGGCCTCCACCCGGGGCCCTCAGCCTGACGGTCTCCACCCGGGGCCCTCAGCCTGACGGTCTCCACCCGGGGCCCTCAGCCTGACGGTCTCCACCCGGGGCCCTCAGCCTGACGGTCTCCACCCGGGCCCTCAGGACCTCCCTCCTGGTTACAGTGCTGCCCTCCTCCTTCCACCTGCCCTTCTCCCCCCTCCTCCCCTCCTCACCGGTATCGATAATAAAATTTAGCCATGAAAGGCATATCAGATGCTTTGGCAGCCGTGTGTGTGTGTGTGTGTGTGTGTGTGTGTGTGTGTGTGTGTGTGTGTGTGTGTGTGTGTGTGTGTGTGTGTGTGTGTGTGTGTGTGTGTGTGTGTGTGTGTGTGTGTGTGTGTGTGTGTGTGTGTGTGTGTGTGTGTGTGTGTGTGTGTGTGTGTGTGTGTGTGTGTGTGAACACACTTTTCCTCCTTTCTCTTCTCAGCTCAGGATGCCGGGGATTGAAAGTTCACACGCGAGGCTAAGAGAGAGTGTGTGTGTGTGTGTGTCCACTGTCCATGTGTGTGAGTGTGTGTATGTATATCTCCATGTGTGTGTGTTCATGAGTGTGTGTGTGTGTATGAGGATGTCGCGTGCACTACCTGCCGCTCAGAGGAGAAGGAATGTAAACGTCTCCTCCAGACTCAGCCTTATCGTATGAGGTCAGTGTGTGTGTGTGTGTGTGTGTGTGTGACTCCTGGCTCACCTCTAGTACTCGCTCTCCTGTTGGGCGCGGCCCTGTGGATGTCTGGTTATTGAAACAGGAAGTAGCCGTTAGGAACTCAATGAACAGGTGGGACTCGTGACAGACGAGGGGAGGAGCAGCGAGATGGAGCGATGATGAAGAAAGAGACGTTCAGGTGATGTGGACCAGGACCAGGACGCTGTGATGGAGGTGGAGAACCAGATCCTCTCTGCTCCTTCATGTCCAGACCTGCAGAGGGGGAGAGGGGGAGAGGAGAGGGATAGAGGGATAGAGGGATAGAGAGAGAGAGAGAGAGAGAGAGAGAGAGAGAGAGAGAGAGAGAGAGAGAGAGAGAGAGAGAGAGAGAGAGAGAGAGAGAGAGAGAGAGAGAGAGAGAGAGAGAGAGAGAGAGAGAGAGAGAGAGAGAGAGAGAGAGAGAGAGAGAGAGAGAGGAGAGAGAGAGAGAGAGAGAGAGAGAGAGAGAGAGAGAGAGAGAGAGAGAGAGAGAGAGAGAGAGAGAGAGAGAGAGAGAGAGAGAGAGAGAGAGAGAGAGAGAGAGAGAGAGAGAGAGAGAGAGAGAGAGAGAGAGAGAGAGACTCCTCCAGCAGTCCAGAGGGATGAGGAACAATGCCTGCATTGAGCTCTCGGGTTTCAAAGAGCTTCTGAGGGGCGTGACAGAGAAGCAGCCGTGAGTGATTTCCTGTCCCGCGGGGTCGTTGGGGTCACCTCGCTGCTGTAACAGCTCCTTACACACATTATGAACGGAGTACACGTGAGATGTTATATGTGAGGGTCAGATGAAGGCCCCTGGGGGGGTAGAAGTCAGCTGTTCTTAGCGGTGGGGGTGGAAGGTGTAGATGACGTGTCACCCCATTAAAGGAGGAGGAGGGAGTTCCCCAGGGCACCCGCCTGGGTCCTCTCAGGTTTCCTGTTTTTATTTAGGATTCATCTGGTTTTAGTTCTATATTTCCTTCAGTTTCTGTCTCTTCTTCCTTTTTTAAATATCAGATGTTCTGTACCTGTACCTCACACACACACACACACACACACACACACACACACACACACACACACACACACACACACACACACACACTATGGCGACAGTGAAGACGTTCGGTCTTGCGTCTACTTTTGGGCAACACATCTTTAGTCAATATTTGCCACATACTCTTTGTGTAAAGTGTGTGTCTCTTTAATGTAAGAACAAGGTTTGCTGCCTTTAGTTCATGCTTATATCTTCCTTTACGTGTCCTTTCCTTCCTCCTTGCTCTGCCTCACTACGTCATCTCGTGCTCCGGGTGGTCAAACCTCCATCAACAGCTCACGACATCGAGCAGCCCAGGAGACGTCTCTCTGCTCTCTCTTTGAGTCCTCTTGGCGCTCCGCTGTCCTGGGATTGGAACCATGTGTCCTCCGCCCTCTTCTCGGAGCGGGGAGTCGGTCCTCTGGCTGAAGCTCCATTTGGGCTCCTTGATTCAAGCTGTGCTAGGAGCCCCCTGGTCCCCTACCAGGACTCTAGAGCCCCCTGGTCCCCTACCAGGACTCTAGAGCCCCCTGGTCCCCTCACAGGACTCTAGAGCCCTGGTCTCACCAGGACTCCCCTGGTCCCCTACCAGGACTCTAGAGCCCCCTGGTCCCCTCACAGGACTCTAGAGCCCCCTGGTCCCCTACCAGGACTCTAGAGCCCCCTGGTCCCCTACCAGGACTCTAGAGCCCCCTGGTCCCCTCACAGGACTCTAGAGCCCCCTGGTCCCCTACCAGGACTCTAGAGCCCCCTGGTCCCCTACCAGGACTCTAGAGCCCCCTGGTCCCCTCACCAGGACTCTAGAGCCCCCTGGTCCCCTACCAGGACTCTAGAGCCCCCTGGTCCCCTACCAGGACTCTAGAGCCCCCTGGTCCCCTACCAGGACTCTAGAGCCCCCTGGTCCCCTCACAGGACTCTAGAGCCCCCTGGTCCCCTACCAGGACTCTAGAGCCCCCTGGTCCCCTACCAGGACTCTAGAGCCCCCTGGTCCCCTACGGGACTCTAGAGCCCCCTGGTCCCCTCACAGGACTCTAGAGCCCCCTGGTCCCCTCACAGGACTCTAGAGCCCCCTGGTCCCCTACCAGGACTCTAGAGCCCCCTGGTCCCCTCACAGGACTCTAGAGCCCCCTGGTCCCCTCACAGGACTCTAGAGCCCCCTGGTCCCCTACCAGGACTCTAGAGCCCCCCTGGTCCCCTACCAGGAAGTTGTTGTTGTTGTTGTTGTTGTTGTTGTTGTGGTGAAAGCGTTGTTCTTCTCCCTCCAGCCACCATGAAGAAAGGCCACAACGGCTCCAGCGAGCGGAGCCTCATGTTTGGGGGAAACATCCCGCCCTCCTCCTCCTCCTCCTCCTCCTCCTCCTCCCAGGTGACCTCCATCGACGGCGTGAAGTTCCATGAGGGCGACCTGCTGCTCCAGGTAACTCCTGAGCCCGGTGGGTGTGAGGAGGCGCAGCAGGAGCTCTGAGTGACGCTCCTCTCGTTCCAGGCGCTGAGCGGCTTCGTGCTGGTGGTGACGGCGGAGGGCTACGTCTTCTACACCTCCCCCACCATCCAGGACTTCCTGGGCTTCCAGCAGGTAACACATGCAACCGATAACCGGAGGAGGAGGAGAGCCACATGCTAACGCTTCAGATGGGGGGTCCCAGTAGCCCATGGTGGTGCTCTGTCTCTGCAGTCTGACGTGGTCCACCAGAGCGTGTTCGAGTTGATCCACACAGACGACCGGGCGCTCTTCAGACGGCAGCTCCACTTCGCTCTGAACCCCGACACCAGCCAGCAGGACGCCAGTGAGTACTCTAATATATACATATATACATATATACGTATACTGTGTATATATGAAGGTCTGTACTACCAACACCAGCCAGCAGGACGTCACTGAGTACACAAATACATACATATATACATATATACGTATACTGTGTATATATGAAGGGCTGTACTACCAACACCAGCCAGCAGGACGTCACTGAGTACACAAATACACATGTATAAATAATGACGTTATTATTTATATTTAAAAATAAGAATAATTAAGGATGAAAAATAATATCCTTGTATGGATTTGTGATCTTTTTTTTGGAACAAAAATTAGTAATAAAAAAGCTAAATGAAATAATAAATGTCCGCACAGATCAAGACAAAGACAACTGGCTGGTGGGTAACGGTAACGATGTCGTCTCCGCTGCAGGCGAGCAGAGCTCGGCGGAGGTCAGCAGCAACGTGATGACCTACGACCCCCGGGCCATCCCCCCGGAGAACTCCTCCTTCCTGGAGAGGAACTTCTGCTGCCGCTTCCGCTGCCTGCTGGACAACTCCTCCGGCTTCCTGGTGAGCTCGGGGCGGAGCTTCCTCTGGAGGCCCCGGGGCGAGGGCCAGAGGTCAGGGGGCGCTCAATGTGTGTGTGTGTGTGTGTGTGTGTGTGTGTGTGTGTGTGTGTGTGTGTGTGTGTGTGTGTGTGTGTGTGTGTGTGTGTGTGTGTGTGTGTGTGTGTGTGTCCAGGCGCTGAACTTCCGCGGCCGCCTGAAGTTCATCCACGGCCAGAACCGCGTGTCGGAGGACGGGGCGCCGGTCCCCTCGCAGCTCGCCCTGTTCGCCATCGCCACGCAGATGCAGCGGCCCTCCATCCTGGAGATCCGCACCAAGACCCTCATGTTCCAGTCCAAGCACAAGCTGGACTTCACGCCCATGGCCATCGACAACAGGTAGACACACGCACACACACGCACACACACACACACACACACACACACACACCCTGCAGCGGCTGTGTGTGACGGCGGGCCGCTGTGTGTCTCCCCCAGAGGGAAGGTGGTCCTGGGTTACAGTGAAGTGGAGCTCTGCATGAAAGGTTCCGGCTACAACTTCATCCACGCCGCAGACATGATGTACTGCGCCGACAACCACCTGAGGAGTGAGTCGCCGCGCCGCGCCCGGAAGCTCTTTCTAGCGGTTGAAATGAGGGACCTGAACGCACCGCGAGGGGAGAGCGCCTCAGGTCTGACGCGGAGCGCCTTTGTCTTCCAGTGATGAAGACCGGGGAGAGCGGCTTCACGGTCTTCAGGCTTCTGTCCAAGACGGGCGAGTGGATCTGGGTCCAGGCCAACGCCCGGCTGGTCTTCAAAGCAGGGAGACCGGACTTCATCGTGGTCCGGCAGAGGGCGTTGATGTGAGTGACGGCCCAGAGGGGGCGGGGCTGGGGGCGGGGCCTCTGTCTGGGTTCACAGGAACCGACTCTTGTTTGTTGTGTCCAGAAATGAAGAAGGGGAGAACCAGCTCCGCCTCCGCCGGCTGCAGCTGCCCTTCGACTACACCACCGGGGAGGCGCTGCTTTACGACATCGCCCCCACCGTCGACGCCCCCGACCCTTGCTCCGCCCCCAAGCAGAGGAAGTTGGACGAGCGCACCGTGAGCCGCGAGTCCATGCTGGGCTGCATGCTGAGCCAGGACCGCTCGCTGTACTGCGACCACAACAAGAACAACGCCTTCAACAGCATCCACGACGCCGCCTTCAAGCACAGCCACGCCACGCTCAGCGTGCCCGAGGACGCCTGGGAGCTCGCCGCGCCCAGAGCCGAGGCCGCGGTGCAGGACATGATGGAGACCCTGCAGCAGATCCTCGGGGACGACGACCTCGGCGCCCTGGACATCGAGCCCGAGGAGCTGCGCAGCTGGGAGAGCACGCTGCTGAAGATGAGCAGCAGCTTCTGCCAGAGCAACGACCACCTGGACGAGCTCCTGGGCGCCGACGTCCTGGCCTACGTGGAGGAGCAGCTGCAGCGGGAGGCCGGGCCGCAGCTCCAGAACCAGCAGCCCGGGCAGAGCTTCGTCTGGCCCGCGGACCCCCTCGGCCCCATGAGGCTGACCCACATGGACCCGCCTCCGCTGGGCTTCAACGGGCCGACCCCCGCTGCTCCGGTGACCTTCAGCCCGGCCACACAGAACCTCCTCAGAACCGCGCCGCTCTCTGCCAACGACCACCACCGGGGCTTCTCGCTGAGGCAGCCTTCGGCCAATCAGACCCACCCCGACCCGGCGGCCCGGCGGGCGCTGAGCGCCGGGTTCGGCTTGCAGGAGAACCCGTGGGGCTCCGACCCGGCCGCCGGCCTCGCGGAGGCGTTCGGCCGCGGCGCCCCCGGTTCCTCCTCGGAGGGCCACGCCGGTCAGGGGGCGCCGTGGCCCCTGGCGCCGCCGCCGGTCTCAGGGGGAGCCCGGCAGGCGTCGGCCTATCAGAGGAACCCTCTGCACGTGGTCAACGGCGGGCCCGTGTTCAGGACGCCAGAGACCTCCGCTGTGCAGCTTCCTGTCCGGCGCGCCGCGGAGCCGCCGCCGCGGAGCAGCTGCATGTTCCGGAGCGTGAACGGCGTGCACCTCGCCGGCGGCCACGCGCCCTCCGTGCCCTCCTGCCTGTACCAGGGGCTCCCCGGGGGGGGGGTGGTGCCGGGGGTCACGGCCATCCCGGACCCCAGCGAGGCGGCGCTGTCCCGCCAAGCGGCGTGCGAGCTGGACGTCCTGCTGCCGCCGCCGCAGCCGTACCTGGCCTTCAGCGAGCAGACGCAGGTCAGCCTGGACCCTCCTGGTTACGCATGTCGAAGGTCATAGTTCGTCAAGTAGAATGTCACCGTGTGTGTGTGTGTTCATGTGTTTAGTGAAGGAAGAAAGTGTATAAAGTACCTGGAATGTGTAGTTCTGAATATAAATGAATAAATGATGATTTCTTCTCAGATCAACAGCCGGCCGGCTGGCGGGGGCGGAGCCTCCTCCTTCTGCTCGCTGCCCGACGGGAGCGCCTACTACTCCGAGAGCAAGTAGCGTCCCACGAGGCCACGCCCTCTGAACTCATCGGTGATCAGACTGAAGAACTGGAACGTGAGGAGCCTCTCCTCGCTCCTCGCTCCTCGCTCCTCGCTCCTCGCTCCTCTCATTAGGAAGCAGTGATGGAAGCTGTGTGGTTCAGGAGGAGAAAGAGATCTATTTGGAGTTTGTTTTTCATCAAAGAAAGAAGCATGGATTCCCTCCTTGGAGCGGTTGGACTACACCAACCGGAGAGGTGTCTCTTCATTGGTCCGCCTCCCTTTCCACACACACACTGTAGAAAGACACAAATCTGACCTTTGTGTGTCTTCTTCATCTCAAGCCGCACTGGGCTCACTGCTGCCCCCTGTGGCCGGAGAGCAGAACACACCCACTGCAACTCCTCTCAAACAAATCCATATCTGTGACATATCTACCCGGGTGTGTTGATTATTTACCCGGGTATGTTCCCGCCCTCCTCTAAGGGGAGGAGGAGCTGGTGGGCGGAGCCTGTTGGAGACTGTGAGGTCAACGATAACATCCTGATGCTCTCCAGCGCTCCGCGGTGACTAAGGACCTGGATGACGTTAAAAGAAAGAAACAGCCGATTCCCGGAGAATTTTTTATTATTTTTAATATTTTTGAGCGCTCGGAAGGATAAAATATAAATACGTTGTTGTTGTTGTTGTTGTTGTTGTCTTTGTCTTTGTCTTTGTCCTGGACTCTGTTCATTTCAACCGGTCGCTGTGCCAGTGAGGGAGGTTGTGTGTGCAGACAGGGTATTACAAAGAAAGCGCTCAGCAAAAGGAGTGAAGCGCGTCCTGCTGGCGCCGCTGTGTGCATCCAGTCGCTTCTTCTTCTTCTTCTTCATATTTATGTGTTGTTGGTTTCCTGTTGTAGGGAGAAAGATAAATACAGACCGAACGCTCCATCTGGGGACGTTTTACGACATTTCCACACAAAACAAGGTGCAGTGGAAGTTAGATTATATGTTTCATTGAAAACGAGGTCGCCCCTCGCCCTCATCGAGGCTGTTGTTGCACTGTTCCTTTAAGTGTTCCCAAAGAATAGAAGAGAACTCGTTCTCCCAAAGAAGAGCTGCGTCTCCCATGCTGATCGTTAGGGATCACGTGACATGTTCTCTAAACAGACTGAAAGTCAAAGTTAAGCAGACGGCCGATGAGAAAGACCAGGATGCTCTTCATCTCGCCGTCCTCTTCCTCGTTCCTGCTCCTGACCTCGAGGTTTATTGATCGGCGTTCTTGCTCAGCGAGACACAGAAGTAACACTTTGAAAGGCAGCTATTGTGTTTGCTTTGCAGGGATCCATAACTTCAGCCTGACTCTTCATGAGCGTTTGTTCTATAATCCTCAAACTCGGACGTGAAACGTTCTTCTGGAATAAGTCTGGTCCAGAAGCTGCAGGATGCCAAAGGGAAGGGCCTCCAGAGAGAGGTTATTGATCTCTTCGTTTTACATCATATTTCACCAAGAATACTTTAAAAGAGGAAGCAATCAGCATTCTTTGAGTTAGAGGAGTTATTACAGTAATAATGAGACGCATCATGATTTTGTAGCTTTAAAATTGAGCCATAGAAATTAAGAAATATCCAAAGTGAATCGTCACCAACACCTGGATTTCTCTCCTCGGCAGATTCACCAAAGCAAATGACATCGCCGCCGAGGGATTTATGAGTTTATGAGACTCAAAACAAAGCTCTGGTTTCCGAGGTGTCGGACCTTGAACGCCTCTTTGTGCTCTCAATTCAATCACAAATATAGAAATATTAAATATATATCGTTGCTTGCTTCGAGATAAAAAATAAGTCTTTGTACTTAATTATACTTTTCACTCCCCGGAGGCCAAGGCTCCACATTGCAGTATCTTTTGTACCTGTATGTAAAAATATATATATATATATATATATATATATATATATATATATATATGTGTCTTGTTTTTGTTTACGTATTGTCCCATATTGTGTATTTTAATGCCATATCGCCTTAATCTGACTCACGCCTTCTTCATATCTTGTACATTCTCTGCACAGCATAAACGTATGTTAACCTCTTGTTATGATGTTGTTTTTGTAACTTTTCAATATGATATCTAGTGAATTCACGATGTGCCTCTCACAGTGAGGCAATGTGTTCATGCTCGCCGTATTAAAGGTGATCTGATCACACGTTGTCTTCCTCCAATACCAACATGTCAACAGAAGTTATCTTTAAGGGTATTTTTTATTTCTCTTTTAATTATAGTTTGATGGAGAAAAAAAATAGAGGTAAAATAAATGGACACATTGGAGATGGAGAGAGAACTTCTTTATAGCGTGTTTTAAAGCATTATTTGGTGTATTCGATTCAAGGATGAAAAAAAAACGTCTCATTCAAAACGATGAGGAAAATGTACATTAAGTTAATTTTTTTTATAAACTATTCAAACAATTGAAATGTGTACGCATACTCATTATTGATCCCTGTTGTTGTTGTAGTTCCTCAAGTGTCCACTAGATGGAGCTGAGACTCCACGTCTGCATCTGTTCTCAGTGAAGCCTGTAATGTTCTGGCCAGAAGGGATCAAACCGTCCATTGTTTTATGAGATGGCTTTGTTATTGTAATATACTGGATACATTATAATGAAACGTGTAACTATTCTTCCTCAATAACCTGACAAGTGGTTACCATTCAAAACAAACCAACGGTGTGTTCATTATAATAACCTGATACCTGTTCTCACTCAGGAGAAGCCTCCTGAACTCTACCTGCATTCAACCAGGGAGTCATCAATCACCCCAACGTCATTACTGCGGAAAGTTCTCTGCAGCTCCTGTTTCTTTGCTGACGTGACCTTCGACCCCACCTCCACCCCCACGAGCGCGACCAACGACCAATCAAAGCGCGGGAAGCGCGCGCTGTCCGGGAGCGAGGAGGGCAGCGGCAGAGTGGTCCTCGGGAGGAAAGAGGAGAGAGGAGAGAGGAGAGAGGAGAGAGGAGAGAGGAGAGAGGAGAGAGGACAGAGGAGAGAGGAGAGAGGAGAGAGGACAGAGGAGAGAGGAGAGAGGAGAGAGGACAGAGGAGAGACAGGAGGAGGAGAGGGAGAGGAGAGAGGAGAGAGGAGAGAGGACAGAGGAGAGAGGACAGAGGAGAGAGGACAGAGGAGAGAGGAGAGAGCAGAGAGGACAGAGGAGAGGAGGGAGAGAGAGGGACAGAGGGAGGGAGGAGAGGGAGAGGGGAGAGGACAGAGGGAGAGGGGAGAGGAGAGAGAGGAGAGGAGAGGGAGGGAGAGGAGGGAGGAGAGGAGAGAGGAGAGAGGAGAGAGGAGAGAGGAGAGGAGGAGAGAGGAGAGAGGAGAGGGGAGAGAGGAGGGAGGAGAGAGGAGAGGAGAGAGGAGGAGGGAGGAGAGAGGAGAGAGGAGAGAGAGGAGAGAGAGGAGGAGAGGAGAGAGGAGAGAGAGGGACAGAGGAGAGAGGAGAGGGAGGAGAGGAGGAGGAGAGGAGAGGAGAGGAGGAGGAGGAGAGAGGGAGAGGAGAGAGAGAGAGAGGGAGAGAGGAGAGGAGAGGGAGAGGAGGAGAGGAGGAGAGGGAGAGAGGGAGAGGAGAGAGGGAGAGGGAGAGGGAGAGGACAGAGGGAGAGGAGAGGACAGAGGAGAGAGGAGAGAGGAGAGGAGGAGAGGAGAGGAGAGGGAGGGAGAGGAGAGGAGAGAGGACAGAGGAGAGAGGACAGAGGAGAGGAGAGAGGGACAGAGGAGAGAGGAGAGAGAGGAGAGAGAGAGAGAGGAGGAGAGGGACAGAGGAGGAGAGAGGGAGAGGAGAGAGGAGGGAGAGGAGAGGAGGAGAGGGAGAGGAGAGAGGGAGAGAGGAGAGAGGAGAGAGGAGAGGGACAGAGGGAGAGAGGAGAGAGGAGAGAGGAGAGAGGACAGAGGAGAGAGGACAGAGGAGAGGACAGAGGAGAGGAGAGGACAGAGGAGAGGAGAGAGGACAGAGGAGAGAGGAGAGAGGACAGAGGAGAGAGGAGAGAGGACAGAGGAGAGGAGAGAGGACAGAGGAGAGAGGAGAGGACAGAGGACAGAGGACGGAGGAACGTTCAATTTCATGAGGTTTAATTGAACAACTCCATCGGGCTGGAGGTCTTCTGAGAGCTCCGCGTGACTCGGGAAGCTCTGGAGCGATGGCGCCCGCTCGACGTCTCGAGGAGGAAGTAACGGGCGATGCTACTGCAAACCTTAGCTAGTGGGCAGCTAGCCTCGACAGGTGAGTCACGTGCCCCTGTGCCCTGGTTTCTACCGACTCTAGTTACTGGTTTCTACCGACTCTAGTTACTGGTTTCTACCGACTCTAGTTACTGGTTTCTACCGACTCTAGTTACTGGTTTCTACCGACTCTAGTTACTGGTTTCTACTGGACTCTACTGGTGTGTTCTCGTGGGGAGTTACTGGTTTCTACTGGACTCTATTCACTCTACTGGTGTGTTCTAGTGGGTCTCCTCTGGCTTCGCTGAATAAATCAACGACATGTATACTGCTCGGAAAAGAAGAAAACCTGCACAGAAGGGGTACGTCTGGTTTACTACGCTCATCTATTTCATTATTTAATTAATGTGTTTAATGTGTCTAATGTATTATTACATGATATATATATTCTATTGAACTAACTCATACATGAACATGCTTATCCCCTTATATGTGTCATTATCACATAGTGGACAGTAGAATGCCATTAGCACCACTTTAAAAAACAAGTAGTAGAAATACCACATCAGTAGAAATAAGTCATTTAATGTAATTTCCATTTCCATACTTGACATTTCCCCCAAAATGTAGACTCATAATTCTGTGTTCCATGACATTGGGGCATCTCAACCCATTTTTAATGACAACTCATCTGAGTATTTGCCCCATATGTCGCTGTGATTGTTATTCACTTGATGATGATGATTATAACTCCTTCAGAGTCAAGCCGGCCCCAGCGGCCGACAGCACCAGGTCCAATCCGTCCAAGCGGCACCGCGACCGCCTGAACTCGGAGCTGGACCGGCTGGCCGCCGCGCTGCCCTTCCCCCACGACGTCGTCTCCAGCCTGGACAAGCTGTCCATCCTCAGGCTCAGCGTCAGCTTCCTGCGCACCAAGAGCTTCTTCTCCGGTAGGAAACACACGCCTACTGACACAGACAGACAGACACAGACAGACAGACACAGACAGGAGTTTCCCACGCCGTGAAGGATGGGATCAGTTCCAAGATGTCTACACAGCAGCCATTCTGTTCTCTGGGATCAACAGTGATGTCGACATGGCGCCGCTGGCTTTCCTTTGTTTGGGGGAAAGAAACTGAAACGCACCGTCGTACAACCCTTCAGT
Source organism: Liparis tanakae (assembly GCA_036178185.1). Classification (NCBI taxonomy): domain Eukaryota; kingdom Metazoa; phylum Chordata; class Actinopteri; order Perciformes; family Liparidae; genus Liparis; species Liparis tanakae. The sequence continues at coordinate 584,716 of CM070103.1, forward strand.
CTGGAGCCTCATGTTTAATCTCTGGGGGAGAAGCTCCTTACTTCATCTCAGAACCACGTTCTCCCCAAGAAATATGAGTTCTTAAAAACAAATCCTTCCCCCTTAATGTATACAAGTATATCCTCAACTATGAATAATTTAGCCATAATTAGCCTGACACATTTACATAATGTAGGGAAGCCCAACCTCTATGTATATATGTATAATTCATCTTCAAGAGGTTTAGAGGTTGTGACCTTTGTTTCATTCCTTCCAGTCTCACAATGGTTCCATCAATTCCTTCAATGTTTAGCAATCCAACAATGTGAAACGCTCCTGGACGCTGCAGCTACATCTGACCAGTCACATCCCCCAGAGGGAGCACGTGTGTTTATTGACATGAGTGAGTCGAAGGTGCTGCTGCTCTCACACTGAGCTTCATTCCCTCCTTTAGAAGCGAGAGAAACCTTGAAAGACTTAGCAGGCTTTAACCCTAAGAGCAGGCTGACCCTGCAGAAACCGCCAGCAGGCCCGTCTGAGTGAACCCTGCCTGACCCCCCCCCCCCCCCCATCTGATAGTAGGTCAGCTCCTCCTGCCCGCGGCCACGAGTCGACCCCTGTCCCAAAGTCTCACAGTTAAGTAGATCTGAGGAGATGAAAGCCTGGGAGAATAAAAACATGGCGGGTTAATCCACTCGAAGCCAGCGGGGGGGCAGGAGCCCACTCCTCAACTTTTGACTCTCTCCTTAGAAACCCTGTTGAGAGTTCTCAGAGTCCATCAGGTCTCGAGTTCAATACCTTCACATCTCAAGTGAGGTCTTTGAAGACTTGATGCTGCGTTCAGGGCGCCTGGTAAAAAACAGTTTGTTTCTCATTTCCTCCGCTGCCCAGAAGAAAACTCCAGATAAAGTTACTTCGTAAAGGAAATAATTTTTTCATGACCTTAGATTAATACAAGGCGTCGAACGAGGTCGACGTGATAATTAAAAGTCAAACCAAGCCTTCCGTCTGCTTCATGAATATTGAACCGTCTTGAAGCCCGGCGCCCACAGACAGGCTGCAGTGGCCCTCTCGGTGGTCCACGTTGTGGTTCGGGGGGCCGCAGACCTCTGAATGATGGATGTGGGTCAGGAGCCTCATGCGGGTTGATGTGTGATGACGGTCTGGTCGAGCTGCAGGCCTCAAGAGGGTTCTCTCATCGCGCCGCTGACACCAGCAGCATGGAAGGACGCCTTTGTGTTCCTTCATAATGCGTCTGTTGACATGTCGTCGTGCGTTATTTACATGCTTCATAATCATCATACGATGCACGTTTATTGCTCCCGGGCAGCCATGCGTTTCCTTTTGATTCCTGTCTGTCTGTGATGTGACTCCTTCAGCGGGTTCTCCCTGAGTCTCAGAGGAGAGCCTGCTAACGCTCCCTGAGAGGAGCCCACGTCAGATGCCTTTTAACACTGAGTCTCAACAGTGACGCTGAAGAACCAGCTGCTGCCCGGCGCCGCGGAGAGGAGCGCCGCGCCCGGGGACGGCGCGGTGCCGGAGGGGGAGCTGCTGCTGCAGGTGGGTGAGGCCCGATGACATCACCACCTGAGAGCTTAGAGACGTCTCCTGACCAGGATGCGCCGCGTGGTTAACGTCAAACGGTGGTCTCGTGGGCAGAGGAGCACACGGCGTTAGCGGCGCGCTCAAGGAAAGATGAACGAGTGTAAAGGTCCTTAAACCAGATTAGACACAACAGTCAGTCAACACGGCCTCTGCCCCGCGGCCGCTTATTGATCCAGGTATTGATCCCCCAGGAGCAACTGGGTCACTGAGGGAGAACCAGCAGCTTCCTTCTGTTCCACTACGGACTCATGAATTAAACACAGCCGGTGGACTCATCTATTATGGAAGAGGGGGGGGGGGGACCAACTAAAAGCCACCAGAGTATTCTGGGATGTCTGACCTCCCCTCCTTCTCTCTAACCTCCCTCTGCTGAGTGTGAAGGAGGCTGGCAAGGGAAGCTGTGTGTGTGTGTGTGTGTGTGTGTGTGTGTGTGTGTGTGTGTGTGTGTGTGTGTGTGTGTGTGTGTGTGTGTGTGTGTGTGTGTGTGTGTGTGTGTGTGTGTGTGTGTGTGTGTGTGTGTGTGTGTGTGTGTGTGTGTGTGTGTGTGTGTGTGTGTGTGTGTGTGTGTGTGCGTGTGTGTGTGTGGTAACATCCAGCTTTTTGGTGTGTGTTTTTAAAGTTTAACACTCAGATCCCAAACTAATCTGATGATTTCAAAATAAAAGATTCTGTTTATCACTTTTAGTTTTCAGAGGAATTCATTTGTAGTTGTTTAAGATCTATAAAGTTATTATGAGTCCCACCTAAATGTTAATTCTTCAGGAAGCTGTGAAGTGAATGTTGTCTTGAGTAGGAGCGTGTTTGTTTATTTGACCCTCCCACTTGCTCTGCAGGCCCTGAACGGCTTCGTCCTGGTGGTGACCGCTGAGGGAACCGTGTTCTTCTGCTCTCCCAGCATCCAGGACTACCTCGGCTTCCATCAGGTAGACCCCAGCATTCCTCTGGACCCTCTGGCTCCCCTTCTGGTTCAGTCCGGCTTGTTTTATCCACTCAACACACAAGGCATGCTGGGTAGAGCGGGTTGTAGTTATCTGTGCATTTCTAACATGTTTGATGGGGTTTTATGAATCTATAAGGCAGCGAGGCGGAGCTAACGAGCACAATGCGCTTCATGGCGGGCAGCGAGTGAACGCATCCCCACGGGAGCCCCGAGGGATTAAAACCAACGCACATATGGAGCGAGAGCTTTAATCCACTCGGCTTCACAAAGAAGTGCTGCTTCCTTCTGTCCAGAGTACAAACACAAACAAACCTCCACACAGAAATACAGACAGCGCACCTTCAAACGTGAGCGGAAGCCTCTGCTCCCTGCTTTGTGGGAACATTCACACACATCCAGTTCATGACAGAGTGAAACATCAGCGGTAGTTTGACTCTCTGATTGTCTTCTGCTAAGCTAAAGTTAGCACGAATGCTCCTTGGCCACACGTATCTTCGCACAACCATCGCTTTAAGAGCCGATAACCAGCCCGACGGCTCTGACGACAGAGGTCAGGCTCACGGCGGGCTCCGGTTCAACTACTTGAATCAAATGTGCAGCAGCACTGGATTCTTCTGGCTGCACTTGAAGGCAAATGAAACGCCCCCTCGGGCCCCGTCGTCATCGTGGGAGGTTGTGCTGCTCACTGTTTCCCTGCGTCTCTTCAGACTGACGTGATGCACCGCAGCGTGTTGGAGCTGATCCACTCTGAAGACCAGCAGCAGTTCAGGAGCAACCTGCACTGGGCCCTCAACCCCCCCGCCGGCCCCTCTGCCGGTGAGTAGGCCCACCTCGCCCTGGCTCTTCCCCGATGTCCCGGGAGAGCAGAGCCAACCTTGTTATTGATGACAGGTGGCGGCTCCTCCTGCCTGGTGAGCTACAACCCCGACCAGCTTCCCCCGGAGAACTCCTCCTTCCTGGAGAGAGGCTTCGTCTGCCGCTTCCGCTGCCTGCTGGACAACTCCTCCGGCTTCCTGGTGAGACTGAGACACGTTCTCTGAGATCTCCTTATGTTGGACCAACCGTCTCACTTGAGCTTCCTTCAGGCAGCGATTACTTTTCCCTTCACACGTCTGCTGTCAAACCTTTAAAGAATCTGAAAAGTATTTCATACTTTAAAAAACATCTTATTGAATAAATGCAGCTGGGAGATAAAATGAAATCTTTATGAGTGAAGTGGTTTCTTTCTGAAGGCTCATCGCCTTGCTCAAGGAGCCTCCGGCAGCCCTCCTGAAGGGGATTGAACCTGTGTCTCTCCCTCTGCATTAGCGTGAGCATTAAGCCAGGTTCTGCTTCTGTGTTCCGTCGCTCTGGCTTCGTTTCCCATAATCCCTCCTGCTATTCAGGGCTAGAGATTCCTGGCTGCAGGCTCTAAAACCCACTAAGGTGAATTAACCAGAGCTAACAGAGGGGGGGGGTCCTCACCGAGATGCCACAGGGTGGGAGGAGGACATGAGGCTCAGGGACCATCACACACACTGAGGGGAGGAGTGTGTGTGGGTCCAGCTGTTAATGTTGAGTGTTGGAGCGGCTAAAGGTACGTTGGGTCACGATGTCACGTGACCTCACTTGACATGTCGTCTGAGTGGTCACCTGACCCCAGAGGTCGTAGAGCTCCCACTCAGTTTCATAGATGTGATGCTGAGGATAGAGATGTATAGCGAGCATTCTGAAGGTCCTGTGCCTCCTAACAGAGAACAGTCATCATCAGTCATGAAGTCCCAGCCCTGTGGAGGGCTCCCAGTCACAGACACCAGTGGTGGTATGGTTCTTCATGCATACCTGCAAACTTGTCACCTTTCGGAGAAATTCGCCGTTTTGAAATCAAAATAGGTCATCCACGTGAATACTGTAGAATAGATCCTAAGAGGTTTTTTTTGGGGGGGGGGTACATTGGACGGCCGCCGTTTATGAGATTGGAGTCGTGAGACAAGGAGAACATGCGATGTGGTGATCTTCACAATAAAACATCTTTGATGGGACGAAGGAACCGAATCATAGAACAGAATCATAGAACAGAATCAAGGAACAGAATCATGGAACAGAATCATGGAACAGAATCATAGAACAGAATCATAGAACAGAATCATGGAACAGAATCATAGATCAGAATCATACAACAGAATCATGGAACAGAATCATAGAACAGAATCATAGAACAGAATCATGGAACAGAATCATAGATCAGAATCATAGAACAGAATCATGGAACAGAATCATAGAACAGAATCATAGAACAGAATCATGGAACAGAATCATGGAACAGAATCATAGATCAGAATCATAGAACAGAATCATAGAACAGAATCATGGAACAGAATCATAGAACAGAATCATGGAACAGAATCATAGAACAGAATCATGGAACAGAATCATAGATCAGAATCATAGAACAGAATCATAGAACAGAATCATGGAACAGAATCATAGAACAGAATCATAGAACAGAATCATGGAACAGAATCATGGAACAGAATCATGGAACAGAATCATAGATCAGAGAGCACACAAGTTAAAAAGGAAGTTGGTTCATGAATGACTTTAACCATATTCTATATAATGATAATGTAAAGTTGTTATTATTTATTAGGGCCCGATCACTGAATTATTCAGAGGACCTGTTTTTCTTAAAATGTTTGTTATTAATATTTAGATATGCGGTCAGAACAATCAAAAGACTAGTTCTAAAAGCTTTGAGGTGTCATCAAACACGTTGTCACCTTTTTCACCCTCATGAGTTTGCAGGTATGATCATGACTCGTCCTCTTTGACTCGTCTCCTCAGGCGCTGAACATCCAGGGCCGTCTCAAGTTCCTCCACGGTCAGAACCGCCAGGGCAGCGCCGAGCCGCAGCTCGCCCTGTTCGCCATCGCCACGCCCCTCCAGTCCCCGGCCATCCTGGAGATCAGGACCAGGAACATGATCTTCAGGACCAAGCACAAGCTGGACTTCACGCCCATGTCCTGCGACGCAAAGTCAGTTCTCCAGGAGCCTGACGGCGGTTCCAAATGTTGTTGAGTGAACATCATTAAGCGGGTGATTCCTGGACTTTCAGGGGTAAAATCGTTCTGGGCTACACGGAGGCGGAGCTGAGGGTCCGAGGCTCGGGGTACCAGTTCATTCACGCCGCCGACATGCTGCACTGCGCCGAGAACCACGTCCGCAGTGAGTCCCTCCCAGAGTTCCCCTGTTATCCAGCTGAGCTCCCAAAGAAGCTCCTGGGTGTCCTGTGAGTGTCTCACACGTGTCCCTCAGCCAGGACACGTGTGTACGTGTTGTTGGGCCTACAGGACACGTGTGTACGTGTTGTTGGGCCTACAGGACACGTGTGTACGTGTTGTTGGCCCTACAGGACACGTGTGTACGTGTTGTTGGGCCTACAGGACACGTGTGTACGTGTTGTTGGGCCTACAGGACACGTGTGTACGTGTTGTTGGGCCTACAGGACACGTGTGTACGTGTTGTTGGGCCTACAGGACACGTGTGTACGTGTTGTTGGGCCTACAGGACACATGTAACACACAAAACAAACGCTGTGGCGATGGAGAGTCAAGTGTCCTACTTACCTCGTGTACCGGATGACCCGGTTAGTGGTAACCATGGCGCCCTCAGCGCGCCGCCACCAGACACGCTCGCTCACAAAGACGCACACTGTATGAGGTCATGCATGCAGAAACGGAAATACATGCATTTAGAAACACACAACACAGAGCTGCACTCACGCTCCAGCGCACGCACAGATGGGACGGCACCGATAACACACAGAGACACAGAGACAGACACAGAGACAGAGAGACAGAGACACAAACACAGAGACAGAGACAGACACAGAGACAGAGAGACAGAGACACAAACACAGAGACAGAGACAGACACAGAGACAGAGAGACAGAGACAGACCCTGAGACAGAGACAGAGACACAAACACAGAGACAGACACAGAGACAGAGACAGAGAGACACAAACACAGAGACAGAGAGACAGACACAGAGACACAGAGACAGACACAGAGACACAGAGACACAGACACAGAGACACAGACAGAGAGACACAGACACAGAGACAGAGAGACACAAACACAGAGACACAGAGACACAAACACAGAGAGAGACACAGAGACAGACACAGAGACACAGAGACACAGACACAGAGACACAGACAGAGAGACACAGACACAGAGACAGAGAGACACAAACACAGAGACACAGAGACACAGACACAGAGAGAGACACAGAGACACAGAGACAGAGAGACACAAACACAGAGACACAGAGACAGACACAGAGACACAGAGACAGACACAGAGACACAGAGACAGAGACACAAACACGGAGACAGAGACACAGAGACACAAACACAGAGACACAGAGACGGACACACAGAGACAGACACAGAGACACAAACACAGAGACACAGAGACAGAGACACAGACACAGAGACACAAACACAGAGACACAGAGACAGACACAGACACAGGGACAGAGACACAGATTCATCTTGTTCCGCTTGTGAAGCGGCATCGGGGTGGAAGTGAACGTGGAGCGAGACGTCTCCGCGGGACGCGGGTCTCTGTGAAGCTGCTGCTGCTCATGGGCCAAATGACGAGTCCTGAGGAGACGCCCTTCGCAGCTGGAGGCCGAGCTGCACACGCTTTGTAGGCTTCAGCATCGCCGTCTCCTCTTCACATGCAGAGGAAGGGACCTGATTACAGAGCTCCCAGAACCACCAGAGGAAGAGGAAGAGGAAGAGGAATGCTGTCGTTCCTCTTCAAGGTCGCCTGACGGAAACCCTGAGATCCCAAAACGCGATGTTCCTGTGTGTGTTGTTGTGCTCAGGATGGGTCTATTAATAATAACTACTGATACAATATCCATCAACTCTATGAATAATACACAACTCATGATAACACACGGTGAGGTGTGTGTGTGTGTGCGTGTGCGTGTGTGTGTGTGTGTGTGTGTGTGTGTGTGTGTGGTCCTGCTCTCAGTGTGTGCAAACAAGAGGAACTTGTGCATTTAGCCTAAGTGAACTTCAGCGTGTATCCTCGGTGGCGGCGTCACGCCCGGCTGAGCAAACGCGTTGTGAGTGTGTGTGAGAGTGAGAGAGTGAGTGTGTGAGTGTGTGAGAGTGAGTGAGTGAGAGTGTGAGTGAGTGAGTGAGAGTGTGAGTGAGTGAGTGAGTGTGTGTGAGAGTGAGAGTGTGTGAGTGTGTGAGAGTGTGTGAGAGTGAGAGTGTGTGAGTGTGTGTGAGTGTGTGTGAGTGTGTGTGAGTGTGTGTGGTGAGTGTGGGTGGAGGTGTGGTGGGAGAGTGTGTGGAGTGAGTGAGGTGTGTGGTGGAGTGAGAGTGTGGAGTGAGTGGAGTGTGTGTGAGGTGGAGGGTGAGTGTGTGAGTGTGTGTGTGAGGTGTGTGGGGTGTGTGAGTGTGTGTGAGAGGTGTGGTGAGTGTGTGTGAGGTGTGTGGGTGAGTGAGGAGTGAGAGTGTGGGTGGTGAGTGAGTGTGGGAGTGTGGTGTGGTGAGTGTGGTGTGTGAGTGAGGTGGAGTGTGTGAGTGAGTGGAGGGTGAGGGTGAGGGTGAGGTGTGGAGAGTGAGTGTGTGTGAGTGGTGTGAGTGTGTGTGTGTGGTGAGTGGGGTGTGGTGTGGAGTGTGAGAGGTGTGTGGTGAGGTGAGAGGTGTGAGTGGGAGTGGTGAGTGAGTGTGTGGGTGAGGAGTGTGTGTGTGGAGTGTGAGTGTGTGGAGTGTGTGAGTGTGTGGAGTGTGTGTGAGGTGTGTGTGAGTGTGTGAGTGTGTGTGGGAGAGTGTGTGAGTGTGTGTGGAGTGAGAGTGAGAGTGTGTGAGTGAGTGGAGTGTGTGTGAGTGAGGTGAGAGTGTGTGGTGAGTGAGGTGTGTGAGGTGTGTGAGGTGTGGGGAGGTGTGTGGGGAGTGTGTGTGAGTGTGTGTGAGTGTGTGTGAGGTGTGTGTGAGGGTGTGTGAGTGGGTGTGTGAGGTGAGTGAGTGGTGTGTGTGGAGTGTGTGGAGGTGGAGGTGTGAGGTGAGTGGAGTGTGTGTGAGTGGGTGGGGAGTGTGTGAGAGTGAGGGGTGGAGGGGTGTGAGTGAGAGGTGGAGGTGAGTGGAGTGTGTGAGTGTGTGGTGAGTGTGTGGAGGTGAGTGTGGGGTGAGGTGTGGGTGAGTGTGTGTGGTGAGTGAGTGTGTGTGAGAGGTGTGGTGAGGAGGTGAGTGTGTGAGGAGGTGTGAGTGTGTGGGGTGGTGAGTGTGAGGTGTGTGGGAGTGTGTGGAGGAGTGTGAGGTGGTGGTGTGTGAGGTGAGTGAGTGTGTGGGGAGTGGGGAGTGTGTGAGTGAGTGTGAGTGGTGAGAGTGAGTGTGGGGTGTGTGAGTGAGTGTGGTGGTGGTGTGTGGAGTGAGGGTGTGGAGGGAGGTGTGAGAGTGTGTGGAGAGTGAGAGAGTGTGAGTGTGAGCGTGAGTGTGTGTGGTGGAGTGTGGTGGTGAGGGAGTGGTGGGGAGTGAGTGGAGGTGTGGTGAGGAGGAGTGTGAGTGAGTGAGTGTGAGTGAGAGTGAGAGTGTGTGAGTGCGTCACGGTGACACGGAGCCTCTGATGTGGTTGCAGTGATGAAGACGGGCGAGAGCGGCCTCACGGTCTTCCGGCTGCTCACCAAGGACAGCGGGTGGCGGTGGGTCCAGTCCAACGCCCGGCTGGTCTACAGGAGCAGCCGGCCCGACTACATCATCGCCACCCAGAGGCCGCTGGGGTGAGTCACAGGCTCCGCCTCCAGGAAGGAGGCGTCCCGATCGATCTGCTGACGCGCGCTCTTCGTTTCCCAGAGACGAGGAGGGAGGGGAACACCTGAGGAAGCGAGCGATGCACCTCCCCTTCACCTTCGCCACCGGGGAGGCCGCGCTCTACCAGCCCGCCGGCTCCTTCCGGGGAAACGGCAGCGAGTCCAAGAAGGGGACGCTGGGCGAGACCGGTTCAGACCACCTGGACCCAAAGTCCCTGCTGGAGGCGCTGATGAGCCAGGACGGGGCCGAGCCCGAGGCGGCGTTCCACGGCGGCCTCTTCGGCGGGCGGCCGGGCGACGGCGGCGTTCTCGCTGGCTCGCCGGGCGCCGACAGCTGGCGCGCGGCGCCCGGCGGGGAGACGGGGAGATGCGACGGCAGAGCGGGCGGCGATGACCCGCTGCTGGCCGCTCTGGACTCTCTGTCCCTGGACGGGGTGGAGCCGTGCTCCAACAGCGAGCTCTTCAGCGCCCTGGAGAACCTGGGCCTGGACGCCGAAGACCTGGAGCTGCTGCTGCTGGACGAGAGGAGGATCCAGGTGGCGCCGGGCCACGCCCCCGTGCTCGCCGACCTCCTCGCCGACAACCAAATCCTCTCCTACGTCCACGACTCTCTGGAGCGCGGCGCGCCGGGGGAGGGGCCGCCACAAGCCGCCGGCCCGCTCAGAGCGGCGCCCGGTCCACAGGGGCAGCAGGACCAGCACCCGCTCCGCCTCCAGCTCCACCAGCCCGCCGTCCAGCTCGCCACCAACGCCACGCCGGACCCGTGTCGCTACCAGAGCTCCTGCCCGCTGCAGGGGGACCACCGACTCCAGCAGCCGCCCCCCCAGAGCCTGGGCCGGGCCGGGCCCCAACTCGGCCTGCCGTCCTTCGAGTCCTACGGCAGCTTCAACAGCGCCTCGCTAGACTCCGCCCACAGCAAGGTAGGACAGCACCTGGTCATGTGAACACGGCGGTACAATATTATTATCGGACCAAATCACGGATCTGCATATTATTAATATATTTGGTGGGAGGAGATTTCCTTTTGGTCTGACCCAACCGGCCTCCACTCAGACCGTCTGTCTTGTGTCAGGCCTGATTCCTCTTCCTCGGTGCCTCCTCGTCATCACAACTGTCTGGTCGGGGGTCTCTCTCTCTCTCTCTCTCTCTCTCTTTGTGCTGCTCACAGTGACGGTGAATAGGCGGTCGGCCTCGGGCCCCATCGGCCTCACTGTTGGTCTTCAGGGTCGGCGGCTGAAGGGGGGGGCTGACCTACAAAGTGACTGTCAACGAGGGGGGGGGGGGCTTCACTGGAGAGAAAGACTTGTGACATTTTATTTATGAAAGTGTACAACTATCAGATTTTATCACAAGAAAGTACCCATAAGTACATCAGATCTTGTGACTAACCACTAAACATAAGTCGTGTCCCGCAGCTGGAGAGCGGCCGCCTCGGCGCCGCCAACGCAGCCGCCTACATCCACACGTGTCTGATGCCCGGAGGAGACCTCCCAGACGGACTGAGCGGCCGGCAGGACCCCCACACGCCTGGGTTCATGCTCTGAGGACAGGAGGAGGAGCAGGAGGAGGAGCAGGAGGAGGGAGATGTGACCTCTTCTCTAACGTCCCAGAGGAACCAAGAGAGACACGTCTGCCTCCACCTGTGTGTCTGCTGGACTCTGTCTCTGCTCACCTGTTGGCTTCAACGTCACTTCTTTGAACTACGCTCCCCACGGCGGTAAAAACAGCTCTCAGAGAACTCTGAGAATAAACTTTATTAAAGCGTCAAGACAAACAAACTGAACAGCGTAACAGTTCCCGACTGGAGGAGCTCAGCGGATTAAAGGGATAGTTCAGTTTAAGTCTCACCGCTTTACTTTATAGGGAAGGTTCATCAAGAGACGCAACAACGACAACACGTCTGAACATCCAGACGAGCCCTGAGCCTCGAGGAGTCCCAGTATCAAGACGTTAGGCCTGGGCGTTAAACCTTTCTAAAGGCGTCTGACCTTCTTCAGCGTCCAGAGACAGGAAGGCAGCGTTGCTCACGCGTAGAAAACCCGACAGGTAACAAGGTGCACCACAGCATTTAGTGTTTAGCATTTAGCACCAAGTCCAAACCCAAAGTTGTTGAATGTGTTGTGAGACGTGAAGCTTTCATTTCACCTCCAGGGGCTTCAACGTGATTTCAAGATTTGCCTCTTTTCTTTGTTTCTGCTATGTTTTTGTAAACTGACTTTTCTTATGATCAGAATATTTAAACTCAGTCGGATATGAAAGATTCTAAGGTGACAATCATTTCAAAGCAGCTGTGTGTCTGTAACTGTTTTATGGAGCGAGCACCACTTCCACACCACTCACTAACTGTCTCCGGCCCTGAGCGCCGTCCTGTGGAGGAGAGGCCTCTCCCGCCTCGCGTCTGCACGGTGGTCCCCAGAGTTTATCTTCATGTTGTCCCTCAGAACAAAGCAGAGCCACGCGTCCTCCAGGGAGCACTGTGTCCGCTCTGGCCACCACATGACCGTTAACAGTGGGTTTATATGTGCATTGTGTTGTTTCTGTGGAACCAAACCTGCGCCAGCTGCTTTATTCTGTTTCAAAGCACAGACTTTATTTTGCTACTTTTATCACAGAAGCTTTTCGCCGTATGTAAACAGAAGTTTTTACAATGCAGTTTGTCTTCCAGTCTCGTGTTCAAACTGCTCCTGGATCCTGGAAATAAAGGATTTTGTGCAATCCCACTGACCGGTCTCCTCCGATTGGCTGCGCTCACGCTCTCCTGTCGTTTCAGGCGCTGCCGTTCCTCACCTGGCCACCAGGTGTCCCTGTAGCCCCGAGCTGCTCCCCGGCCCTCACTCAGGGGTCCAGAGTAGTCAGGGAGGTCCGGTAAGAACTCACCCAGAACAAGAGAGAACAAGAGACCCGTAAAGTCAACGAGTCACGCTGTACAACTCAAGCTTTATTACGTAGCTTCTCCCCGTTAAAGGAATATGAAATATTAAATATGAATCAGAAACAAGCGGAGCAGAAACGGATCGTAAACGTGAAGCATGAACACTCGCACAACAAGAACATTCAACTTTAATACCACCAATAACAACAAGAATATGAAATGTACGGGTCGATGTGAGCGGTGAGGTGCATCATGGGAGCTCTGAAGTGATGCACGCCATTGGTAACCTGAGGAGGCTTTTAGCTGCTGTCCCCGGACCGACGTCACAAACACACACACAGCCCCCCCCTCTTTGCACCAGCAGATGTGTGATGCTCGCCACCTCCGTCAGGCCGGAGCCAGAGGGAGCCAGGAGGTCAGCGGGGATCCGGTTGGCGGTTGGGAGCTCTGGCTCCGCCCCCGAGCGCCCGGCGCCGTCTGCTCTGCCCACTTTGCATCTTTAATGACTCGAATCACTCATGAGAGTTGTCCTCCGGCCGGTTAACGCTGCCCGCTTGTGACGGCACCAATCATGATGAGATGTTGTGTGTCCCACTTTAGCTGGGGGGGGACGTTGTCATGGAGATCATTCCTTTGTGTTGATAGCTGAAACGCTCCCATTTACACCCTGGAGTACACATTGACGTACGAGTGAACACGGGTTGTTTACCGCCGGTCTTTAAATGATGAGTGTTTGAAGTGTTTTGGGTATTTTAATGTTATTTTGCTGGAAGCCACTGAGCTGATCGACTTCTCACAGATTGATGTTGCTATTGATGTGTGTGTTGCTGTTGTTGGTCCACGTGCAGAGCTGCAGCAGCTGTGAACTATGCGTACGGATTGTAAACATCAGAGGAGAAGTGTGAGACTAAATGATGAAGAGGAGCAGCAGTGTGTTCCTAGGTGTTCAACATCAGGCTGCAGGTGGGCGAAGGCGGCGTGCAGCCCGCTGAAGGTCAGATGTGTCACATGACCTTCACCGCGGCGCTGGTCGGCCGGCATCAAGAGGAAGAAAAGTGAGAGAAGAAGTGGGACACATGAGGAGGAGGAAGAGGAGGAAGAGGAGTGGAGTTGGAGGTCACGGCCTCCCTCCTGTTGGTCTGATGGATCCACACTGACAACCAGAGACCACTGGAGACCGTGAGTGTTAGTGTGTGTGTGTGTGTATGTGTGTGTGTTTGTGCGTGTGTGTGTGTGTGTGGGTGGGTGGGTGTGTTTGTTCAAGCTCAATCAAACACACACACTTTTCCCAGTTTCCCTGGAGGTGTTTTCTTTATCGACTGTGGTTCTGTCTGGAAACACACACACACACACACACACACACACACACAGACACACACACACACACACACAGACATGCACACAGACATGCACACACACACACACACACACACAGACATGCACACACACACAGACATGCACACAGACATGCACACACACACACACACACACACAGACATGCACACACAGACACAGGGAGACACAGACACACACACACAGTAGCTATTGTAACTGTGAATACGACTACTACTGGGGTAGTAGTAGATGGAGATGATGATGATGATGGTGGAGATGATGATGATGGTGATGATGATGATGGTGGAGATGATGATGATGAAGGTGATGATGATGGTGATGATGAAGGAGATGATGATGGTGGTGATGATGATGAAATCAAGCAGCAGTCAGAGCTGCCATGTTGGATGTAAGGAGGGGCGTGAACGAGCCGCCACACTGTCTCTTTAACGCCTCCACCCATCACACACACACACACACACACACACACACACACACACACACACACACACACACACACACACACACACACACACACACACACACACACACACACACACACACACACACACACACACACACACACACACACACACACACACACACACACACACACACACACACACACACACACACACACGCATGCACGCACGCACGCACACACACACAGACTTCAGCTGTCAATCATCCCGCTCTCTGTCCCTCACACCTCTGACCAATAAAGAAAATGAAGTGTTTACAGAACCATTGTTGACAGAATCACCGTCAGCAGAGCAGTGAGAAGTGTGTGTGTGTGTGTGTGTGTGTGTGTGTGTGTGTGTGTGTGTGTGTGTGTGTGTATTCATACTACTAATACTACGACTCCTTTCCCTACTCTTACTCTGTTGTGAAGCCTCTGGTTTCACACAGGCCTGCGTCGCCCCCTGCTGGCTGCTTTGAGTACTGCACGTAGTGGACTGATGACATCACAGGTCAAGGTTACATAATGACATAAAAATATGGACTATTAAACAATTAATCAGTTAATAATTGATAACATATTGGATTATGATTAGATCCAGTATGTGTTACTCAGCTCTGATATAATAAATATAAGACTAAAAAATAAAAGAGTTGAAGATTTAAATGTTGAGCAGCAACATGACGTAATCCCTGAAGTCCACACGGATTAACGTCTTCATGTCATGGACTTCACTGTCTCTGTAATCCTGCTGCTATGTACACAGTACACACATATACACACACACATATATGTATACACAGTACACTTATACACACAGTAGTACAGTTGGTATAATATAGTAGTATACGTGGAATCAGGAGAGTTATAGTAGTATGTAGTATAATAAATTGGGTTTGTACAAATGTATTAAGCATAATAGTAAATATCCCAATTGTAGCTGATGGTGATAGGTGTCCGGTTACGGTAGTGAGTACAAGCATCACCCTGGAGGACCACAAAACAATCAGCGGAAGAAGAAGAGGAACCTCTGGTGATCATATTAATGATTAATACACATACCTCCAGGACACTTTATATATAATAAAAACAACAGATCATTTTAAACATTATATATAATATAAATCAAGATTATATTATATTTAATAAAAAATTACAGTATATTTAATTAGAAACTACATTATATATATATATATATATAATAAAAACATTATAATGTAAGAAAAAACATATAATATAAAACATATAATATGAAACAATATTATGTATAATATAACATATTTTATATAAAACAATATATTATAAATCAAGATTATAAATTATGTTATAATTTTTTTTTATAAATATTAAATAAAAAACAACATTTTATATATGTATATATACATTTGTACATGTATTGCATCAGCTGCACCTGTTAATAAAACAGACTTATGAGCCCAGATTAAATAACCATGTGCTGTAAAACGTGAAGTATTGGTGTTGAAAGCATTTAAACTCCTACCTCGTTATATAAACCGGTAGATAACTCCTACTTTATGTTCTCCTTGGATATCTGTCATTGTAATGAAAGATATGAAGTGGTGTAAAGTAAACTAATATCTGGGTGCTGGACGAGTTGCAGAGCGGTTAATCTGTGGATTTGAGCGCTTAGTGTAATCTCTGCAGCTCATCTTCATCATACGTCTTCATCCTCCAGAGGAGGAGACCACACATCTGTCACCAGGAGCGTTCACACTTTATTATATTTATTCATCCGTAATCCACCAAATCCCTAGAAAGTCACACCAAAAGAGCAGGCTGTGACCCTTATAGCGTCACAAATATATTCCTACCGCGGTCACGACAAACTACTTTAATGTACTCCATTGTTTCTCATGAAATATTTAAAAACACTGAAAACATTTGATGTTTTTTTATATTTTTCATGTAGTTTAAAAAGTGTTTTTAATCAATGGAGCTTTTCTTTGTAGCACCTTCCATAGTGACATTCACAAATTCAATACAATAGATTTAAAAGATATAATTCCAGTGTATGAAATTAAAGAATAATAAGATGACAAAATGTTTACAACCTAAATACATAAAAATAAAAAAAGAATAATAAGGAAATATGTGTGTGCTGCTGCACCATGAATAAAGGCTGAATAAGATCATAAAGAGAGCTTAAACAATAGAACGAGTCTCACTGAAGTATGATGTATAGATCTATAAATAAACCTGGAGATAAACTTCCTCCGCCTGTAATCAATCCTTCCAGACCTCATAATTCCAGCTCTGTGGCCCAGTTAGGTTCCAATCTCTAAAAGCCCCCCCACACACACACACGCACGCATACACGCACACACACACACACACACACACACACACAGCCCCCCCTCCGCCGCTGCCTGGTGAATAATTGACGAGCGCTCCCTCCTCCCTGCGTCTCTTTCCATCACTCTTTGTGGCGTGGCTGGTCGGGTTCTCCGGGTTCTCCGGCCCGTGACAGTCGGCCCTCCCTCTCCTCCGTCATGTCCAGCCTCCACCTGGCGCCGGCTACGTGTTGACGACCGTCGGCAGGTGAAGCGGGCGGAGAAGAGCAACAGGAGCAGCTGCCGGTAAGACCCTGAAACGTTATTACAACCTTAACGTCGTCGTCATGAAGACCCGGAGGCTTCTGTCAAGAGGATTCAAAATACTGATCACAACCGATGACGACGCGAATAACTCTGACGTCTGTTTATCGTCTTTTCATCCTGTTTCAAACTGAGTTTCCTTTTTAGCCTTTCTTTCCTTGTGAGGTTCTGCTGCAGCCGGCCAGCCGGTGAAGCTCTGAGGCCATGAAGGAGCTGCTGCTCGTCCTCCTGCTGGTGACGGAGGCGTACTGCAGGTCCCACAGCAGCTGGTGCCAGAGCGGCTGCCAGTGCCGAGGAGACCTGAAGTTCACCGTGTGCTCCCGGGGGCTCTTCTCCCGGCTGCCCGGCAGAGTGCCCCCCAACACGGAGCTGCTGGACCTGTCCGACAACCACATCTCCGTCATCCCCGAGCGCTCCTTCGGCAGGAACCGCAAGCTCCGCTTCCTGCTGCTGCAGAACAACAACGTGAGCGTGGTGGAGGACGGCGGCTTCTCGCACATGGAGTTCCTGCAGAAGCTGGACCTGAGCCGCAACCGGATCTCCGCCCTCGGCGAGGGCTTCTCCGTGGGCCTGGCCTTCCTGCGGGAGCTGCAGCTCGCCCACAACCTGCTGGCCCGGCTGGACAGCCGCAGCTTCCTGCACCTGGACGGCCTGCAGAGGCTGAACCTGAGCAGCAACGCCATCCGCAGCATCCAGGTGAGGTCCTTCTCCTCCATGAGCAGCCTGCGGCAGCTGCACCTGCGGCACAACCGCCTGACGTCCCTGCGGAGCGGCACCTTCTCCATGCTGCGCTCCCTGGAGGTCCTGGACCTGGCCGGGAACCAGATCAGCGACATGCAGGTGTCCGTCTTCAAGCCGCTGACCAGCATGACGCTCCTCAACCTGGCCGACAACCGCATGACCACCGTCCACTTCAAGACCTTCCTGAGCATCCACACCTACAGCACGCACATCCTGCTGGAGGAGAACCCCTGGAACTGCGACTGCGACCTGCAGAGGGTTTTCCGTAAGCTGCGCAGCATCCAGAGGCTCTTCCTGGACGACTACTACAACCTGACCTGCCGGGAGCCCGAGGCCCTCGGCGACTACCGGCTCACGGACGTGGACACGGAGCTGTGCCTCGCCGAGACCGTCACCGTGCTGGTCATCACCGGCACCGTGCTGGTCACCGTGCTGGCCGCCATGCTGATGGGCGAGAAGAGGAGGAAGAAGGAGAAGAAGAGGAAGCACTGGACGCAGCAGGGAGCTCAGTCTGACGAGTCCGACTCCTGAAACGCCAGGAGCCGCCTGGGAGAGAAGCTGCAAAGGTTTCTGATAGAATTAAAACAGGTCGACAGGTAGATGGATATGTTCTCGTATTAACGTGTGTTTCAATGTTCCTGACATTAAATGGCAAGTTGTGACATTTTATTGACTAAAAGCTTTTATTTAAGACGATGTGACTGAATGTCTACAGCGCCCCCTGCTGGTCAAACAGATGCATGGCTGTGATAATATGGGATACGGGATGACATATGATTCCATTATATCAATATTTGTAAGTTGATATAATATCCCTTTGATGTCGCTGTAGGGACATCTGCCCCCCTCCCCCTCCCCCTCCCTCCTGTGCTGCATGATGGTGAGTTTACGGTCTATTGTTATGTATTCTATTGTCTTCTACGGTAATAGTTATACAGACTAATTTCAAAATGAATTGTTTTTGCTATGATTGATGAAAGTTTCCCCTTTTATGGAAATTATTAGGTGGAGTCGCGCTGCTGTGGATAAGAGACAGAATTTAGCAAAGAAGTGACCGGATGTTAACAGAATAAAAGCACAGTGTTGTCTCCGGAAATAAAATCAATCCTGCCAAACTTTACTGGCACAACACATACGTGAACTAATCACGAGTTGTTAGCAACGCAGCTAAAGGAAACTTTAACTTCCTTCCATAAATTACATATACTACAGGGCTGCTTTTATTTTGAAAGCGCCGGTCGGAAGCAGTAAGCTCCGTCATGGCGGACTTGACGGGGGACAGGTGGAGCTCCGGTTCGACGCGCTGCTGCTGCCCGGGACGAGGGGAGCCGCCGGAGGAACGGTTCACTCAACGGTCACACCGACGCGGCCCGGAGGGAGAGCAGCACCGAGAGGAGGTCGAGCCCCGGGACATGTCCGAGAAGGAAGAGGGGAAGTGCGCAGTCATCGTTTAATGGGAGCGGCGACCTGAGCAGGTGAGCCCTGTGTGTGTGTGTGTGTGTGTGTGTGTCCGGTGTCACCGCGGGGGGGAGCAGGTGTCCAGTCCCGGGTCCCGGGGCCCTCACCGGGTCCCGGGCGGTGTCCCCGGGGCCCTCCCCGGGTCCCGGGGCTCGCCGTGTCTCTCGCGTCACCGAGCTGCACGCGGCTCTGATGAGCTTTGTTCAAGAGGACAGTCACTTCCGCATGGGCTGCCCGGACGGGGCTCAAGCGGGGGTCCGGGGCCCCGCGGCGGCCGGCCCGTCAGGCCGGATGTCCCGGATGCGTCAGGCCTCTTAACCAGTATTGTGACTCCAGTAGTTATATCTCACATAAACCAGTATTGTGACTCCAGTGGTTATATTTAATTATAATATACAATCAGTCCTCTGCTGGCGGCAGCTCGAATACTGCTGGTCTGAAAGGAAGTCCCTTTGTATGTTGTTTTCATTAATACAATGAAGGTTTCACAACTAAACGTCTAGTTTAACCAGTGGTCGGGTTTTAAAAGTATATCATATGTTATTATAATATATTAAGACATCATAATGTTTGACCTCGTGGGCCGGATGTAACTCTGTGAGCTGTTATAACCTTATGATCACAAGCAGAACAATCTATTTCATGATCAATGTCAGACACATTACAGTGTATTTAAAGACATGGATACATATATATATATATATATATATATATATATATATATATATATATATATGTGTATATCTCCCATTGACTGCTGGTGGCAGGACGTGCGTGACTGGATAGTCGTCGTGTGGTTTTCGCTCACGTCTCATTTCCTTATCTTCCAGAGATGCCTGCCGACGACAAGGTCGCCATCCTGTCGGATGACGAGGAGGAGCAGAACGGGAAGTACGTGCTGGCCGAGCCGGCGGGCGCCGGCGCCCCTCCGCCTCCGCCGGCCGCCACGGACGCGGCGCCGGAGCGCCCGGCAGCGGCGCTGGACTGCTGCGAGAGGATGTGCCTCCGCGTCAACAGCCGGCTGCTGGTCTCCAAAGTGTTCTACTTCTTCTTCTTCGCGGCCTACGGCTCGCTGCACCCGCTGCTGGCCGTGTACTACAAGCAGCTGGGCATGTCGGCCAGCCGCAGCGGGCTGCTGGTCGGCATCCGCTACTTCATCGAGTTCTGCAGCGCCCCCTTCTGGGGGGTGGTGGCGGACCGCTTCCAGAAGGGCAAGGCGGTGCTGCTGTTCTCCGTCCTGTGCTGGTTGATCTTCAACTGCGGCATCGGCTTCGTGAAGCCGGCGCAGATGATCTGTCAGGAGAAAGGCGCGGGCGGGACCACGGCGGCGCCGCCGCCGACCACGCCGTCGCCGCCGGATAACTTCACCCAGTCGAGCAACGCCACCGCCAACCACACCCGGCGACGCCGGAGCTTCCTGGACCTCGATTGGCTCCCTGAGACGCTGGACTCGTATTTAGGCGTTCTTCACAGAAACGGGCGAAGCGTCGACGCCAACGCCACTTCACCGCTGGAGAACACCACCCCGCCCAACACCACCCCTCTCACGCCCAACACCACCCTACTCATGCTGAACACCACCCTGCTCGCGCCCAACACCACCCTCTCCACCACCTCCACCTCGGCGGCTCCGACCGAGGCCAAGGAGTACCAGATCGTGTACAACAAGGACCAGGTGGAGAGCATCTTCCTGCTCATCCTGCTGCTCATCATCGTGGGCGAGTTCTTCACCGCCCCCACCCTCACCATCGTGGACACCGTCACCCTGCAGAACCTGTGCAAGGCCCGCGACCGCTACGGCCTGCAGCGCATGTGGGGCTCCCTGGGCTGGGGCCTGGCCATGCTGCTGGTGGGCATCTGGAGCGACCACACCTACTTCACGGTGGAGCTGGTGGGCACCGGCTGCACCGGCCTCCGCCTGCACAACTACAAGATCGCCTTCATCGCCTTCGGGGTGCTGATGGCCGTGGCGTTCGTCGTGGCCACCCAGTTTCACTTTGGCAACGGCGTGGACTCCCAGCAGGAGCTCCCGGAGGGCGTGGTGGAGGACGCCGGGCCCCCGAGGGCGGCGCTCGAGGCCGAGGCGGCGCCGGAGTTCCACTACGGCGACCTGCTGAGGATCCTGTGCAGCGTGCGCTACAGCTCCGTGCTCTTCGTGGCCTGGTTCATGGGCTTCGGCTACGGCTTCGTCTTCACCTTCCTGTACTGGCACCTGGAGGACCTGCAGGGCACCACCACGCTGTTCGGGGTCTGCTCCGTGGTCAGCCACGTGTCCGAGCTCGCCGCCTACTTCTCCAGCCACAAGCTCATCGAGCTGGTCGGACACATCCGGTAAGGCGGCGGCGGC
This sequence comes from Liparis tanakae, assembly GCA_036178185.1. Taxonomy (NCBI): domain Eukaryota; kingdom Metazoa; phylum Chordata; class Actinopteri; order Perciformes; family Liparidae; genus Liparis; species Liparis tanakae. The sequence continues at coordinate 605,879 of CM070103.1, forward strand.
CGCTTCGGTTCTTACGGATCACCGACGGGAAACCAGATCTGGATCCACCGGATTCTGTTCCTCTAAATGGTCAAAACGTCTAGACACATTAATAATAATAAACTAACCAGAAACCTCAAGATAAGAAGTAAATAACCTCAACTTGTTTGTGTATTTATATATATATATATGTATATGTATATGTATTATACTATATATATATGTATATGTATATATATATATGTATATGTATTATACTATATATATGTATATATATATGTATATGTATATATATATATGTATATGTATTATACTATATATATATGTATATATATATGTATATGTATATATATATATACTATATATATGTATATATATATATGTATATGTATATATATATATATATGTATATGTATATATGTATATATATATATGTATATATGTATATATATATATGTATATGTATATATATATATATGTATATGTATATATATATGTGTATATATATGTATATGTATATATATATATATATGTATATGTATTATACTATATATATATGTGTATATATATATATATGTATATGTATATATATATATATATATATGTATATATTATACTATATATATATGTATATATATATATATGTATATATTATACTATATAGAGGATCATTCTGATCACATTGACAGTCGATGAGGACATGTTGAGGTTGAGCTCTCCTGTCCTCCTCCTGTGCTCCTCATGTCCTCCTCATGTCCTCCTCCTGTGCTCCTCCTGTGCTCCTCCTGTGCTCCTAATGTGCTCCTCCTGTGCTTCTCATGTCCTCCTCCTGTGCTCCTCCTGTGCGCCTCTGTGCTCCTCCTGTGCTCCTCATGTGCTCCTCTTCTCCCTCAGGGTGCTGTACATTGGGCTGGCCTGCAACACCATGCGCTACCTGTACATCTCCTACCTGAAGAACGCCTGGACCGTGCTGCCCATGGAGGTCCTTCAAGGTACATTCTCCTTCCGCAGGGGGGCACTAGGACCCTGGGGACACGGCAGGAGGCGGCTGCTGGTCCAACAGGACGCTTACCGGGCGCCTGCAGTGCTGCCTGTTTTAAAATCACATGATGTGACTCTTCACCTCCACACCTGGAGAACCCTCTTCACTCTTCACCTCCACACAGGAACCGCTCACATTTAAAAAGAAATGTAAACAAATACAGGCTAACAAAGCATTGCAGGCCCCGTAGTTTAAAAGTTACGGCACGTTTATCACCCGAATAAAACAAAGAATATTAATAGCATTAATAGCAGTGATCTTTACAAATGAAGTCCAACCGTAGTCTTCCTCTTTTACCGCTGACGATGGGTTTAAATCAAACTTTACGAGGAAAACATTCAGTTTATTTCATCCATAAATTACCAGCTCATAAGTGAGAAAGTCTCGTGACGCCGAAACGAATGTTTGCACACAGCCTCGTGAAGAGCACCAGGTGTGTGTGTGTGTGTGTGTGTGTGTGTGTGTGTGTCTGTGTGTGTGTGCTCAGCTAGGTTCCCTCCTTCAGAACACACCGACGCCTCGCTGAGTAACCAGTGAAAACCAGTTTGCTGCTTGTAGTTCTCGGCTTGTTTTGTTTGACCGACGTTGAAAGGTTACGTCATCGTGACGCCGGCCCTTTAAGAAGGCGTGGCGGTCATGTGACGGTTTGATTAACCGTTTCATTCTTTACATTCTGAGCAGTAAACAACTCGTGTAAACCGTGAAATAAGAAAAGAAGAAAGGGAAAAGTAAGAAGGACACAAACAACAAGAAGAGATCAGGATTAAATAATAATAATTCATTAATAATTAATTGTTACCACGTTTTATCGAGTTTCCCTTGTTGTGATCACAGTTTGTCACCCTGATAAATAAAGTGAGACTTTATCACTGAAACTCGAGCCAGAACCCTCTGAGGAGGAGGAGACTCAGAGAAGAGCAGCACTGTGTGTGTATAATAACGCATATATATATACGTATATATGTGTATATATATGTACGTGTGCGTGTGTGTGTGACCCGTGTCCGTCCCCGTGCGTCCCCCAGGTGTGACCCACGCCTCGGTTTGGGCCGCCTGCATCTCCTTCCTGAGCGCGGCGGTGCCCCCGGCCCTCCGGACGTCGGCGCAGGGCATCCTGCAGGGCCTCCACCTGGGCCTGGGCCGCGGCTGCGGCGCCATGGTGGGCGGCGTGTTCGTCAACTACTTCGGTAACTGACCCCGCCTCCCCGGAGAGCCAATCGGAGCGCAGCTCCTCCAGCCGCCACTCACTTCCTCCTCCTCCCGTCTGCAGGCGCTGCGGCGGCGTTCAGGGGCATCGGCATGGCGTCCCTCGTCATCCTCCTCGTCTTCGCCCTCATCCAGTGTCTGAGTGGAGAGGCTGAGGGCAAAGGTGGGTCTTCTTCTTCTTCTTCTTCTTCTTCTTCTTCTTCTTCTTCTTCTTCTTCTTCTTCTTCTTCTTCTTCTTCTTCTTCTTCTTCTTCTTCTTCTTCTTCTTCTTCTCCTCCTCCTCCTCCTCCTCCTCCTCCTCCTCCTCCTCCTCCTCCTTCTGCTGAACTCCTCTTCTCTTCTCTCAGAGGACAAGATGCTGGCGGAGAACGTCCCGGTTCCCTCCAGCCCGGTTCCCATCGCCACCATTGACCTGGTGCCGAGCCGGTCCGCGGCCGGGAACCCCGCCCCCGTCCGCAAGGCGGCGCCGTTGCCGGCGAGGAAGACCAAACACCAGGAGGACCAGGAGGACGTGAGCCGGCCGGCCTGGGTGCTCTCCGGCGCCCCCTGGGTCACCGTGGCCTTCGCCATCGTGCAGCTCAAAGAGATGATGAGCGCCGAGAAGGGCCGGGCGCCAGAGAGCCGGACGCTGCAGGTACCAGACGCCGCCAGCCGCCATGTTTCATCTTGATGAGTCATTCACCTGAACTTAACCCCCCCCCCCTCACACACTCACACACACACACACTCACACACACACTCGCGCTCTGAAGACAGGTGAGATGTTTTTGCGTACAAAGGTCGATGGAAAACTACTGTGTGTGTGTGTGTGTGTGCATGTGTGTGTGTGTGTGTGTGCATGTGTGTGCATGTGTGTGTGTGTGTGCATGTGTGTGTGTGTGTGTGCATGTGTGTGTGCATGTGTGTGTGTGTGTGCATGTGTGTGTGTGTGTGTGCATGTGTGTGTGCATGTGTGTGTGTGTGTGCATGTGTGTGTGTGTGTGTGTGTGCATGTGTGTGTGCATGTGTGTGTGTGTGTGCGTGTGTGCATGTGCATGGAGGTGTTCAGGGTTTCCTCTGTGTGTGTGTGTGTGTGTGTGTGTGTGTGTGTGTGTGTGTGTTGATGCATGCACAGTGACTCATGTGTGTGGATGCGTTGGTTTCTGCATGTTTACGAGCCTCGCCACGCCCCCGTGTCGTGGCGCCTTAATGTCGCCCTCCGGTGACGTCACCGCTGGCCCCGCCCTCGGCAGCCATGTTGGAGGCTGAATGCCGGTGCTCGGTTTGTCTTCCTGGTGCTGACGGTGTTCCTCCGTGTTCCTCCGTCACTGTTGTGTTCTCTTGTTGCTAGGCACCTAATGACCAGGCGGCGGCGGTGGAGGCGGCGGCGGGCGACGGCGGCGGCACAGACACGCCCACGCAGCCGAACCCCGCAGACTAACAAGGACACAAACAAACGCACCCGGCAGACGGAGCAAACACTTTGATTGTAAAGCGTGTACATATGGTTCATGAGGTGAGACAGGTGAGACACGGGGGTGAGACAGGGGGGTGAGGCACGGGGGTGAGACAAGGGGGTGAGACACAGGGATGAGACAGGTGAGACACAGGGGTGAGACAGGTGAGACACGGGGGTGAGACAGGTGAGACACAGGGGTGAGACAGGTGAGACACGGTGGTGAGACAGGTGAGACACAGGGGTGAGACAGGTGAGACACAGGAGTGAGACACAGGGGTGAGACAGGTGAGACACGGGGGTGAGAAAGGTGAGACACAGGGGTGAGACGGGTGAGACACGGGGGTGAGACACAGGGGTGAGACGGGTGAGACAATGGGGTGAGACGGGTGCCATGTGGCCCTCTCCTCTGGGAGGTGTCGACTCGACACACCTGTTGGCCGTGCAGCTTGTTTGACTTCAGTTATTTAATACCTGAAGTTAAAGACTAAAAAGTGATGAAATGGAGATTTTAGAATCTTTAAATTCAACTTGAACACATTGAAGTGCTTTTTATTTATTTAGTATTATTATCTGAGGTTATTCTGAAACTGATGATCACATTTGAGAGATGTTTTTAAGTGCAGCAGTAATTTGACGGACTGTAAAACACAAACATCCTGCTCTCTAATCTCATGTATGGATTTGTTTATTATTGAGCTCCTTTCCTCGTTTCCTCATCTCCTTTCCTCTGCGGCCTTTTGAGGAACTGAGATCCTTTTGTTCCAGATTCCATCAGAGTTAATATATTGTGTGATTTGCTGAAGAAGTGCCTCTTGATGTTGTCATTGTTCTAACTTATTGTTGTTATTATGGGATGTCAGACGGTCTCTTCACTGGTTTGTTTTCTGCCTTCATGCCAAACTATCCTCAGTATTCTGTTTCTGTCAATTAAACAATTAAAGAAGGTTTTCTTCCCCTAACTGCATCGTCGTCACTGAACATAATAACATGACACGTTTACCAGTTTACTGGACCAGTTTCAGGCTTTCTTAATAATTATATTAGTATTAAAAGGTAATATATGATGCATAAGACATCTTTGGCAATTAAAGAACAAATAATTATAATTGTTATCACAGAATAAGGTCTCATAATGTAAAAGTATAACGTCACGTACTTGCAGTGCAGTACCACTCCAGTGCCACTGGATGGCAGTAGCGCTGTGTGTGTGTGTGTGGGGCTCTGCACCAGCCTCTGGGTGTGTGTGTGGAGGGTTATTGAGGTCGTGGTGTGTGTGTGTGTGTGTGTGTGTGTGTGTGTGTGTGTGTGTGTGTGTGTGTGTGTGTGTGTGTGTGTGTGTGTGTGTGGGGGAGGACAGTAATAGGCTTCCTCCAGAAGTAGACGGTGTAAATATATATTTATATAAATATAGAGCGCTGGCTCCGTGGAGAGTTGTTTGTCTCGCCTCGTAATGAACTGCTCGTTGTTTCATTCCAGGGTGTCATGACCAGCAGCCGCTGCACGCCGGTAATTCCAATGACACCCGGGGGTGCTCCGGCCTGCAGAGGTCTCCATTCCCCCCCCCCCCCCCCCTCTCTCGTTATGTTCTATTCAGGTTTCGAAATGTCAATACTTGTTTTTTATTTAGATATTTAGACGACATAAAAGTATCAGCTTTTAAAATGTGATCAAAAGATAATAATCTATTGTACGTCCTCTCAGCTCTGTTAATCAAACCTCAGAACACCGATCAGTCATGGGACTCGACCTGCACATGTTCATCTCTTCTGGTTCCTCTTTGACGACGGCTGCTCCCTGGACTGCAGAGGTCAGAGGTCACCGCCCCGAGCCAGAGGGTCAGTCCTCCGCCGTCCGTCTCTTGTTTTGCCTTAAAGGCTCAGATGAAGTCGTAAGGCCAAAAGAACTCAACGAAACGACTCGTCTGCGGTCACATTGTCATCTGTACTTTAAACATAAAGACGTCGGGATGTGAACTGTTGCGTCTGATCCTTCAGGTTCCTCTTCGTCAGCAGAGGGACGAAGGCTCTCGCTCCGGCATCGACCCGCCCGTCACCTGGATGCGGAGCTGTCCCCTGACCCCTCGTTTGATTGAGTCACAGGCTCCTCCCCCAAACGGAGGTCAGTGATTGGACGTTCTGAGGTCCTCTAAGGCTCTGATTGGTCCTCCAGGTTGTTGTTTCTTCCGTCTTGTAACGACCAGCAGCTCCTAAAGGGCCTTCGTCAGTGTGCCTGATGCGTTTTAAGCATCTCACGGCCGTTACAGCGTTACGCAGCATTCTGTGGGGGGGGGGGGGGGGGTCCAGGTTGCAGGGCCTCTGAGCCGCTGCAGGACAACAGGGAGACTTTGTGTTCTGGATCAATCGCTCCATAGATGACGCCCACCCAGCCAGGCCTCTCCGTGGGCGGCCCCCGGCCCGGCAGCCCGGCCCCGCCTGGGCCCCCTGTGCCCCCCCCCGCCCCCCCCGGGCCCCGGCCCCCGCAGCCTGCAGGAGGGCTGCACTTTACGTCTTCCAGCCGACGCTCCAGAGGACTCTGAAGGTCGCTGGAGGAGAGCGCGCCGCCTCCACGATGTCGTCCGCTTCCCGCTGGGGGCGGGGCCTCTCTCAGCCAATGAGATGTCACGTTATCAGACGTGGTGGAGCACTCAGCCTAGAGAGGTTGGTGGAGACCCAACAGAAGAATAAAAGCGAACTCGTCGAAGTTGTACACGTGTAGCCTCTTTGGTGCAGGGAGACTTCTGATTGGCTCCTGGGTCTCGTTTTAGTCTTTTATCCAACGCCGGCCTCCAGATTCCAGATTTCACATTTAATCCTGACGTGACCAGGAAGCAGTGACTGTGTGTGTCAACACCTGCAGGGTTGACGGTTCCATTCCTTCGGGTGTTCTTCTGTCTCTCTTTGTCCTGCCGACCACTGAGAAGCCTCCGCGGACCAAGTGCGATATTTAATTAGCGGCAGATGGATCTTATTTCCTGTGGTCTTCTCAGTGTGTGCATTAGAGTCCCCGAGCGTTCACGCGAGGAGGTGCTGGAGGAGGTGCTGCAGGAGGTGCTGCTGTGTGCTGCAGGGCCGTGGGCAGGCCGGTGTGGGTATTTGTGCGTGAGCAACCTAAGTTGCAGAGGTTTTCTCTAATTGAGTCAGGGACTTATGCTGGGAGGTGGGCGGCTGAGTGGGGGGGGCTAATCCCGAGCTGCTGTTGTTCTGGCTCCACATCGCAAACTGAACAGCAGTCATCACCAAGACGTGGCTCCACTTCAAAGACGCCTCAACTTCGCTCACGCCCAGCAGCTCGCATTGTTTCCTCGTCTCCAGCGTCTCCTTCTCGGCTCCTTCTCGTCTCCTTTTCGTCTCCTTCTCGGTTCCGGTGAGGGGTTTGAGTTGAGAGCGGCGTGACCTTTCTGTGAGAAGGACCCGGATGAGTCTCACCTCGGAGGCGAGGTGCGGGGCGTCGTCGCCGCGCGGCGAGGGCCGGTTCCCCCGACCGCAGACCGTCAGACGTCAGCGGCGCTCTGGGTGAGGACGGCGTGGGCGGCGAGGGTCGCGAGGCCCGAAGCGCCCAGAGAGACGGCAAATCCCTCCACTCAGCCCACGGCCTGTCAGCAGGGAGCCACGGGGCTTCCCACGGACGCCTTAAAGGGCCAGCGCGCACTAAACACGCACTAGTTGAGTCATTGACAAAGGGCTGGGAGGGCTTATTGTGTATTTATCATATCTATTCTATTGATGCCGTTATTTTCACCTCAGTAAAAATGTTTATTGTTTTTCATCTAAAATATATTTAATTAAAAAATATATTAAACAGAAAAAATTATTTGAGAAGCAGAGAATGATTCACTTTCATTATCGACTTAAATCTCAATATCTGTATATATCTATATATACACAGACACACACACACATATATATATGTATATATATATATATATATATATATATATATATATATGTATAGTTATCTCTACAGAGTACCTTCAGCTCATTGGTACTGAGAGCTGGCTCCTTGTCATAACTTGGTGGTGGATTCAAGCAGCAGGGCCCCTATAGCTGTGTGTGTGTGTGTGTGTGTGTGTGTGTGTGTGTGTGTGTGTGTGTGTGTGTGTGTAAAGTTTCACACACTGCAGGAACACTGCAGCCTCTATCTGTATGTCACATGACCTCCGCCTACTCTCTCTACACCCACACACATCCTTGCCCAAAACGCCCACGCCAGAGTAATCTGTGCAAAGACACACACACACACACACACACACACACACACACGTCGCCCCTATACACACTCCCCACCCACACGGCACACACGTGTTCAGGCAGACATAAGCCGCTCATGCATCCCACAGACACAAAGTAAGACTCACACTCGTTCTGTCTCAGCGGACAGCGCGGGGACCTCGACAGGAAGACACACTGGCGTCTGGGGGGCGACAACAGAAAGAGTTCCAATGTACTTAATGGATCCCACCCACAGGAGGAGCAGGAGGAGCAGGAGGAGCAGGAGGAGCAGCTCCTCCTGCAGTCTGTTGTTCCTGCTCCTCTTTCTCCTGGAGAGGAACTTGGATGAAAGGAGCTGTAAAGTGTTGGGGGGGGGGGGGGGGGGCTAGGCGTGGGCGCTCTGACAGGGCGAGGGGCTGACAGGCCCAGGCGTGGGCGTGTCATTGAAATGTGTTTCTACTCCGGAGGGGGAGAAGTAGAAGAAGGAGGAGGAGGAGGAGGAGGAGGAGGAGGAGGAGGAGAAGAGGGAAAACAAAGTTTCAGAGAGAAAGAAGAAGAGGAAGAAGAAGAAGAAGAAGAAGAAGAAGAAGAAGAAGAAGAAGAGATGCAGAAATTAAACAAACAGGCGTCTCCTGAAAAGTGAAATATATGAAATGTGAAGAGGCTCGATGCCAAATGAGAGGCGGGGGGGGGGGGACGCCTACTCTCTGGGATGATTGACAGGGCGCCATGCTGCTCCTCCTGTCCTCTTCTCCTCCTCTCCTCTTCTTCAATGTTTCATAAAGGACGAGCTGCTTTTTAGATGAACTCCAAACCAGTAGAGACATGTTAGGTACCCCCCCCCACCACCACCACACACACACACACACACACACTACACACACACTACACACGCACACACACTCCCCTTAATACAGACCAGACAGGTGCAGGCCTGTTGGGTACTAGACTAGTGGACTAGTGGACTAGTGGACTAGTGGGGACAGGCACCTGGGTGTCGACCCGATCTCTGTGTGGGAGGATTTCCTGTTTCCTGCTCTCGCTTTAATGAGATCTCAGTCGCTTCTTCCAGTTAGGTGTGTGTGTGTGTGTGTATGTGTGTGTGTGTGTGTGTGTGTGTGTGTGTGTGTGTGTGTGTGTGTGAGGTCAAAACAAACCGATATGGAGTTGATGTGATTTCTGTTCCAGTTTGATCCCCGTCTGTTTGGAGGCTCCACGGACCGCAGCTAGAAGGTCATATCTGCATCACACACACACACACGCACACTCACTCACACACACACACACACACACACACACACAGCTCTAGAGGCTGCAGGTGGGCGGTCATACCTGCGACCTCAGTTTGGAAAACAAGTCATGAGCATGAAACTTTATAATAATAATAATGTATATTAAGATATTCATTAACTTATCACATGTGTGGTATTTGTGATTTAAGGACCTTTATTCTCATTATTCTCAATAAGTTCTTACCTTTTCTTCATCAACTTCAATAATCCTGCAGAACATCTCAACTGAGACTTGAATCGTCTCATATTTATGTATTATATAAATATTCTGTGTGTACGTAACTCCTTGGGCTCAGATTTCGCGCTTATTAAACATTTCGGTGTCGGCTTAATATTCCTGAAGGAATTTTCCCGCCTAATCTGCAGTTTTGCTTTGATATTTGTTTTAGTTTCCTCCTGAATTTAATTAGAGGATCTGAAAAGCAAGCAGTCCCACCCCGTCCACCCCCTCACACACACACACACACACACACACACACACACACACACACACACACACACACACACACACAGTACAAATACTAGTTTTCTCTTCCTTTGGGCTTTTGAAGACACATAAAAAAAAGAGCTGCAGCGCTGCGTGGAATTGTTTTATTTTACTTTTTGGCTGCTGTTGGGGGGGGGGGGGCTAGAGGAGGGGGGGGCTCTGGTTTGGTCCCCAGGGTGTTACTCTGGTGGCCTAATTCCCTAAAATAGCTCATTGATGAGTAACTGGGCGGATTCGGAGCGATCGGGTTGAGATTAGAGCTCCAGGTATTAAAGTACATACAGTACCACTCCGCAGTACTACGAGGCAGTACTGTGTGTTTCACATGGCCGCCGTGACCTCTGACCTGTCGCCTCCTCCTCGGGGTGTGCTGTTGAGGAGAAGTCACTTCATATCAACGGAGTAATCAAAGAAGTACTCTGGAGGTAGTAGCATATATATATATATATATATATATATATATATATATATATATATATATATATATATATATATATATATTTGAATACAAAAACATTTTATTTAGAGATGTCACATAAACATAAAAAGATGACACATAATAATATATATATATATATACATATATATATATGTAGATATGTATATCTTTACTTCATGTATAGTTTGCATGTATTGCACATAATACATATATATATATATATATACTGAGTTCATAAATATAATATTGTCATATAGGCTATACCTCATTTACAGATATAAATATCCTGCAGTCGGTCATATATTCTGACCTTCTGTAGGATATGTATTGTACTTCTGTACAGCAGTACAACGTGTACTCCTATATATAATTACACATTGTACACGTTATACAGTCCGTGCCCAGTGCATAATGTATACTTGTGGTATTCGTGGAGAACAAACTGCTGCGGCTCTGTGGGAGTCGAACCTGCCTGTGTTTGGTATTCCGTGCAGAAAGCCTCCCACGCCCCGTGTGTCCGCCCACGCGCGGATTTGCGTCACGCAGGGAGCAGCGTGGGCGCGCGCGCGAGAGAGGGAGAGGGAGAGAGAGAGAGCGCGCGTGTGTGTGTGTGTGTGTGTGAGAGAGAGAGCGACCGCGCGGAATATCCCACTTTATTATTCTACGGCCCGCGTCAAGCTGCGCGCGCAGAACCCACGACAAGGACCGGAAGCCTGACAAAATAAAAGCATGTGATTTACAGAAATACATCTGGTTTAGTAAAATAAGTACTTTTACTTCAGCCAAAGTACCAATACAACGGTGTATTATTATTATTATTATTATTATTATTATTATTATTATTATTATTATTATTATTATTATGTATATACTTATTTTTTAACTCTTTTGTCATGGAAGATTATTCCTGTGTTTTATGAACAAGAAGTACACACATACTGTGTTTTGTTATATGGAATGACGCAACACAATGAGAAAAGTAAAACATAATAAGTATATAATATGACTGCTTTAAAATGAAAGCAGCCTCTTAATGTTACAGCACATATAACTACCTTATTGTTTAAGTTTAAATATATTGGACATATACATTCAAAATATGCCGGAAGCATTTGATTGAGTATATTTGGCGTGAGGATACATGTTTTCATTTATTATATAAATGTAATCTCACTTTATTCAGGGGTGCTTTTATTTTGTTGTGAGAGCCGGAATGTGTGTGCGTGCGTGTGTCAGTGTATGTGTGTGACTGCATGCGGCTTGATGGTGGTGAACAGTGCAGGGGAGTGGAGAGAGGACACACACACTCACACACACACTCACTCACACACACTCACTCACACACACTCACACACAGACACTCACACACAGACACTCACACACAGACACTCACACTTGGAGGAAAGAGACGCACAAAGGTCAGCGGCTCTTCTTCTTTAACAGATATTCTGCGCTTTGTTCCCTCTCTCTCTCTCTCTCTCTCTCTCTCTCTCTCTCTCTCTCTCTCTCTCTCTCTCGTTCTCTCTCTCTCTCTCGAGCAGGAGAAAGAAAAAGTTTCCAGAAGAGAGGAAGAGGAGACCAGCGTCGCTCCGCTCGCGCACACACCAACCAGCTCGCGCTCTCCGGCTTTATTCTGTCTTTTTTTCCGGTCCCTGGGAATAATTTTATATTTTTATTGTTAGATTCTGTTTGACTGAACGCGCCTCACGAGTGTTGACAAACAGGGAGGAAGAGGAGGAAGAGGAGGAAGAGGAGGGAGAGGAGGAGGAACAGCGGACACAAAGGGGACCAACTCTCCAGGTGAGGCTCTAATCTGTTATGTCTGTAAACTCTGGATTTATATTTGAGTACAGAATTAAAATACCTTCAAACAGAACTCCTGTACAGTGAGAGATGAAGAGTACCTGAACACCAACGTCTTCCTCGTGTTATAATAAAGTTAAAGTGGGAGAGACTCCCTGCTGAGCCCCACAGCCTTTATTACACATTACACACTATGACTGGAACATGAGACATTAGACATTACATTATACTTTATATTAGACATTACATTAGACATTACATTATACTTTATATTATACTTTATATTAGACATTACATTAGACATTACATTAGACATTATTACTGGAAGATTATACATTACATTATACATTATATTATACACTATATTATACATTATAACATTATTACAGTAAGATTATACATTGCATTATACATTATATTATACATTACATTATACATTATATTATACGTTATTATTGGAATATTATACATTACATTATACATTATATTATACATTACATTAGACATTATTACTGGAATATTATACATTACATTATACATTATTACTGGAATATTATACACTACATTATACATTCCATTATACATTATATTATACATTGCATTATACATTGTTACTGGAATATTATACATAACATTAAACATTTAATGTGATTGTATTAATAAAAAAAGCGTTGACTTGGTTAAGCTGCTTCGAAGACACACACATGGAAACATACACACGCGCATACACGGGCACACACACACATACATACATACACACACACACACACACACGCACACACAGACCAGGTCAAAGTGATGGTGACAAACTGACAACATTATTGCTTCACATTGAGAAATTGCTCAAATTAATCACAGTGAAATCAAAGGATTCCTCACTTGAGATAAACCTGCTGCACACCAGCCCCTCAGTGTGTGTGTGTGTGTGTGTGTGTGTGTGTGTTTGGTGTGTGTCGGTCTGTGTGTGTGTGTGTGTGTGTGTGGCACACGCCTCACTTCTCCCTGTGAAAAGCCAAACTCGCCTAACTGGCTTTTGTGAAGCAGGACTTCAATTAGAGGTTTGCCATTCACAGAGGCCTATTTCTGCCAGAACACACACCACACACACACACACACACACACACACACACACACACACACACACACACACACACACACACACACACACACACACACACAGATGTGATAAAACTGGAGTAAGATGGCAGGCTGTTAGAGTGTTTGTGCAGACGGCTGTTGAACTAAAATACTCAAGACATTATTATTATTATTATTATTATTATTATTATTATTATTATTTTTTGAAGCGGTTTTATTCTTCCAGTTCACACACAGGAGTTCACGCTGCAGCTAAATATAGTTATTCAATTTACACGCCGGCGCTTTATTGTGAAAAACCAGCAGCAAACGGCTCGTGACCACAGAGGAACTGAGCTAAACACAAAGACATGCCGCCGACCATCAGACAGCAAACTCATCTACACAAACATCTACACAAACATCTACACAAACATCTACACAAACATCTACACAAACATCTACACAAACTCACACGATGAACCTGCTCCACAATATATGCAGATTCATCGATTTCTCCTTTTACAGAAACAGGAAACTACTTCCTTCATCCCTTTATTTATTCAGCACCTTTACTTTGACAGCCTGAGGTACTCGACACATGTTCCTGACTTCCATCTTCTTCTGTTGTCCAGTTCATTGTTGTTGTCTCTGGTCTCTCTAGTCTCTCTGGTCTCTCTAGTCTCTCTGGTCTCTCTGGTCTCTCTAGTCTCTCTGGTCTCTCTGGTCTCTCTAGTCTCTCTGGTCTCTCTAGTCTCTCTGGTCTCTCTAGTCTCTCTGGTCTCTCTGGTCTCTCTAGTCTCTCTGGTCTCTCTAGTCTCTCTGGTCTCTCTAGTCTCTCTGGTCTCTCTGGTCTCTCTAGTCTCTCTGGTCTCTCTAGTCTCTCTGGTCCTCTCTGGTCCTCTCTAGTCCTCTCTAGTCCTCTCTAGTCCTCTCTGGTCCTCTCTGGTCCTCTCTGGTCCTCTTTAGTCCTCTCTAGTCCTCTCTGGTCCTCTCTGGTCCTCTCTAGTCCTCTCTGGTCCTCTTTAGTCCTCTCTAGTCCTCTCTAGTCCTCTTTAGTCCTCTCTAGTCCTCTCTGGTCCTCTCTAGTCCTCTTTAGTCCTCTCTAGTCCTCTCTGGTCCTCTCTGGTCCTCTCTAGTCCTCTCTAGTC